>NW_017547177.1:925784-1014767 GCF_001854935.1 Bemisia tabaci | reverse complement strand
ATAATCCAACGAAAATAAATAATTGGTACATAACAGCTTTCTTGTATGCAAAGAAAATAATTAAAAATGTTAAAAAAGAGATGTCAACACAAAATTACATAGCCCCTTCAATTCAGAAGATACTACAAACGAACTGTACCTTAACATTTTCATATCCCAGAAGCTAACGTTCCCATGACGAATATTGCCATCGCTAGCGATTGCAAAATCCAACTTGTTCTCATTTAGACCGAGGTACTCTCGGGAAGTTATGAGATAATTGTCATGATATTCAGAAAAAACTACGCAAAGACAGGACTTCCATTGTGATAAATTAAAATCTAAAAATTCAATGAAGGATTGTCATTCTTGGCGGGGCTAATTACGAAAATTCAAAGAATGGAGAATTTGATTCATTTTTCAATCAATTTTTTATTGATTCATCTGAGAGAGCTTAAAGAGCTGATTTCGTAGTATTTTTTATACTTTTTTTCTGTAATGGGAAATAGTATAAAAAAAGCTTTAAAAATGTGTGCATAATGTGCACATCAAAAATTACACTGAAAGTAATTCGTAACCAATTCTTAATCGGGAACAGTACAGATCTACACTGATTGATTTTCTGCCTTAAGCAGGATGACATGAAACGTAAGAAATAAATGAAAGATTGGAAATTTCAGTGAAATATTTCATATGGAGTATACAACCCGTACTCAAACCCACAAAAATAGAAGAAAGTCCCAATTTTTACATTTTGCGAAACATAAAAAGGAACTGGTATTTTTCAATATCTTTCATAAATTTCTGAAATTTCATGAAATATTCCACGAGAAATTTCAAGATTTCATTCTTTTTTGAAATTTTGCAAGGCTGGTCTGAAGGCATATGTTGTTTAACTCCATTACGTATACATAGAAAAGGCTTGGTGGACTTCTCAATGAATTAAACTGGTGTGTTTGTTTTAGATGATGGGGTTGTGGTATGCAGTGGAGGTGGTAGAACATCGACCGAATGTGCCCCGGAGCGGTCAAGGGACGACTGTCATTGACTCATGTCCCGTGCTCCATTTAGCCCAAACCAGCAAACACACCGTGCGTCTCTTGTGGAGCGAGAAAGCCGGCCAAATCGACTACAGGTTTTCCATCCCCGATTTTGAGACACCTGGAAGATGGATCTCCACTGGCTCCCAGAACGGTACGCATTCATTTATTACCTATTCTCGTATATCTTAATTACTGGTTTTTTTCACTAAACGCTGATTATTCGTGAAACGGATCAAACAATGCTTTTAATGCCTCATTTTGTCGTTTACCTTACGATAGAACGTAACTCTCGTAAATTGTATTTTTACCAGGAGAATCCTCAGCATTTGTAAATAAAAATTTCACTTCTTCAGAGTATCTACAAGTCCGGAATTTCTGGAAAGTCTGGAAATAGTACTGATTTTTGAAAGGTGATCCGGAAGTACCGAAAAAGTACGGAAATTCCGCAAGAAGGTCCGGAATTTTTGTCATTTTTGTCGCAATTTGAGCGAGAAATGCGAATTTATGAAATTTGTCGAATTTCGTCAAATGAGGGTACTGAAAAAGTACTGAATTTTTCTGTTGAGGAGGTACTGAATTTCTTGGGAATGTACTGAAAAAGTACTGTAAAAGTACTGAATTTTGGCCAGGCAGTTTTAGTAAACACTTTGTTCTCATGCAAAAATCAGAAAAATGTTGGACATAAGCTGCACGGGTACATTCTTGTAAACAAATTTAATTGTTTGAGTCAATTTTGCAACATTGGAATGGAGTTACGTTCCTTCGTCCGGAAAACGACGATTTGACCTGTACACTAGTTCCGGATTTTTGACCGCAAGAATTTTTAATCGTGTGACTCCAATGAAACCGCAAACGTTGATTTTGTCATTGTAAATTCATTTTGAGGATGTACAGGGAAAATGCCGGCTAAATTTTGTATTTTTGGCACAGAATTGCAATTCATCCCCAGGGAATCACTGACTTCTTAAAGTAAGGGTCGTCCCTATGAATTACGTGACGCTATAGGGAAAGCAGACGCTATAGAAGAGCGTTTCACCAATTTGTTTTCACGTGTCAAAAGATAGGAACTACGTCACAAAAGCGTTATAAGGGGGTAGGTGGTCAAAAATGCCGAAAAAGTACGTTACGCAATCAGGGACTTCCCCTATAGACTGCCGTGCAAGGAAGAACGCCGTATGAGCCTTCAGGCGTTGCCAAATTTCCATTGGCAAATCACGAATTTTCGGGAAAATTTGTATATATTTGCCCTCCAATTTTTCAGAAAATTTTGTTCGATATTTTACCTAAAGCCCCTGAAAATGTCAAGGAAATAGATTCCTAGCTTCCCTCAAAAATAAGCATTTTATCGAAGGAAATTTGGCAACTCTCGTACGTTCATATGGCGTTCTTCCTTAGCACGGCAGTATAGAGTATAGTGTACTGGACGTAAACAGTATCCTCAGTCAAAACGGTAGAGGAGAACGTATAATTACTTTTGGAAGTTTTCAGGATTTTCAAGTCGTTAATTTAGGATTTTAAGGAAGACATATGTCGTGTGGAAGAATTATGTTCGCCCTATATCATGGTCCATTCAGTTCATTTCGTCCCTGCGTTTATGTTAGCATGTTGAATATTTCAGCCAAACCGTTAGAGCAGGGATAGGACGAGAGTGGTCCGTTTCCTGCCGGACGGGATCTGCGGGCGCACGGTGGATCGAGTTAATTAGAGAGGTCGGATACGACATCCTCGACCAAAACTGTTCATTTCAATGTTTAATTCGTCACATTTTAAATTTCAAGGGGTGCTTCTGGAAGAAAATGGAGTTGTTGCATGTGTGAGGAATTTGCGATTTGACTGTTGATTCTTATGTAAAAGTTCGGGAGAAACACGATGGTGCCACCGGTTTTCTCTGAAATCAACCCCCAAGCTAAAAAAGAGCTCTCAACTTGAGGCCAAAGGAGGGGATATCCCACGCTATCCTGAGAGTCCACGTCTACATCAAGACAAACTCTCCATTCAAAGATAGAGAACAAATACATTAGCAGTGATGCCGTGTTTTCAGTTTTGGAGTTCCTGAATAAAGAGGCAGCCCTGTCAATGTATTTCCTCCCTATCTTTGTATGAAGAGTTTGTCTTGATGTAGAGGTGGACTCTCAGGATAGCGTGGGATATCCCCTCCATTTTGGCTTCAACTTGAGAGCTTTTTTTGAGCTTGGGAGTTGATTTTAGGGAAAACCAGTGGCACCATCGTGTTTCTCCCGAACTTTTACATAAGAATCAACGGTCAAATCGCAATCCCTCACACATGCAACATCTCCATTCGTCACATTTTAAATTTCAAGGGGTGCTTCTGGAGGATAATCTCACGAAGAAACCAATGTTACCATCTTTAGAGCCTCAAAGTTTCGTATAAACGGAGTTATACGCGTTTGAAGTTTCCAAATTTTGTCCGGCCTCTCCGATTGACTCGATCCACTGTGGGGCGGCGGGGTGGACGACGATATAATATCCGGCGCGGTTTGAAGCATGGTCAAGATGCTCCGGTCAAGCCTCGCCGCGTCCCTTTGTCTCCCCGCGACAGTGGCCGGGGCTCCGGAGTCTTTTAATTAAGCGCATGCGAGCCAAGTCCTACTTGCTTAATTGATGCACGATTGGACGCCGACCTCAACTCCAGCCGTTACGGCGGCTTTTGACCTCCGTAGGCGAGCCCAACGTCGCGACGTCCAAAGGGTTCGCTCGAAAATGTACTAATGTAAAAATTACCAACTCTTTTACGGGTGGATTTTACCAGTGGCGTGGCGTGAATTGCGATAAATCGATTGTTATGCCATTTAAAACTATGAAAAAGGATCGATAACTAGGGTGTTTGCAGCGAACACCTTAATAATCGATTCTTTACCATAGGTTTAAATGGCATAACAATCGATATATCGCAATTCACGCCACGCCACTGGATTTTACGGATAGTACATCACGATGTGAGGATTCTTTGAAGTTCAGGAAGGAGCCTGTAATTATGTGACAGTTTATTAAAAACCTATGGGTGAGTTAACCCGCATAATTCTTATATGTAAATGATCATGAGCGTAAGTAGGAGGTCCTGAGGGCAGGGTTGCACGCCGGAAATGAAAAATATGAATTACTGAGAATTTCTATAAAATTTTTCATGAACTTTTATTAAGTTGTGAAAAATATGGAACAGAATTTCCAGGGGCTCTCCCCTTGCTTTTGAGGAAAACTGACTCTGGGTTCCTTTTCTGTTCTGGCGTTAAAATAGTGAGTAAAAACACGCAATATTTCAGCCATCTTTATTCATATTTCAACATCAACTACATATCGGAATAGCATGGTTGTAACATCCATTATTTGTCAATAATTCACGAATATCAATGATATTAAGTCGGCAATTACATCGCTTTATAATGCCTCAAATCCTTCAAATTTCCATTAAATAGGATTGTAAAAACATTTCGCTTCTACCTCTGCCACCCTCCTTTGCCACCTTTGACCTGCAATGCGTTGAAAGGCTCTTTTATCATCAGTTTCAGGGACTGGACAGGTTTTAAAAGTGGTGCACGATCACATGGTACTTTCAATTTGTCTACCCCCTCCAAACAGTCAACAATTCACCGTTTTGATGTCCCGCAATCAACAGCTCAAAGCCCGTGATATCCTCAGTGTCAACAATCTCTTGGAGCGGAAGAGATTGCCCTTGCTCGATATTAGGCAGGGTTGTTCAAGCGCCACCACTATGTTCTTGAGCCAACTTTGGTTTGCCCCCTTTATTGCGATTGCACTGAATTTCCAGTCCTGACTAAAACCGTGAGTCCGTCTACTTCCTGCGATCGAATTTTAGTAGATTCATTCGAACACGATGAAAGTACGAGTACATTCATTTGAACATTGAGATGCGTTTGAGGTAAAGTTTCATGCTGGCTTATGCAGCAGGTGAATATATAAGGGCGGCATTAATTTTCACGAAATAGACTCCGTTTCATATATTGAAAAACAACGGTAAGGTGAGAGTTTTGCGGAACGTCATAAAGCTTTCAAAGTGGCCTTCTTTTTTATTTTTCTTCGGTACTTTGTGAGGAATTGTAACTGCCTTCAAAGTAGTCCATAGGTAGAAATCATTTCCGTCTTGTTGTATATAATTAATGATAAGTTCCATTATTATTTATTTACTTATTTATATTTTTTTCTTCAACAACATCATTTTGAAGAGATCATCTGCTAGGGGAATGTATAGGAAATTTGATCGCAGAGAGGACATTGGCAACAATATGAAATAGACAATTATTGCATTTTTGAACTGTCGATGATTTTTGAATGACACAAAAAAATGCATCTGTGAAAATTTCATAGAAATAATTTCCAATGAAAAAAGCCCCGTTTCCTACCATGAGATTAAATGAATAGTCATCTAGGAGTTACAAATAAGCAACATTAGAGATAATCAAAGGTCAGTTTTTTATTTTTTTTTATTAATTTAAAGATTTTACATAGGTATATCTCTCTAAGTTCCCAGTTTCACAAATGATGATGATACTATGTATTTATGGTTCATTCGGTGCATTAAATCCGTATGCAATCGCATTAAAAGTTCGCAACCACGTATCTCAGTTTTCTACGTTTCAGACTTCTTGTCACTTGACGTCTTGTCGGCAATTTTTAAAAATTGCCGTGATTATTTTTCTTTGTGCAAAAAAAAAAAAAAAAATTCATTGGAAACTTCAAGAAATGATGTAGATTTTTTCTCCTTCGAAAAAATGAAATAGGAGTGGAGATTTTCAAACCCCGCAAACGATATACGAAGTTGCGGACTTACACCGTCCAATATGCTCATGTACTCTTCAATATTGTGTAAATATGCTGCAATTTTTTTGTTACATTTTTATTAATTTACATTCTAGAACTATGCATTTTTTGTCGTGAGCGCTTTTGATAACGTTTAAGGCATAGACTTTTTGTATGACATTGGGTACTCGGCGTTAGCATGACAAAATGATCAAGAGAAAAAGAGCATCGAGTGCCATAAAAAGCTCTCAGGATCTGAGTAAACCCTTTTTTCGTTCCTAAAAGTATAATTATATTAAATCACTTAAAATGCATTTATAACTACTTACATATATTATGTCACTGGATAGTATTTTCTCGCTGCTCAAAAGTACGTGCATTTTATTAAAATTACAAGGAATTTATTAGAGAATCATTCTTGTTACGAAAACACTTAAACCGTGTCTAGTGTTGAGATGTGATGTCATCAGAGAAAGCTAATCTGGTGTTTTTGATTTATGTAATTACACACAATAAGACTCTTGTAGTGCGAGCGTGGTCCACGCATAATGAAAGGAAAAACAAAATGAACTGAATTGTACATAGTGTTTATACATTTTTATTTTTATATTTATTCAACTTGACTGCTCCAAGATCAAAACATTTCCCTTTGAATGCATTTTCAGAGTATCCTCTTTTATTATTTTATCACTGAAGTCATAGTGTTCAACCGTTTTAAGTATTTATACAACATTCCATTTCATTGTAATTTTTTTAAATAAATTTTGATACCTTCCCAATTCTTACATTTCATTCACATCAACAAACTAGAAATCAGAAAGAGGAAAAAAAGGTGACACATTAATAAAGTAGTTTTTGCCGAAACTTTCAAAAATTACAGTTTCTATTCATTGTGATCTGAGTTTTCTGTAGTTATATTTTTTTTGTTTCCTTTTGGAAAGACAATCATGTACACAAGTCACATGAGACTTGAACAGATCTAGTTCGAATTAGGCATTTGAAAAAGGTGATTTAGCCTCAACAGATGCTGGTGGCAAGTTTTTCAGGACGAGGGAGAGGGGAGGGGGGGGCTTTATTGAGATGTCAACGCACTTTGGCGCAAGAGGCGGCCAGGAAGCAGGTCATTCCGATTAAAAAGCAAGACATCAATAGAAGGCATCTAGCTCCAACTGCAAGTCGCATCCTAAGCTAAACGAAGGCTCCTAACAACGAAGGCTCCGGAGACATTGAAGTAAATTTTACTTTTTTCGGACGCCAAAAATGTTTCAAAAAGATTCGAGCACAATTTGCGAGGATTGAAAAGTCACACGGTATATTTATGCGAAGCAAGATATGCTTCATCGCTAAAAATCAAGCCATCCTAACTTTCCCCGAAGCTTTATAATATGCCTTGGTGACACACGATTACTACATGTTTTGAAAATCTTATCGGAGCTTTTTCAATCTCTATTATTTTTATTTTATTTATTATATTTTCTTTAAAGAGTGGGAGGTACAAGATATGTCGAAGCAATCCCATTTGAAATTGGCATGGAGAGAGATAGAGCATATCCAAATTAAACAAGAAAATTCCAAAGGTTTATTAAGAGAATAACACAATGTTTTTTTTCTTAAATCTGCTGTTTTGTCAAAGTGTGAACCATTAGATTAGATTTGAAATCTTGCAAAACTTGAAACACCCAAGTCAATTTCTAAGGATGCAATCATTCCGTCACGGGATACATTTTTGCCTGCACGTTCAATTGAAGGCGAACTACTTTTAGCGGTCTATGAGTCACCGTCTTCGACGGCAAAATACGATGTTCACCTTAATCTCGGTGATAGTTAAAACTAAAATTCACATGTTGAAATTATCAGACGTTCTTAGGAAGGCACTGAGGGTAAGGACTCCTCATAGCTAATCGTGATAACTTGCACAGTGAGTTTTACTTTTTTACGTATCATCATTTGGATTAAACTGAAAGCGCTTCCATTGTTTTTAACTAAATAAAGGAAATTGGAATACATTTTGCAATAAGGAACCACTATCTATGGCCCATTTTAGAAACAGCATACATGCCGTTGGTTTCCCTATGTAGATATGCGCTTTAATGGGAAAGCCAAAGGTTCCTTATTGCAAAATGTATTCCAATTGATAAAGAGTAACGTGCACCAGAATCTGGGATTGGGAGAATCTATTTGTTCAAAAGAAACACATATTTTTGAATCTTTTTCGTACAGACGACGCTCCTCAAATAGAGTTTTTCTGCAACAAGAATTGCTAGAAAGTAGCTAAATTTGCGACGAAATACCTTTGTGATCTAGAAAAAATAGTAGAAAGAAAGAGAAAAGAAGGAGATAGAGATGATAAAAAATTTAAATCGAATTGAAAAGACTCATCCCGGTAACTACGATCTTATCGTTTTTGTCCTCTTGACGTTTTGCCTTAATCCTGTTGTGAGTTTTGGAAAATATCCTGTCTGGAAATTCTACTTGGGTTTTTTTTTTTTTTTTTTTTTTTTTTTTTTTTTTTTTTTTTTTTTTTACAACTTCCTAATCCTACGCTTTTTTATTCTCATCCCCCCTCCGTCCCTACTGAACCAGTCCCAGGCAACCATTGTTTGAGACCATCAAACTCGAGTCGCCTGGCCGGGAATCGAACCCGGGACCTCGCGATCATAGAGCCAGCGCTACTACCACTATACCATAATAAGAGGCCGACACTGTTCGACATGAATGCAGAACACTTCTTACTGTACAAACTAAAAAGTCTCAAGTAAAAACGTTCTGCGCGCTTCGACGATTTATTAAAGTCATGAAGGCAATTATACAATGAGCGCACATCCCGATTACGCGCCACGCGAAACACTGTCGTTTTTAGGAGTCAATCAAGAAAAGTCCAACGAAGGGGCCTGTCCCTGCCTACGTTCAGTGCTCCAAATCAACCAGTTATCGCTGGACGTGACCTGATTTCCAGTCGAATTGGCTCTACATTGCGAATTGGAGGGCGTTGAAATAACGACAGGATTTCCGGGCGCTTCGGAAACTAGTTTAACTGGTAAGGTGCAGGACCCTGCAAGTCCGGGACCTGACCTACTGAGGGACGGCCGTCGCGTTTTGTGGAAACTGACCGTTCTGCGCATCACGCCCTGGAGGATCCGTCCCCGTATTCCATTCTGCGATCCAGCCATTTTTCCAACGACTAAGTCCTGTATGTGCTGCCATTGTAGTGAGAAGTTTTCTCTGCGGAGTTTGACAGCTTTCATTGAAGCATTTTTAAGTATCAGCGAATCACTAAGCAGTATCCAGGTAGTTTACCGAGAGTGGTTATTTTGAGTTTTAGGGATAGCGCTTTTTCCTTTAAGCTTTATCCCGGAATTACCCACGACTCAAAATTAAGTTCTCTCTGGATGACCGATCTGTTCTCACGATTTTAGCATGGTTCTAGGGAAGAAATTCCTCGTCTTTTCCTCCCCTCAAATACTTATGGCCCCTCCTAGGAAATATTTCTGGCTACGTGCGTGGATTTCAGTTAAAATTAATGGCTTCTATTATAATCTTACTGCAAGTTTTATGAAGAGCTTCAATCATGATTGCTAATGTTGAATGGTGTTTCCAAATTGTTTGTATGTACTAAATATAGCAATGTACCAAATGTTTCACTTAAACTCACTAAATTTTCCAAAAAAAGTGGCACGTAGGTTTTAATTTCAAAGGGATGAGCACCATTTTCTTCTTCTTCTTTGCTGAGTAACTAGCTCCAACGGTGAATTGTTGACTTCCAAATTATATAAGTTTATCGTGTCAAATGAGGTGGCAGAGGGGAGGGAGAGGCTTCAGAGAATTTTTTTTTTTTTTTTTTTTTTTTTTTTTTTTTTTTTTAAAGGTTTTAAAACTAACGTGGAGAATTTTTCAATTTTGACGTCTACAACGTCTATCTGAGTAATATCTATAGGCATTTCTATTCATGCAGAGTGGCTCTAAGCAGACGGATATAAAAGAGCAGTCTCGTCCATACCTATACCTATTTATCTGTCATTTTTGAGGTTTTTGTTGTCCACAGGCTCCATGGTCACAGAAACAAACTACCAGCAATTTGCGGGAACCGTGCAAGTCCTCAAAGCCTCTACAACACAAGCCATACTCACTTTCTGCTCACCGAAAAGCCAGAAGTTCTCTGTGGTTCTGGCCAGGGAGCATCACGTACCTCGGGCCCAACTTCGTGGTCTCAACCTCTTCATCCAGAAGAAGAACCTCACGTTGCAGGAAATCAAGGAAGCGTGCAGGAACTCGGGTTCTAGCGTTATTCCTGGTTACACTGCTTTCGCCGTTATCCTTGTGGCCTTGTTCATGGTTCTTATTTGGAGGGTCTGCAGTGATTGAGGCCAAATGAAACGGCGAAAACAATGTTTCATTGTAAAAAATCTTTTCGAATCTCATCATGTCATGGAACGAGAAAAATAGAATGTGTCAGAATTCAATTTTCCGTTGCAAGTCCTAAAATTCATAGTCTCATAACAACATGAACTCCTGTTGACTGTGTCATTTAAACTGTGAGTCTCATTGTCTACTGGACAACATCGAGGCATGGGATATAAGTACGGAAAATATTTTTTACAGTGTTCTGTTGTTGCATACAGGGTTTTCTGTTGAGAGACCCTCACTGGAGTTCTTTTGAAAAAGAGCTTTTATGCGATGGAAGTTCGCAGACGCTTGTGCGAGATGGTTCTTGTTTCTGAAAAATTATTCAGATTTTTCATTAAAATTGTTTCATCATTTGATCTTTCCTCCGAAGAAAGCATGGGTTCCGGGTGACATTAATTTGAGATCTACCACGCGCTTGAAACGTCCCAAAAAATTTTTAATGGCTGTAGTTCAGTGTATTGCGATATCTGCGCGCATGTCTACATAAACAGTGTTGAGAAGCGTGCATCTGTATCCTCATGGGTAAATGCAGATAGAGTATTTGAAAAATGATATCCAAATACGAGTAGCAATATTATTTGTATCCAAGTTACACTGATACCCGTTTTATTCCTGTTGATTACGCGTGATTGACTATTTAAAGTGACGATCCGGAGGTCAGAAAAAATATTGACGAAAAGTAATGACCACTGGTGGGTTTTCTTCATTTTTGAAACGTGAAAGCGCAACAAACAGTGTTTCTCCAACTTCGGAGAAAAAAGGAGACACAAGTAACATGTAGTGTCTTCATTATGACAGCTCATTGTGTGTCATTACTTACTATGTGAAAATTGTGTTTTTTTCTAAATCTTGAAAATCAAGTAGGAGAGTGGTAATGATTGGGATGGCAACAGGCATGACAAATATACTTAACCCGCAAAATGACAGTGACTCGATGGAGAACAATGTCATAAAGGAGGAACCAATCACATTCACTTAAAAAAAAAAAAATTTCCATCTCTATGTTAAATTATGTGAGGAAGTTGTGCTCCATACATTTTAAAATTTTGTACCTAAGCAAATTTTTATCTTTTGAAGTTTATACATTTTTGTTTTTTGAAAAAAATAAATAAACAAAGAAAAAATAATGCATACTCATTCCTGATTGAAGTTACAGCATCTCATAGCATACCTTAGGTGTCTGTGATTTTAGAACTTAGGCTTTAATAAGCTTTCTAAGATCGCTTCACAAAAATAGTTACATTTACAGGTTAAATGGAACATGGTTGTCGTACTTGGGACTTCTACCATGGAAGTGTCATATAACTTCCATTGTCATAATGTATTACTCAGAAATGTTTATCCATTGTTTTAAAAATTCATCAGCATTTATTCATTGAATAAAACCAGAAGTTTTCTTGAGCGGAAACATTGAAGATGGCAAAAGGTGAATCAAGAGGAAGAAGATATGGGGTGAATTGAAATGAGCAAGCATGCTGAATAATTTATTCACAAAGATCATTACATCATAACTGGAAACCTTAGACATAGAGTATTGAAATTCAAGTACAAAAGTAAAAATATGAGTGATTGAGTTACTCTCAAATAAATTCTTATAAAATAGGTACATACGGTAACTCTACATGTATAATAATAATAATTCGGTTCCAACTCACGACGAGAAAGGAACCAAATTGTATTAGTGCACAGCCTTTTTTCAGTGTAATTGGTTAATAAAATACAAGGTAATAAAGGGTAACTGACATTGAAATGGTAAAAGCCTTAAGCTTGGAGTAGCTCTCTACATTTTAGTTGAGGGTAGGTCAAAAGACGAACTTATCTCTCTGTTAGTCGTTATGGTCTCTCATCGCCGAGCGCGATACAATTTTTGTTAAAAGTTGCATAAGCTTTTAAATGAAGGCGTTTTTCTACAAAATTCATTTTAACCGATGCGACCGCAGCTGATCGATTCTTTCATATTTTCCCTTAAAAAATAGTCAGAGGAAACCCTAAATTATGGGAGCTGACCGAAGCAAATTTTATTTTATCTGCATGAAGTTATTATCCTAATAATTTCAAAAGAAAGTTAATTTGACTGAACTGAAGGAGAATTTTGATCGATGAGCTAAACATTTGCGACAAAGACTGACTGTAATCATGTTGCTTTCTTAGTTTAATTGATCTTTTACTGGAGAACATATTTTAGGGGCAGAAAATTGATTGCATCACAAGCTATATTAGTGTCTAATTAATGTTAGATTCAATAAATCACCAATGAGTAAAGTTAAAAATGTCACACTGCTGTGTTTTCAAATGTTTGGAGGTAACTGCGTATCAACAAAGACATAATCTATTCATACTCAAATTGAACAATTCGGATTTTTAAATAATTTCGAAGCATTCCATGTCTTTCTCAGAAATATTATTTCTTTGTAGGTAATTGTTTAATAACTGTAATGCTTAGAGATCAGACGATTAAGTTAAGGTACCCTCAGCAACTTATTGGTGTAAAATTACGCGTTTTCTTTCGCAGGACAAACATTCATTGGATCATGATGATTCTTTGGAAAAGAACAGGATGTAAATTTATTTTAACGTCTTAAACTTTCTGTCAAATATGTTTTTCTCACTATGGAGTTAAGGAACAGATTTTCCCGATGATTCTAGGAAATTTTCTTCACATCTCGAGAAAATTCACCAAAATTGTCATTAAAGAAATACCAAACAATGGACCCGGAAGACGTTTAAAAAAATGCATTATAAAGTCATGATTTGTTTTCAAAATTAGAATTTTTGTTCTCCGCACTGTTTGAAAAAGACGATACTTTCATTCGATTGGTAGATCTTAAACTACCGTCTTTTTGGTCAGAGCTGTCCATAATGACTACTATAGCGCCTAGTTCTCGCACTGGACTCCGTGGAGATTGGATTCATCTAAAAACTCCCGGGATGACCAATTGACCAAGCCGCGCTGTCCACAGAAATTTTTGGTCACAACCCTGAAATAAGAGAGAAGAAAAAGTTCAAAATTTTGCTTAACGTACTGACCATTTGTCGACTTATCAAAATTTTTCAAACCTTTCTCCCTTATCGAATCCTTAGCGCTAACTCCCAAAAAAAAAATTTCGCACTAAAATTCCGGTTACTTTGTGAATACTACACTACTTGCCCTTAAATCGCTTCGTCGACGCAAACTCGACGTGACAATACCACGTAAAGTAGATTTAGTCGTAATATAATGAAGTGAGCTGGGGTCTTGTTCAGTGGCGTGGCGTGAATTGCGATATATCGATTGTCATGCCATTTAAACCTATGGAAAAGGATCGATAAACAGGGTGTTCGCAGCGAACACCTAAATAATCGATTCTTTACCATAGGTTTAAATGTCATAACATTCGATACATCGCAATTCACGCCACGCCACTGGTTATGTTCTGGTCAACGAGTCCGAGCCCGGTGTGCGCTGGGGTTCGGTCACTTTTTCGATACATTTTCGATCCAAAAATTCGATGTATACTGAGCAATGATTCATAACCTCTTTGTTAACATCGAACGGCCAGGTATCGAAAGAAATCGATGATTTCTCGAAATGGTGACCCGGCACCGCACAGGAGTCATGGAATTCGATGACTGATGGAAAATGTTTAAAAGTGGCGCCACCTCCTCCACTCCTATTATGACTCTATGTACTCGATGCAATTCCAGGCCAACCACATTCGCCGACTAGACAGACTGATTGGTAGCCTTCCGAATTTTTCAGCGGAAACGGGCCTCAAATTGTTATTCTCTCAATTGGAGGGAATTATACGATGGGATCGTTTCTGTTTTTCCAGATGGGCTTCATCAGGCAAAATGTCTCATGAATTTCAGGGTTCACTAGAACTGTGAATGCGGTTCTATTCAATAAGCTCCATAAAATTAACCAGCGCATAATGCCCTCCTTCGCACCGCAGACTCAGTATGCTTTCGTTTTTTTGGGGTCCGTATACTGTCCATCGCTCCCCTTCAGACAGACGATTAGATCTCCTCCTCCTTCTGGTAATTGTTCCTTATGCTCGCTGGACCCCTCTTTCATGATGAGCTCCACTCATTAGCAGATTCGTATGCATTAACCTTGGTCACTGAGTCTCCGTGGTTTTCGTGACACATAATCTGATAAAACTTGCTTAAAACTCCTCCCTCATGTCTTTTTAACCAATTGTGACTAACTGTCTTTTTGAGCGTAAGTGAGATTTATTGCATACTATTTAGATTCGGGCGTGCTCTTGTCTTGGGGTTCATTAAAATGAAAAAATTGACCTCTCTAAATGTAACCACCTGCATCTTACTCATCTAGGTAGTTATAATATTAACTGCTCCTACATATGTTGTATAAGTAATAAAACGCGTTATGGGATTATGGAGAGGGGAGTGCCTAAGTACTTGAATGGTAATACTGTCTTGAGCCAGTTTCGTGTTGCTTATGGAATTGTGTTTTAGTGATGGAACTTCATAGATTAATGGTAAAAGAACGATATCCGTCTTAACGTCACATCATGTATACTTCCGTTTTTATTAAATGGCGGTTTTGTTCTTTGATTAGGATGTGGATGACGTCATTCAGTGTATCGATGCAACTCATGTTTTCCTCCGTATAGGCATGTCAACTAGGGAAAGGGAGATCGGGGAAAGCTTGTCCTTCTCAGAAAGAAATATGAGGGATTGGCTGCATAAGTATGTCGCGTATTTTTAATTTTTGGAACTGCATTTGAATCAATTAGCCAGTAAAAACTGCTCAAAATTGATCTCGAGACGATTCGATTTTTCGAAATTTACTTGAAGAGGCTCCCGAACCCTCCTCTGGGAATAAAGAAGTTTCCTAGACTTCCTTTGATAGGGTGCTTTTCAGTTCCCCGATAGGCCCCCTTTGAAGAGGTGCCACTTGATCCTCCTTTAAAAATTCCTAGCACCGCCCATGTCTAAAATTAAGCAACAATATATGCATGTTTGGCAACTTGTTGAATTGTTACTGATCACTGTTTGGCAATAAAATTTGGAAGATATAACGCCGAAATAAATGTGGAGCGTCCTCAAGATGTAGACGTGTCCGCTAATGCATAAATTTTAAAAATTATAGAGAGATTTGACAGATTTTCTTAACGTTTCTCAATCTATTAGGCTCAAAGATCAAAACGCCGCTCCCCGACACAAGCAACTAACCAGCTACCAATGAGTCAAGTTAGAGGAGAACTGCGACTTATGAAGAGGAAGAAGAAGGAGAAAATTCGTGTTGCATATGCACACGGAAAATTGAGGTGATACTCAACTACAATTACCTTGATTTAACGCGATGCTCATTGCGGCAGGAGCTCATCGAAAGGAACCGTTGAGAAGATTGTGCTGATGATTTGGAGTCCGACCTCCAGAGCGGTCTCTTCAGCGATTGGTGTCACGATGTCCAGAACTTGCCGCCTGTTTTGGTTGATGAAGTTGGCAGCCGTCTCCGCTAGAAATTAAGGATAGTGATTAATTCCAAGTCTAGTAAGTAATAATAATGTACATAAAACATACTGAAGGCACATAGGCGTAGCAATACAATGCGGTAATGTATATCTGACGTCAAAATATTTGTGACGGAGCTATATAGGCAAAATGTACCTCAAAGGGGAACTCAAATTGCTTAGTACAGCGGCAAAAACCGGTATATAGGGTCACAAAATATCCATTTTCAGTTTTCACTGCAAGACACTTTCTTGTATACTCTCAACAAAGTTCAACCTAGTTTCAAGCCAAAATTTGCAAAATTGATGGCATTAAACGCGTTTGAAGCAAATCGCTCTCCAAACTGGAAGCACCACCGACAAACTTTTACAACAGTTTTTTCGAATTCCCCGTTTTTCGTCTTCAAACTTTTAATGTTTGTCAAAAGGTCAATTTTTGGACTTTTGGGGTGTTTTCACGCCAAATGATACAGAATTGAGAGCCGTGGAGGACATGGCGTATAAGTGCAGTTTTTTTATTTCGAGGAATACGTGTTTGATGTTTCGAAGTTACATGGCTCCTCATAGCGGGAAGAAAGCTCAAACCGATTTTTGAAGCTTAAAAATTGGAATTTGGGAGCGAATTTTTCTCAGAATACGCAGTAACACTAGTTTAACTTGAAATAATTAATCTCAATGTTCCAAAAACTGCACTTATGCGCTTTGTCCTCCAGGCCCATCAATTAACTCTTTTAAACTGTGAAAAAGTTATTCTGTTTCATCACTTCTTCAAACACTTTGCTCGGCTTCGTCAGATTTGTTAAAAATTCCTCAGAATTGAAGATGGATCGATGCAATTGGAAAAGCACCACAAATCTCAGGAGTTTAAACTAATCTATGTCTGGGACGGGAACCGGAAAAACCTAATAGCTAGACTATTGCATGCGCATACATGGGAACTACCTAAGTCTCTCATACGCGGGGTGATTTTATCAAATAGGTATACCACAGTTTCCACGTAATAGTGATACACTGCCCATTACCTCACACTCTTTTGGGCTGCAATTTTATAAAATTACAACACTTAGGTCGTAATTTTCCACCTTATCGCTGCTAAACGTGTTCTTAAATTATTACGTCAGCTCCATCATCGGTCGAGTCACCGTCAATCATGAAAATTAGCAGGATAAGATGAAACGATGATGCCTGTTGAATGTTACTACTCAGAGGAGTCACCTCTTAATGTTTCTTCGCCGTCAATGAATTTTTTTTATGCTTTTGTTCATTAATCTTCACAGCTCCTATTGAATGCGGTTTTTCCAATTCTCAACCATTGATTACACGCAAAACGGAAATTCATTAGATTCATGAGATCCCGTAACATACAAAACTAAAAATTATAGAGACTGTGTATTTTGTCACATTCACTAAATTTTAAACGTCAAAATACTTACTTATCAGTCTATTTTCGGGATTCTTTTTGTTGTCATTGATAAATTTAACGGTTGTATCACCTACACGGGGTTTCATCTTCAATTTCTTGATCAGAACATATTCTTTGCCTTTGACATTCGTCAGCTCACCTTGACCGGAAATATCAACTTTTACATTTGCTGGAAATAAGAAATAAGAACATAAATATTCAAGATTTGAATATGTTTATAACGAGCAAAAATTATTTTCTGTGTAATCATGAGGGAAAATAAGTGTCAATCTTGCGTAAAAAATACCTCAAGCATTGATTTACTATGGAGGTTTTTTGGGTCATGCTCATTCTCAAATAAGATTTTACTCTGTAGTTGTCTATTTTGTTTTTGCCCCAGAGTGTGAGCGCGGCACGTAATTCCTCAATAATGTAAGTTTTTGTAATTGTTGTAATAGACTCCAATTGTTCGATTTAGTTTCTTGGGAAAAATCAAAAATCCATTATCTTTAATTGGTTACTTAAAATAATCCGGTCACTTATATAAATTCATGACGAAAAAACTCACTCATGTTTCCGATGAAATGACCCTTTCCTCGTAGTGGAATCACAAGCAATCGGCCGTCCACATCATATTCACACTCAACGAAAAGTTTTGGTAGTAGCAGACTGATGTCCAATGTCAGCTTATCAGTGTTTATTCTAAGGAAAAAATAAAGTTTATAACATGTCATTTATGCGTCTAAAGTTACAGAGAAAATTGCATTATCGCAACTGTGAAAGTCTTTTTCTATACCTATAGAAATAACGGATATTGAAAATCACGCTTCAAAAATATTTGATCAAACTACCTATAGTAAAATGCAGTTAAGTAAAATGTATTGTAAATGTATCATAAAATGGAAGAGAGCCCCTTTTTTTAGTTACCGAAGAAAATTTACAACTGCTAAACCTCAGATAAAATAAAAATTAATTAAAAAATTAATATTTTTTGAAATAATTTACTGAGAAGTTTTTTTTTAGACCCTGTCAGCCTAATTGCTACCGTTTATAAGTAAGTTTCACCCGAAAGAAAAACATATAAAAGGCTTTTCTAACATCAATTTGAATCATTTTTCAAGATTTGCCTTTGTAAACGTTACAAGGTATGTTAATTATCCAGGGCCGGATTTAGGGGGTGGCCACATAGGCCGCGGCCCATGACAGCAAAAGGGGGCGGCAAATTTTGAATTTCTTTTAAATGTAGGTATAAAAAAAATCGGATTCAGAAAAAAAAAAATTATTAACGAGAAAACGCGACAAAATTTCTCATTTCCTGAGAGTATAGTAATATTTCTAATTTTGACGTCTTTCGGTGATATAATAGGCAGCACCTTTAATTAGTCGAGTTAAGAGAGAAATCAAACAAGCAATTTGGCATGGAACGGCGTGGCGTGGAGAGCAATGATGACGAGGACTTGAGATGAAAAGGAGAAGCGAGAAGCCCGCGGCGGTCAGCGTGTAACACGTATTAGCGCCTACAAGACTGCACGAATACTTCACGCATTGCATCAAACACTGTGCAGTCAGCAGCGGTCGGCGTGAAACGCATGGCGCCTACAAGACTGCGTGAATACTTCACACATTGCGCCAAATACAGTGCGGTCAGCGCGGCGCGCTGGCGCGGCGGAAGTTAAAATTATTAAACCACCTTATGTTTGTTCTTTCATAATTTTTTCGTTCAATACTTGTGAGTGGAAGGCCTTGTCCACACAGAGATAGGTTTACGGAACTTAACTTCTGCGCAAAGTTTCGCGAACTTTTGCTAGTAGTGTTGACAGGGCTTTCGCAAAAAAATGTGTCCAACATGAGTAGACGCGTCTTATGCACCCTTCCCCCTCTGGAACGTTCACTTGATGGTTTTCATTGATGTTTCGGAACGAATGAGAAGGGGGCGGCAAAATATAGGCGGCCCGTGGGCGGCAAGTAGGTAAATCCGGCCCTGTTATTATCACTTTTACTTTTTTCCTAAACAATGCTTAATACCGAGGATGATTTAGGATTTTAATTACCTGAAACTGAATGCGTACAGATGGTGGCAAGTCATTTTTCCGAAAACATTTTTTCCTACTGCAATTTTTCCTTATACTTTTTTCCTACTTGTTTTTTGTTCCATCACAGTTACTCCTACGAGTGAGATGTCCTACTGGCTTTTTTCCTAGGGGCATTTGTCCGAAATTCAATTTTAAAACTAGGGGATCGAGAAAGTAAAAAAACAACACAGGTACCTCACAAGTTAAAATTGTGGCCGCATGCCCGTAAGTAGTGGAGCTTCATCCTCCTCCTTATATTGAGGGTATAGAAGGCTCAGCTTGTAATGTCTCCTGTTCACGCACTTATATTCGGCTCGCTGAGAAAACTTTACTCTTTCTGAAAAATTTCCCTCTACTCTACTCATGTTTACGTTTCAATTATTATTGAATTATTAGGACAAACACCCTTAGGAAAAAAGCCAGTGGGACATCTCACTCGTAGGACTTACTGTAATAGGACAAAAAACGAGTAGGAAAAAAGTAATAGGAAAACCTGATGTAGGAAAAAAAAAATAGGAAAAATGACCTAGCACCGTACAGATAACTCGGAACTTTCTTAATGTTCAGCATAAGTTTTTATGATTTGAATTACATTAGCAATGATAAATCAGAAATTGTTTTCGTTTTCAGAAATTAACGAGTAACGCTTCTCTTCCAGAAGCTGCCTGCACAAGGTAGCAAAGAGGCAATCCTCACTTCCGACAGAGTTGAAAAAAAGATAATTCCGTTTGAGAATGCAATGTAATCCATTTTTTGCAGCTATAATGTAATAGTTTACGGAAAGAGATTTCAACTTACTTAAGCTTTTGAATGTCAAAATTTGAGCAACCAAAGACAGTAACGTTGTCTAATTTTGCCTTGACTTTAATTGCCTCCAAATTCCGGTCAATGATGAGCTGCGGAATTGTTAGAGGTTCTAGGGGTGGGACTTTCATTTTTGGAATACCTGTTGAAATTTGTGAAAAAGCATTAGTATCATTAGTAATCACTAGTATCATTCAGTACACAAGATAAAGAAGTACAATTTATCTGCTATCATTAACAATACGCTATATTGCTAGGCAGATTAACATTTCCATAGGAAGTTCCAAGTCCATTGACATCCGAAAAGCTTCATACGTTTTGCCTTCAGAACAAGTAGAGAAGCCCTATAGATATCATGCAAATTAGATACGCAAATTAATGCCGTTCGCAATTTACTTTAATTGTGAACCGTTCAGACTTGAATGTTAAAAAACGATAATTTTATACATAATTATCTAACTTTCGAATTATAAATTGCTCAACTGCGGATTGCTATCATTGATCTCGCTCGAGAGTTGATGTTTTCAATTTTTGTCTTTCTTGCATTGAGTTCGACACAAGTTTACCAGGAAGCCCATGAAAAGTTTTTCCTTTTTAGCGTTTGGACATCAGTGACGGAAAAGACGTGATTTAAAGTGAACGGTTAAAACTACAAAATACAGTTTTGCAAAAAAGGGGGATTAAATTACTTTTATCCGTATCCTTTTTCATTTGCAACTTTCAATTCGGTAAAGTGCCAACGTCAAATTTGATGTCAAAATACAAAAAAGTTTGCCTACCTTTCGCCAGGTATGGTTTTGCGGCTTCAATGGCATTTTGGGTGCATTGGTCATATTGAGGAGTATCTTTCTTGCACAATTGGAGGTAGTCGGCTGAAAAACAAAAATTAAACAACCGTCAAATACATGACACGGGTGAGTATAGGGTAAAAAAAATTGACTTTGACTAGATCTTCAATACAAAGTTTCTTTTACCCAAAATGTGACGTATCTTAAATTTAGACCACACAGGATATTATCTTGAGAATTGGATGGGCAGTTGAGGAATATCCATTTAAAAATCCACTCGCGAAATCAAAAGGGATCCGCATGGAGAAAAATGAAAATTCTGTATTGTAATTGAGTAAAAAAGTTGTGGTTACTTACGGACTTTTTTGCTAGAGGCACCTAGTAAAATGCTAAGAGAAATTGCCGAGAACAATGCGCAAGCCATCGTGGACTTTATCAGGATTGGATTTCTAGCACCCATCATCGATGGTCTATTAAATCACAAAATTATAATGAAGAAAAGCGTATTCACAGTTCAGAGTGGATTTCTGCAAAACAAAATATAAAAGAAAGGTATAAAATATGTGGGTTATTTTTTAATCCATTGAGTGATCGACTACACGCTTGAGTTTAGCTAGAGTACCTGCGTACAGCGAGCGTATAGACAGATTTGAAACTCCGGAACTCCATCAGGCCTTCACCGATGCCTCCGCGAATAAAGTTAGGGCCCAGAAATGCAGCCAACCTATGAATTTCAATTATTCAGAGCGATTTACTTATACAATTGTTACGAACCATCGTTTATAAAGCACGTATTTGACTTAGTTTTTGCATAAATTTACTAATTTTTGCGGAAGAACGCGCATTTGTGTACATTCTTTGCCATCTTGGTTAGAATTGGAATCTGTAGATTGACAGTGTTTTGTGCGTTAGAAGTTGGTTGAAGGGTGGCTGCACTTTCGGGCCCTAAGCCGTCCATGAAGCGATCTGTCCATACTCTCACTATAAAGGTACTCTAAGTTTAGCTATTTTGCGGCGAACAGAACAAAATGTATATTGTATAAAGGTCCTTATTACAGCATACGGTGATACCTTCTTGAAGGAGGCTACGAGAATTTGAGAGAGAGCTGGCAATTTCCACGGTAATGTCAACACGTGTAAACATGAGCTAGAGAAAATCATGCAACGACGTTTTCTGTAGCATCACCTCATTAAGGGGTTGAACATGTAAGTGCAAGAGACGAACCTCGTCTTTAATAAGATACACGTATTAACGAGACTTTCGAAAATATTTCAATCCGCCTTGCTATCAGATGAGATAGCACTGAAGTATACTGATGTATAGGTACACGCTAAGATCTTATTCCTCCGTAATTATAAGATACTCTATCTTTGAAGTCCGGTTTAGTTGTCGTGCATATTCGAATGCATTTCCGAAATTAATTAAGTAAGGAATTACTTGCATATCAGTCTCAAGCCCTGGCAACAACGTTTTCTTGCAGTATGATTTCTCGAAACGGTTATTCGCTGGAGGATCTCTCATTAGACGACTTGCACCAGGATTTTCTTCATTACGCTGCATTTGGCGTTCTCTAATTTACTGTATTTTCCGCCGTCCTATTTTACACGCAGTGGAAAACGCACGAATTACTCGCATCGTTATAGAATTACATCGTTATGGGAACACCGAAGTACTTGAGAGCCCGAGTCATCAAGGTGGCTCAGGATTTGTGGAGCGATTTTAGAGGGAAGGAGTGACGAGGAAAGAAGAGAATTGCTGGTATAAGTCCCACCGCAAATTAATCAAATTTCACGGGGAAGAATGAATACGCATTTTAAAAAGAAAAGTAAAACGAAAAGTTAATCGGGACCAATTTAATACAGAAACAGGTTAAAGTTTAATTTGGGCGAGTTTTTAAAAGCCACTGCGGTTTTAATATTAAATTTCATTTTAAATTATATTTCCATCATAAAACTTTCGTTCTTATATCAAACTTATTAGTCTCATTAGAAAAACTCTGCGTACAAATTTTTCTAACAGGATTACTTGACTTCAAGCGTCAGCTTGATTCTTTCGACTTTATATTGTCCAATTGTTTAAGTTCACAGGTCAGAGTGGCGTGGTACCTTTTTTATTGAATTTGATGAATTTAGTTACTTAGGATAGCAAGTACTTTAAATTATCCTCGGAACCCTCAGAACAATCGAGACTTTTCTTTAATAAAGTTTCCGGTAAAACAGACATTTATTCTGAGTCTAGGACTACCCTCAATACTGTCTGGAGGCAACTATTCGTACTCAATGGATGTCATTGTTGCATATGTAATGAATTGAAGGAGCTGGTACCCAGTGGTCTCTAGCCTTTCTTGCCTTAACAGTAGTGCACGTCGCTTTGTTTGCAATGTCGTCTTTAGCCACCAGAAACATGTTGCAGCAATGATACATGAGAGAAAAAAACTTTCATCTCACTCCTCTCTTCCCATGCATGCTGTCTTGTGCGTTCAACTATCCCTCCTGACCTAAAATCTCCTGTATTTGAGACTTCCGTTGTTGCAAAAAGAAACCCTCATCAAAAATGTCAACGTAGTCCTAACTGTCATTGAATTAAATCACCTAGTTTTGTCGGATCCATAAGTCTCATTTAATTTAATTTCATTCGAAATTAATGAAATACATTGCGAGCAATCGGTTTCTCTACCTCTTTTTCGAGCAATTGATTCATGTGTACTTATGAAGCTTGCATTTTATGAGTTATAATACGATCTACTCTAATCACTCGTGATAAGTTAGAGTTATAATTTAAAATTAACACATTCACAGATGAAAACCAATAAACTTTTACAAGTTCCTTGTTAAAGAGGACATTCGATGAAATTAAAATGTGTGAAATTACATTAAGTGATTGCAAAAATCATGGTCATATTATACGCACCGCTTATTGAAGTCAATAAGGAAAATAATGTCCCCGGCGATTATTAATTTTAATGATGAGGGGTCATAAGATTAAGTGTTAAAATGGGTGAGAGGTCTTAAAATGATGAGAAATACGTCACGTAATTAGTGAATGACCCAATGTGGAGGTATGATGATTGTGAGAATAGTGAGGAAAACTTTTTTTATTTTTATGTTTTATGTAAGCTCATGCATCGGGAAAATCCGCCCTTAACTCGCCACCTGTTTCAACCGAGCCGAACGTGTATATAAGGTCATATCATAGTTCCTGAAGCCTCTCAGTTTATACAACAAGTTATAAATGAGTAAAAAATATCGTCGTATCAGGTAAGAGCTTTTTTCTCTAATAATAGTTGAACAACCAAAATAGACGTCACAATGAAAGCTTTCAAGTGTTATATGATGGAATATTTGCATTACTCCAGTGGCGCAGCTAGGACTTTTTAAGGGAGGGGGGGGGAGTCCATTCAAAAACGTGACAGTAAATTTACATTATTTTGTGTTTGTCCCTGATAATATTTTATGTTTACTCTCCGACAGTAAAAATGAGGTACAATTAACGTGGCTAAGGGGGGAGGGGGGGGGGGCAGAACCCCTGGTCTACGCCACTGCATTTCTCCACCTCCATATTCCCTCTAACATATTCGTAGGCAACACAAAGTATATCCTCAGTTTAAATTACGTTAAGCTTAAAAAATACGCAACTCTTATTTCATCAGTCTGTCAACATAATGCAACTCAAAAATACCCTCCTTTTCCAAAAAACACTCAAAGGCTGGGGCAAAATTTTTTTGTCGGCTCTCTCACACGCAGGTGCAACATCTGTTGATAAGTCCAAAATGCCCAACCAGTTAATCAGGAGCGCTAAGCCGGACTTACGTATGAATGAAACTCGTCCTTGGTAAATTTAAGTATGCTAGAAGGATCAACAAACTTCGGCCCCTAAGTTTTAAACCCCCATCCAAACTTAGGAACCTTGAACCAGATGCAGATTTCTATTCTGAATGCGTTGTATTATCCTCAAATACTCTGATAAGAGAATGACCCCTATACACTCTAAATTTTCCAACTCTCTTAAACTATAAATGACGCAGAATAAACTCCCACTATACAGTAACCGTAACTAATTAAACCTCTTAAAAGATTAAGGGTAGTTCTTCTATATGTTCGGCCCAGATATATTACTCATCTATAATAAAATCACAATAGTGACGCGTCATGCATGACATGTGAGGCGCGAAGCGCTTTGAAAGGGTTGAACCTCGAAGCGGTCAGAGGGCGTACCCCCAGCACTAGGATTTTTCAAAACCCGAGGGAAGAAGGTTGATGTGCTGTATCTGTTCATGACCCACAATCGATGATCTAAAAATACTGATACAGACTGACACTAATGCGGGTCTTTTCAGTAATAGACGCGCCAGATACAAATATCTGATAGCTCTGCACGAATATTTAGGTATTTGCCAAGAAAATGTATGCTCTCAGAACATTAAAAAAAGAGAATTCGCAATTTTTTGTCGATAAAAATTTTAATTTTGTTCATCAAGTGAGCTCAATGATCAGCTCGTCAAACAGGTTTCCGTTTTTTTAATGCAATCTTCGATTGAAAGGTGCCGATTTGCTCGGAATGCCAATTTTCGCTTGCACGATTTTCGATTGTATAATGATTGGAGCTACCACTTGACACCTGTGAACCATCTTTGGAGATCAAGTCCAAATTTTTTCAGGACAACGATTCATATGCAAGTTGCGATGTGGGTGAGGCAATAGTGAGGAAGGTCATTACTGGCAGGCAGCATAAGTTGTTTCCGAGAGTCATCGAAACTCAAATCAAAAACCTAAATCCCTAACTCTCAAATTGACGTATTTCTGCGAAACGGAACTATGTGCATTATGACGTGAGTCTTGTTATGCATATGCATATATTCTTATGGGTCTCGCGGCTCATATCTTGATGCAGATAGTTCCGTTTGGCAGAAATACGTCCAAATGAACAGCATTGAAGAAACCACAGTACATAAAGACATTCATGAAAATACGTATCACCGAGGGGGCTCTCTAACCGCTCTGCGGCCCCCCTCCCCCCAAGCGTTTCACGCCTCAGGCGTTATGCGTTAATGGTATTACTCTTATGATTTTATTTAATAGAGTCAGATATATGTATATATGTGCATTTGTGCATATGTAGGAGGACGGATACTTTTATTCTGAAAACAATCTACATTCGAATTTTAAATTTCAAATATCACTTGTCGAAGTTTACGTTAGAAGGGGTGGGGGGGGAGGGTGGTGGTGGCCCTAGTCCGACACGATTAGAGAGAAAAGGCATATAAGGGGCTACTCCGTAGAGCTCTTAACGAAACATATTTCTGTCCTGTTTTCTTCCATAAAACTGATGAAAGTAGTGGAAGTGTTTGGAGGGAGGGGTCTGCTCAGCGTTTCACAAGAGACATCTGGATTTACGTTACGGATGTGTTACGCGGAAGAGAATGGATGACCGGAAAAGCCGTGTTACTTGATCCTTAAACACTCCCTTTTTTATACACACTGTTCAGCTGGCTCTCTGGAGTATTCCTGCGTGACTTTCTTGCTATCATCTCAGCTGAAGTTTTCAACTATTCTAGCTTCGTATTTTTAAATTATTTACGCGCACTTTTACTTGCTTTTCGACTATATGAAGGCTGTATGTTGCATTCAGTCAGCCACAGTCGCAAATCAACGTGAAAGTTAAAATTACAGCTTTTAATTAAAAGTGCGCGCGTTCATTTGAAATCTCTGCCTATTTTGCAATTTTTGTATTGTTTGCAAATAGAGAGGCGTGCTAAAATTTAGTCTTGTCCGTTGAATTGATTATAAACTACCAAAAACCCCCCAAAACATTTTCGGGTAAAAAATCCGGTCGAGGAAGTTGACGTGTTACATCTTAACCAAAAACATTCCCTTTCATCCCTTCAAGAAGGTTGATAAAACTAACTATGAGGTAGGCAAAAACCTATCTTAAATTCTCAGGGTCCACCAAGACCAAATATGTCCTACATTAAACGAGTAGAAAGTAGCTCAGTTGTTCAGCCAGAGTTAAATTGGTCCAATCTACAGAAAACATGTCTCTTTTTTAGCGATTTTCAACAATTGGTTCATAAGTGAAAAGTTTTAAGACCGCACATAAAACCCCAAGCATCCAATCAGGGAACAGCGACGTGTTGTGAAAAGCAGGACCTTAGAGTGAGAGTTGAACTGACAAAGAGATATTTGTGTTCGATGTTGAAATTTATTGGTGAGTATCAGCTTCCACAATGTTGAAGGGTAAAAAGCAATTTCATAATATTTGTATACTCAAGTGCCTCAGCGCGCTCAAAGTGAAGCGCATCCCATCTCACTAGTATTAAGAGGCTTTCCTTGTTTTTCGTCGCAAAGAACGAAAAACATACACAGCTGTAACTTGTTGGAGAAAAACGTTGTTCTTGTGTTAGAGTATTATCGCTGGAATGTTTCGTTGAGCTTTTGTTTGACTTTTCGAATAAGGAAGATGAAGCTGCAATGCTCTTAGAATATTATAATGCATTTTAACTTCGGCTGCCGATGGCCTTAATTTATGGATATGTAAAACACACGCGTTGCAGAAGTTCGATATTAAGAGAGCTGATTTTAGAGAAAAGTTTGCAAGAATAGGTATGACTTATTAAAACTTTCCATACTAAGAAAAAAAATAGAGTTTATATGATTACGAAAGTAGCGACGGCTATTATGAACTCTTACTTGGATTACATTGTACAATAAGGAACCATTATCTCTGGATCTGCCATAAAAACACATATCTGCATAGGGAAACCAATGGCATGTAAGTTGTTTCTAAAATGAGCTAGAAATAGTAGTTCCGTATTGCAAAATGTAATCCAATCAGTGCTAACCATAACTAATAGGTAATAATAGTATTTTTACCATTAAGTGATAATTTTCCGAAAGGATTGGTTAAATCATACCACGCTCATCCATAAAAACGCCTATCTGCATGATAGAACCAGTGGTACGTATGGTTTTTTTTTTAAAATAAGCCAGGAATAGTAGTGTCTTATTGTAACATGTAGGTCACTTATCATTTAATCGCACAGATACCACTATTACTAGTTAAAGCTACAATTAATTAAGGGTTTAGGTAGAACACCGCTACTTCCGTGATCACGACCACTAATTTGTCTAAGACCGAAAAAACTGCAAATTTTCTTTAATATAAAAAGCCAAAACTTGACAATTTTTACGATTGATAGAATTTTAGCTTTCGAAAAAACTCGGTTCAAGAAAATGGAATACTTTCGATACTTATTCCCTTGCGATTACCCATGTATACCCATTGGGTCGTTAACGACCCATCGCAGTTTTTGACTTTCAGTGTTAGTGTAAATTAGGGAATTTCATGTGTTCAACACAGGATAACCCATGTCTGGGTTATAGGCAAGCCTATTTTATTTTTGTTGTGCCTCAACACGTGTTTACCCTGTCTACACAACGTCAAAAACAACAAGTAAATAAAAAATCAATTTAAAAAAAATTGTTTGGGGTATATGAGGACTTATATGTAACAATGGCGGATGTGAAAAATTACCTTTTTGAAACACGTTAAAAAAACTGTTTTGGCATCGAGAACATTTTGAGAAAATACTTGCGATGTGATCTTCGAGATCTGTACATTACGCCAGAGGCAAACTTATTAAATTTTTGTGTGACGAAAACAGCTTTTTAAGCGTGTTTCGAAAAGGTAATTTTTCACACCCGCTATTGTTACATATAAGTCCTCATGTATGGGTTGATCGGACAAATCTAAGGAGAAATGAAGACAAGAGACGGACTTACTTGGGCAGTGGAGATGGAGACCCGGTTGGATGTAATGGACGGGTAAGTGCGGAGAACGGCAGTTGATCTAGCTAAAAACGGCGCGAATCCGCGGTAAAGCACCTGGGCAGGTAATCCCGCAGTGACGAAAACCGCACAACCCGGCGGGTAAACACTCCGCGGTTACCGCGGGTGGAGGGTGGGGAAGGACACCGGACACTGGGTGACTAGGTCCCCGCTGCATCGATACATCGATCGCCTCTGCCTACTCTTCGCCCCAAAAGAATCGCATCGCCCGATCCGTATCAGGGAGGACAACTTTCCAAGCTCCGTAAGAAAAAAACGGAAGAAAAAGTTGACTCCTCACCTTAACCTGTATTCTCTCACGTGACGCGCGGGATTTATTTTGTGTTTCCAGTGGCTGCCCCCGGGCGAGCACTAAAATTTTACGAGCCCGTTAATTAATTGTGTCCAGGTGTTTACTGTTTGTTCTTCCATTAAAAGGCCTTGCGTGGAGGATATTACCACAGATGGCTGATTATGCATTTTTAATACTGTCCTGCATCAGGTACCGCGCCCGGGCGGGGAAGCTCAGCCGTTGGAAACTCTGAGGAAATCGGAGTACGTTCGGAATTTTAACAGACGTGGAAGATCTGCTCTTTCGCACCTCTTGAAAATGAAATTCTACGATAGCCCTTAAAATCCACGGAACGACGATGGCACAAAAAAAATGTATTTTTGCATTTACGACTTAGCATATTTGCTTTCATATTCGAGGATTTTTCGGTAAAAAGGCTTATAAAACTTGAAATGCTGCCAAGATTGTGCAATTTTTCACAGCGTATACGCACTGGAAAAGAAAACACATTGGATCTAGAGTCCAGAATCTTAAAAACATCGACAAGGAAAAGTACTCTTGATTCAATCAGAATCTAGCTTAAATCAAGAACCAAGCCTCTTAATTTAAACAGATTTCGTTTTGATTCAAGCAAAAATCCGATTGAATCTAGAGTATTTTTTCTTGTCAATGTTTTCAAGAGTCTGGACTCTAGATCCAATGTGTTTTTTTTCCAGTGCGGCAGATGAAATTCATTCACATTCGACATATCGACGGTGAAACTACCAAACCACGTATCTCGTTTGCGGTGTTTAAAAATCTACGCTCACATTTTATTTTTTTGAAGTAGACCAAATCAATATCACTCCTTGAAATTTTCACGGAATTTTCTCCGCACAAAGAGGAAAAATCACAGAAATTTTCAAGACTGGATGTTAAGTAGTTTTTCATTTAAAAAATAAAGTATGACAGGAAGTCTGCGACGTCGCAAACCGAGATACGTGGTTTGGTAGTTTCACCGTCGTTATTTCCTTACAATAGTGAGGAAAAATTCGGAGCAGATTCAGGGGAAAATGTACAGCAGAACTGTTGGAAAAGTCACTTACAACTACAGAGCTACGTTGAACAAGCTTGGCAGCATTAGAAGTCTCATACGCCCTCTTTACCGAAAAATTCCTTAAATTTTCATGAAATACTGAAAATTATATTTTTCGGTATGTTAGCGGTAAAATTGATTCCGTTTATCTCAAAGGGAGCTTCAAAAATCAATATCTATTAGAAATTGTCCAGTGGTCCTCCGTGTGGCACTTAAAAAAATTGAGGGAAAACTCACGTACATTTTGGTCGGAAGGTTTCAACTTCATTTGTACAAAGGTTGCTTAGCTCTTCCTCATCTGTACAATTTCAACTGAATGACCTGTTTCCCTTTTCGTTACAACATTACAATGAAGTACAATAAAATACAGTACGTGCGTTATAAAGACATCGATCAGCTTATCTATTTGAAAAAGATACACTCTTCTCCATAAAACTCAGAATAAATTAGAAAAAAATTCATACAAAATACAGCGATACTTTTTAATTTCTCTGTGAGAGATTTGTTTTGCTATACTGGTTTGAAAATTCTAATGATCGTTCTCATCGTTTTTGGATGGTCATAACATAACCGTTCCAGTTTGAGTAGTAAAAAGGAAAAAAATAAGAGGAGAAGATCATAACTGTCCACACATTAAGAATAATATGAAGACGAGCCAACGGAAGTTTGCGCCTAGCCCAACAAATGCATGCTACATTGGTAACAACGCATGGATACAACTATTCGTGCTCCGGTGCTGTCTGTTTTGCCTATAGAAGATAATGTAGGCGCACTGGTTTGACTTACTTCTGGAATAAATCACGCTGCACGTCTCACTCGTGTAAGGAAAAATGCAAGTGAAACATATCTTCAATCGGTGGTGACTGGAGGGGGAAAAGAAATTTCCGAAATTAAGCGATCCTTACAATGGGCCTGTTGCATGCAAGAGATACAGCCGCGCGAATAGACTTTTTAGAGGTTAAATGACACGAAAATTACGATGGTCACATTAAAAAAGTTTGAAATACACTCCTTACTGCGCAATTTGCGTTGTTAGGAACTCGCTTTTTCAAATTTCCCGCGTCTGGGGGCAGTTTTCTAATCACCGGAAACGAGCAAACGGCGGGCTCGGTGATTTCCGGAAGATGCCGAGTCGTTGTTGTTGTTGTTATTTTTTCCTTCAGTTTGTTTACAAACCCAACGTGATCTCCTACAGTGGTTCATATACGCTTTATGCGGTAACCAAATCGATCAACTTTTAAATATCCAACGCAATCCTTCTACATTTCATTTCACGATGTCACGAGCTCAGATTTTTAGGTTATGTTGTCAGTTTCAGTTGACCGGAGATAGCCGCGAGTTGCCGTTAATTGTTTCCGTTAGAAAACTGCCCCCAGACGCGGGAAATTTGAAAAAGCGCGTTCCTAACAACACAAATTGCGCAGTAAGGAGTGTATTTCAGACTTTTTTAATGTGACCATCGTAATTTTCGTGTCATTTAACCTCTAAAAAGTCTATTCGCACGGCTGTATCTCTTGCATGCAACAGGCCCATTTTTCCTCTTTGAAGATTCTTTAACCTCATGTTAAACGATTTAAACACGTAGTTAATGATCCATGTCACCTGAGGAATTCGATTTTAGGTTAGGTAAAGTGAAATATTGAATTCACGTGTGAATCTAAGACTAGAAACTAATTAGGAGTGAAGATAAACTTAGGTGAACATATTGAAATTGTCATTCACCATAGTAAGTAAAAGTGTGAGAGGTTCGTGCTTCAAGCACCTGGGTAAGAGAATAAATGGAACATAATAATTGATGAGAGTTAATAAATAAATAGGCCTGCAAGTACCATAATTTTTAATCGTGTGGAAATTCATTTCACGCATCCATATCTGCAAATTATACAGAATCTTACAGATTTCATTCGATTTCATTTTAATAACACATGATGAAATTTTTCTCGTAAAATTTAATTTCAAAACAATTCCTTGATCTCCTATTTCTATACTCAATTCGACGTTAAATAAGATTTTCACTGTTTTGATTTAATTTCATTTGACACATCCAGATCTATTATGATTAGAGGCTAGTTAAAACGCATAAGGAAATTAAGGGAAGTCATTAAAATCGAATAAAACAATTAGCAGGCTCAGGATCTTGTTTGGTTATTCATGTTATCATTCGTTAATAACCCCGAATTATAATGATTAAGATTGCCGTAACTGCGCACCTCTATTCCTGAGCATTTCTCAATATGACCAAAACCGTGCAGATTTTCGCTCAGTGCTGGTTTAACACGATTAATTCGCACGGCATCGTTTAATACTCGTTGTCTTTTTTTTTTTTTTAATTTTTTAACGTAAACTATCCCTCTTCCGCAAGATATTGCATGATGAATACAAGTAAAGGTTGCTTCAGTGATATGTTGGGTTTGTCAATAAATGAACCAAGCCAAAGCCCGCATCTGGAGAGGGGCAGTCAGTTCAACTTTTTGTTCTGTAGTCCTTTAGCTGAATACTGTGCTCCTCGCTCAAAAATTGTGTTTAATCGCGCTTCCATAATTTTAAAATAATGCAATCACTGTGACTGACATACCTAATAAGAACTATTTTTAAAATTTTTAGGCCCACTACATTAAGAATTTCAGGTTACATTGCACGAGTCCTGTAAATAAAGTATCCTATATTCAATTTTCCAGTTGTAGTTCGCAGTTTTGTTCCTGTTCGATTTCTAGTTTCCTGTTGCTAAGATGTAGTCTGATTCCTGTCCGAGTTCTGGATTCATCTCGGTTCATCATCTTCATTTTCGATCTGTGATAAGTACTGTGATAAGTAATGTGATATGTATGTACGTGACCTTTGGAATATATAGATTTGTTCCTCAAAGTCTCAAAGATATCTTCAAAGGAATAAGTGGCGCGTCGGGCGTATCGGAAGAACACGCTTTGGTTTTTTTCTCGAATCAAAGTAGCCGCATCAATGGTTTAGCACCTTCTGCTTTCATTCCGTTTTTCAACGCTTTCGCCCCAGAGCAGTCCCAAATTCTTCATGAGCGATCGGAGAATTGACTTCAGTCTAAAAAGCACATATTTTAGCTTTATTAATAGAACGGATTGGTACCTGTTATGGCTTAATTAACGGTCTTTGCCATAGTTTGATCAATTGAAATGTTCAGGTGCGCTTTTAAGGCAATTTAGGACCCAGCCGGTTGGCATTTCTAATTTTACGTTCCTGCTCGCAATCCTCCAATACCAAGTACACTGATAAAAATATTTGCGCTCTTGTGTTACTTTCGTGTTAATATGTACAGGAAGTGAAACAAAAACCAACGCACATTTTGTGGAGAATTTGAAGTTACGGCGCCAGCACCCGAGACTTTCGGCCCTCAATGGAGCCAGTCAATTTAAGAAGTCGGACAAAATTTGGAGACTTCATTAGCCTATGACTCAATCTTATAAAACAAGATGTGAGGTGTTTAAAGTGATTCCATTGGTTCTCTCGTAAAATTTCCTTTAGGAAAAACCTCCTAAAATTTAAAATTTGACAAAATGAACATCAAAATCGCAGTTCTTGATCCAAAACTTCAAGTCCAACCTCTCACATTTACTCGATCCACTCTGCGACGACGCGCCTCCTATAGGTATACTTTCATCTCAGACTTTCTTCACAAAGCCAAATTTAACTGCCAAATTGAGTCATTTACATTCCGGCAGTTTTCTACTCGCCGCGCCGCCGCGATTTGTAATTTCAGTAAGTCCGGACTGAACATTTTAGGAGCATTTGTTTAAGGCTTGTAATTCGGGAAAAAAATTTTCAGATGATGTGTATAGGTATACCATCAGGATTATTTTCTCGATGAGAGTATGCATGAAGACTAAAAATGCCACCAAAAAAACAGAACAAAATATGTCAGATTTTGTTGGATTTAGCCGAGGTGTGATAAAAATAATGAGGTAGTTCTTATTGAAACATATACCTGTGGATTCAACAAGTCATGCCTAAACACAATCTATTACCAGCATACATCCACCTCACAACCAACTCTAAGACGAAAGCAGCTCAACTCGCTATCAAACAAGGAAAAAGTACTGGTTATCTATTCAACTGAATCAGCAGTTTGTGAAATTGAAGGTCTGTGAAAAAAATCCACAAATGTATCTTTTATTCAGAAGTACCTTATTATTTTGATCAAAATGTTGCTAAATCCAAGCAAATCAATTGATAATGGCTATGCTAAACCAAACCCTACTAAATTCAAAACATGTTGCATAATGAACTGCCGTCCCGAACTTTCTTTAAAAAAGGAGAGATGGTGTTGTTGCGGAGAATAATCTGGGTCAAACCTACTGAAGTAAATATTCTTAAATCAAACAGTTTTACACAGTATTACTTGGTGATCCAATGTAAAGTTTCGTTAATATTTTACTTATTTGTACTTGAAAAATAGAAAAATCACGAAGCGCATTGACTTTGTATTCTCTTGTTCGTCACTAACAAATCTAATTCACTTGTTCATGATTTCACATTTTGAAAGGACATATTTATTTACAGTGAGGTCCGAGTATCTTGACCCACTTTGTAATGCCAGCTTGAATATGTAACAACACAGAATGAATCAGCACTATGTTTTTGAAGAACATAAACATGGCATAAAACAACACTGAGTAAATCAACACCATGTTTTTGAAGAAATCTATAGACAAAACATGACCACTTGTATATTAACACGTTTGATTTGATCCAATCTAAATTTTCCTGCTCACTTCCAGTTTTTTTCTCCCATGCGGTTTATTTGAATTCTTTTCGAGTTTTGCTGTTTTCGAATGTAGAAAATTCAATTTTTTCAAATAATCTGTCAGTAAAAGTTAATTTATCTACGCCATGGGCAAAAATGTTCAACGAATTGCCTATGTTCTAATCCTTATTGTTGTGATAGTTACAAATATTCAGACCTTCCAGACGTTCACCGTGAATGAAAAAGACAGTGGCCGTTTATTATCTCTTGCTCTCAGAGTTTGTCACAACACAGTCCAACTATCTAAGCAGGCATCGTTCCTCATCGCCGATTTCAACTCTGACCCTTTGGTACCTGTTCTAATTCAATCCCTGCACATCTCATCGATCCCAACAGTTTTGACAACTCACTACTGCAAATTTCTGGATTTCATTAACGAACCTCAGGTGAGGAATTTCATATTCTTCCTCGATAATGTTGAGGCAATATTAAGTCTGATTTTAAGTTCTGCTTCGAGGGAAACGAAGTGGAGGGAGGATTGTGATTTTTACATGAAGCATGAAAACTCAATATCTGCTGTCCGCTGTTTTGAAAATTGTGAGTCTTACGTGCTGTCAAAACTACCACGTTACTGTGTTAGTGTCGATAAATCTCAACGAACGGCGAATAATACTTGTGACGAGCGATTGTTCATCTCCTTGGAGGAACTGAACGGATATTCTGTTTTATCCGATCACAATTTTAATATGACTCGCGGTTTGTACACCAACCCAATTTGGAACTCGAACAATTACCTGATTTTCATGCTCAGAGATTTCGACCAGGATGACTGTAAACCACCAACACAGCACCATGCCATGATTTCGCCAAACGAAACCGCTTCCAACGATTTTGATGAGCTGATCTTCTGCTTTAAATTTATTTGGCGCTTCTTTCGCGGACTAAGAACAACAATCTGCAGCGAGAAAGGCTGCAGTCGATACGACCATTTCGCCGAAAATATAATCTGGTACAGCGGCGAGGACCACGAGGTTTATTTCGATTTCTCCGTCACCAACATGCATAGAAAACATCTGTCTTTTCTCCTTGACGATTCCGAAGGTGTTTTTGTTACCGATCATCATTTTCAAAAGTGGATGTCGACCGTTCGGGCACAAATCATCGATGCGGTAGCGGAATCGATAAATTGCACTAATACATTTTATATCGGATATGGATATGACGACGAGGAGATCGGTCACGAAGTAGGCCAACAATTGAACGTGGATTTGCACCACGTAGACATTGGTGCGACTACAGAGGAGATCGATTACTCGAGGTTCGATTTCTCAGTCGGTGTTGAGACAGAGGCCATGTGCATCCTCACTCCACACAGTGAACTTTTACCTCAATGTTTGGTGTCGTTCAAAGTCTTTTCGTTTCCAGTTTGGATTTTCATCGGTATCACAGTCATCGTCTTCGTACTGATGCAGTATGTTTTTCTACAAGCTCAGGGCGGATCGTTTCGGAACTTGTATTCAGAGACAGATATTTCTCTTTACGATAGCACATCGGCAGCACACACAATGTACGCATACTTCATATGTGGAAGCCCGCCGCGTTTGCTTCTGGGCAAACTTTTCACCGGAAAGATCTTGTTCATCATTTTTATATTTTCAGCGCTTATTATCTCCTCCGTTTTCCTTGGTGGTATGACCACGCTGCTGACCAATACGGTGCAGTATCCCGAGATTAACACGCTGAAGGACCTGGAGAACTCCGATCTGCTCATCCAAGTACCCGATACTGAAGCAGCAGCTTTATATTTTGCTCAGCTAGGTCTCTCCGAGAAATTGAGAGGCAAGCTCGCTTGCAATTTGGCATTGTATTTGAGGTTGTTTGATGAGGAGATTGGCCAATCGATCCGGCCTCAAACCCCCATTGGATTTCAGTTCCTGCTTTGGCGCGACTATGTTCCGGAGAAATTCGTAAAGAATGCGCACGTTATCATGGAGAACGATGCGTTTGTAGCTGCTTTACAAGTGTCTCTCAGCTCAGGGACCCGTGTTGTTCGGCGTTTATGGTTGTTCCCTGAAAAGTTTGAATATCATCTGGTTTCGGAGCGTTTGAAAGTGCGGCCTTATTTTCACTCGTTCCTGAAAAATTCGTTTTTGTTTGAGAAATTCAACGTGAAAATGGCCCAATTTCTCGAGTCGGGTCATGTGAGCAAGGCTTACGATTCAGATTTTCTTGATAATGCCCCTGAGGCTGCTCCACCGCCTCCGAAAGAAGAGGATCCGAGACCATACAGTTTAAATGATTTACAGCTGCCTTTTTTCAGTCTCCTTCTGGGTCTATTCTCGAGTCTCCTAGTTTTTATCGCGGAGATGGTAACAGAGGATTTTGAGAATGTTTTCGTTTTCAGGCAATTAAGTCGCTTTAAAAATTTCCTGACAAAAAAGAATGATTAGGAGCAGTGCCTGCGTTGACAGTTCTTGTACTGAAAAATAAGTTGGTACTGAAAAATAACCTGGGCGAGGATTTTGATCGAGGCGATTCAGTTGATGCTTCATCGGAGTGTTCCAGACCACCCGTCCACTATTTTTTTCTCGGAAACGGCCGAAAATTGAGCTGGGTAAATCAACACTAAAGAATTGGATGAAAATATGTTCAGACCCCCAAAACCACATTTTAGGGGGTTTTCAGGGGATCTCCCCAGTTTCTCACATACTTTAAAATGAAAGTTTCACCAAGAAGTAAAGGGGAAATAATGACTTGAAAACGTAAAAAAAAACTGTGGGCTCCTTTTAAAAATTATGAACAGCAGGGAATTTATTTGCAGTCTTAGAGTCGGAAAGAAGAGTGCCGATAACTGTTTATCACAGATCGAAAATGAAGATGATGAACTGAGATGAATCCAGAACTCGGACAGGAATCAGACTACATCTTAGCAACAGGAAACTAGAAATCGAACAGGAACAAAACCGCGAACTACAACTGGAAAATTAAAATTGGGCTTCTTAAGGCCTTGTCCACACGAGCGCGGTTGGCGGAACTTATTTAGAGGAACTTGCTCCCGGAACAAGTTTTAGCTGAGCTGAAAACTTATTCCTCCTAAACCCGGGACTCCCCCCGTACTCCGAGCTCCTACATTTTTACATTTGTTACGTTTGTTTTTGTTTTTTTACGGCCTTTACATGTCTTGACATTTAATTTTGTTACTTTTGCGGCCGTAATAATCTATTATTTTGCAATAATTGTATAGTTTTATTGAAGTTCCGGTTCCAGTTTGGGCTAACTCGTGTGGACAGCATCCCTCCTTTCAAGGAACAAGTTCCGGGAACTGAGCAGTTCGTCGAGTAAGTTCCTCGAACCACGCTCGTGTGGACAGGGCCTAACATGATGTGCTGAATTCTATTTTGAAGCGGATTGCTCCCGAGAAAAATGGTCTCCGTTTACCTGAAACATATTCGGTAATGCTATAAGTCATCAGAATATTGACACTTGTGACAATTTTCATACTCAGCCGAATACTTTAAAGTTCCCTTGATGAATTATGGCAGGCACTGCTTCCAACTCAACCCCCTCCTTTACCTTCCCCTTCCCCAATTTTTGTTTCCAGCCATTTTAGCATGACAGTTTGCGTATAGCATACGTGAATGAATTGATTTTCACCTCAAAATCCCTTTCGATAGGTGAGGTTTCTGATGTAACTCATGGGCAACCTCTTACGGCGGCTAATTTGTCGAGAGACCGAATAATCGTCCCCATATGAATCAGAGCCGGGCCCACAAATATTTACACATACCCTTATTACAAAAACTATAGTTTAATGAACAAAAGGTGGCAACACATAAAGATGTTTGCAAAATGTGGCAACAGAGAGGCGTTTTGAATAAATACACTCGTTCATTGTGAATGGACGACTTAGACTGATTTACTACGATCACTGAGCATTGATTAGCTAGTTTAGCACGCTTGCCCAGTCAGACGTAAAAAGATAAATTATTTTCAGTCGAGTTACATTGAACATTCTATGCTCATAAGTTTAGTTACTTCCACGTTACTTTTGAGTTGATTGTAAGTTTTCAAATGTCTTGCGAAAAAAACTCGAAATTCCCAAATTCTGCATGAGCGACAAATAAGACTTATTAAATCTAACTGAATGACTTGATTTTTTTCCCACAGTTTCTTCTTACTTGCTTTTGTTTACACGACAAAGCCGTGACAAGTTGGAGATTGCGCAACGCCTGCTGAGAATGAATCACCTCTTTTGCGGATCTTTTTGACCGCCTTAAATTCATATGCCTTGAAGTGTTCACTCGTGGTGCCGAAAGAACAATTTACTTCTTCGTCAATATGCGATCCATCGCATACAATGGCGTATCGATTCTGTGTTCTTTTGAGTTCAAATTGGAACTTCTATTGCAAAAATCCATTAAGACGACGATTTTGTAGCACAATTTACTACATTTAGTACAAATGAATTCTATGAACATTGAACTGGAGATCGTACACGGTTCAAGTACCCTCTATGTGATGAATCATCAGACATAGCATGAAATCGAAAATCACAAAATATGTTTCTTTTTCGCTGAACATGAGGTTCCTTTACTCCTCTCTTATCCTCGTAATATTCCCTTCACTTAAGTCTGCAACTCTCTCCTCTTCCCCACCCCACCAAAAAAAAAAAAAAAAAAAAAAAAAAANGACCCTCCTTCAAATTATTTATTTATTTATTTATTTATTATAACTTTCGTACATGTGAGCCCCATTATTAGGGCTATGGCACAGGTCAAAAAATACTATACAATAATTAAAAATATAAATTACAACTGTTACATTAGGTGGTGTTTAATAGAACCTTACACAACAGCTGAATTTAGAAATTCGTTCAAATTATAAAATGCCTTCCTTAAAAGTAGATCTCGAAGTAAATTGAAAAATGTCTGTATATCACCGTCGCGGAGTTTTTGTTTAATGTTCCAAGGTAGAGCATTTATAATTTGGATAGCCGAAAATTTGCAATCTTGTTCAGATAGTTTGCATTAATTATTGCAAGAATTATTGCATTTTGACAAATTTTGGATAAAAAATGTCCACCTTTCGTCGATTTCTATCCTAAATTTGCACAAAATCGGTACTTTGCGCCTATTTTAGCGTAACGTAACGCAGCTGCAGTCTTTTTCTTCCCCTCATAACGCACCCGTGACATAGACTCAGATCCTTCTCCCCTCGTGAGTATTACGTATTTATGGACAGCCCCTGCTTCTTCGGTAAATGTTCAAAAAAGTGGGTAGGGGGCTGGATATTTTGCGCAAATTGCTCCGACAAAAAGAGGCTATAAGGCGCAAAGAACAGCGCGAGAGATGTGGCAACATTACATTCAGCAATAGCTAGATCTCTCAATCGCTAAGGGGGTTTTTTGTCTGTCCGAAATTTTTGTGCAAAGTGGAGTCCATGAGAATATATTTACTATCAGCCAAGTGCAAGTTTTTCGCTGTCCAAAAATGTCACCTAAGGTAGCGTTTTCAAACTCTCAATTTAATGTTTTTCCTCCATTAAAGAATTTGCGCTTTTGGGGTGATGTCTCACATTTGGACCGCGTTTAGCAGAAGAGAACATGCCACATCAGCCATTGTCAAATTTAACCGGGCAATTTAATTCTTTACAAGTAATGTTGGTGCGATTCCTTCGATAATTTGAAGGAATTTGCTGCGTACTATGCAGAAATTTCACTGAAAATTGCTAAAAAAAAATCCACACAATCGTCTACATATAAAACACTAAAACGCCTGATCAAAACTGGCAATACTTGATATGGCTCGGTTTCTTTCTGCTTAACGCAATCCATTTATTTTAGCGCTTTTGGGGTGATTTTCCATATTTATTTTTGCGCTTTCGGGTTTCGTCTGTTGGAGATATGCAACAATTAATCTGATTACGCAGCATCGTCCTCGAAAAACAATAAAACAGACGCACCCTTCAAGACTTTACGAGGGTTCTCGAACCCATTGTTCACACGCCTACGCTTGCGCGGTGCATCCCTTGTCTTTGACTTTAGTCAGTTCAGATCCTTCTTTGCAGCTTTACGCCGTGTCCGTCTCGGTGCTGTAAAACTGAGTAAATTCCATTTTGGAATTAATCATATCTTATTAATATCATATCCTTAATGGAGATATTGCATGTGTGAGGAATTTGCGATTTGAATACTGATTTTTATGTAAAAGTTCGGGAGAAATACGATGGTGCCACTGGTTTTCTCTGACATTAACTCCCAAGCTCAAAAAAAGCTCTCAAGTTGAGAGCGTAATGGAGGGGATATCCCACGCTATCCTGAGAGTCCACCTCTACATCAAGACAAACTCTCTATGCAAAGATAGGGAGCAAATACATTGACAGGGCTGCCACTTTATTTGGGGACTCCACAACTGAAGACACGGCAACCCCTCTAATGTATTTACTCCCTATGTTTGCATGGAGAGTCTGTCTTGATGTAGAGGTGGACTCTCAGGATAGCGTGGGATATCCCCTGCATTTTGGCTTCAACTTGAAAGATTTTTTTAAGCTTGGGAGATGATTTCAGAGAAAACCAGCGGCACCATCGTGTTTCTCGCGACGTTTCACACAAGAATCAACAGTCAAATCATAAATTCTTCGCACATCTCCATTTCTCCATCGTCCGCTTCATCCTCGATTCGCACGAGAAAAATCGGCGAATCATCCGGGTGCCCGATGGTAAATACGCGGTGCGGCTGGAAGGTTCTTGAAAAGTGAGTGCGAGATGCGCGTGGCGGGGCGGCGGCGGGGTGGTGGGAAGTCATTGCGCAAGCGCGAGTGAGTGCGGCGTGTGGTATGTGGTGTGTGTGGTTCAAGCAGGTTACAGTTACTTGCAAGTGGACTCAAGGACGCGTAATTACCAGCTTGTACCGAGCACCCTACTCCGGCTCTTGCTCACGACAGGCTCCAGCTCCATCAGCTGCTCAGTGAGCTTTCGGCTTCGCAGCCTTGCGACTTCGCGGCGCGCCGGCCGTCAACCGTGACCGATTGCCCAAAGTTCAGTTCAACCACTGGTCGTGGTCATTGCCTCGCCAACGCTCGTCTGTCTCCAGCATTAGATTAACTTCCATCGGCCCCATTCATCGTCATCTCGCCAATGGAGATGTTGCATGTGTGAGGGATTTGCGATTTGACCATTGATTCTTATGTAAAAGTTCGCGAGAAACACGATGGTGCCACTGGTTTTCTCTGAAATCAACTCCCAAGCTCAAAAAAAGCTCTCAAAGTGAGGCCAAAATGGAGGGGATATCCCACCCTACCCTGAGAGTCCACCTCTACATCAAAACAAACTCTCCATGCAAAGATAGGGAGCAAATACATTGGCAGGGTTGCCACTTTATTTGGGGTTTCCAAAACTGAAAACACGGCATCACTGCTAATGTATTTGCTCCCTATCTTTGCATGGAGAGTTTGTCTTGATGTAGACGTGGACTCTCAGGATAGCGTGGGGGGATATCCCCTCCATTTTGGCCTCACTTTGAGAGCTTTTTTTGAGCTTGGGAAATGATTTCAGAGAAAACCAGTGGCACCATCGTGTTTCTCGCGAACTTTTACATAAGACTCAATGATCAAATTGCAAATCCCTCACACATGCAACATCTCCATTAATGCATTCCTCTCACACTTAAACAGCTAAGGGATTACCATATTCGAGGACAAACGGGGAGCTTTCAGGGATCGTCCATAAATTACGTTTCCTCGATAGAAATAGGGTAAGCTTGAGTCCCTTTATACTGAGAGTCAAGACAACACCCCCTCATGGAGTCACCGACGGGAATAAAGATTACACAAATTGAAAGTTTTTCGTAATCTTTGATCGGTCCATTTCTCACATTCCTTTCTCCGTTCCTTCTCTCATTCCGTTTGTTCCTTGCCGAACCCGTAATTCCCCGGTTTATTCCAGATTATAATATTTGCAATTGGTGAAAATGTAATCTTTATTCCCGTTTGTGACACTGTGGAGGCCTAAAATACGGGAACCAATCAGAGATGGATTCACATTGTCTTAACTCTTAGCATAAAGGGACTCTAGAGTAGCCTAGAATGGAGGCGGGCACTCGGATCGTCAAAAATGGACTATCCACTCGATTAGTGTACTGATTGTTGACATTGACAGATAATGTTATAGACAAAGAAGACATAGGGAGTTTAGAGCGATCCTATTTGTTGAACTGGGTGGTTCTTATAGACTAAGGGGGAGAGGTTGGACTAACTATAGGGTCTCTCGTGGGTTGCCAAAAGTTAGTGTATTACCTACCTCCTTTGTCCATTGCAACCACCCGCTTCCACCAAAAGAATCCTTCCACATATATCCCTGTTGTCTTCTTTGTCTGTAGCTTTGTCTGTCAATTTCAACAATCACCCGCAGATCGTTCAAAACCCCGTGTACTTGAATGGGCAATATCGTGACTGTCAGTTTGTTTTTCCTCGACTTTTAGTCGGTTTTTATTCGTGTATGGAATTTATCAGCGTTTTTGTTGCTCTGATCTTCAGAGTTTCAAAGTTTCGGCGAATTAAATTGGTATATTTTTAAGATATTCACTTCAGCAATCCCTCAAATACTTCGCTTATGGACGTGTTTTTGATCGCTTCAAATTGCGGGACCAATCAGGAAATAGAGTATCTAGATCTAATGGTTCGTTTTAGTAGATCTAACGGCGAACTCAGAATGCATTTCATGGCTAGTCCATTTTTTTAATCGGTCGATCGCCTCCCCGGGAAAGACGGGAATGCGGTTACCCGCTTTTATTCGGGGTGGCCCTAGATAGAAATGGACGTATTTATGCTAAAAGGAACTATGTGCATTGGGTTTGCTTGAGACATAGTTCCTTTTAGCATAAATACGTTCAAATTAGAAACCTAATTATATTTCAACGTGACGCGTAAAAATTTTTACTGGGATACTCCTGGGCATTTTTACTTGAAAATTTAACTCGCTTTTCTTCTGATCACGCGTAATAATGAGTAAGATTTTGGACAGATGTTTCTCAGTTATATTTTTGTAAAATATCTAATTGTTTCGGTCAATTTCACAACCTTTAAATTGAGCCTTGTCTGAATGGGAAAAGGAGAAATGAAATGGAAAATTCTAAACCTGGTAAACGCCATCAGATGTTGCTAAGAACATAAAGCAAGTTTTCTGATTTAACAGAAATTGCACCATCTTAGCAGCAGCTGCTGGCGTTGACCCTATTTTGAATTTACATTTTTCAAAGGACGTTTCGCAATTTTTCTCTAACCCTTGACCCCTTTCTCATTTTCTTGAATTAGACATTTTCAGTTCCATCCTCTCCTTACATTTCCCTGACGCCTCTGATGGACGACCCTCTATTGGAAGAGAACCAAGAGTTTTGGCGAACAAGGGCTCTGCCAGTGACGTGGCGTGAATTGCGATGTATCGATTGTTATGCCATTTAAACCTATGGTAAAGAATCGATTATTTAGGTGTTCGCTGCGAACACCCTGTTTATCGATCCTTTTCCATAGGTTTAAATGGCATAACAATCGATATATCGCAAAGCAAGCCACGCCACTGGGCTCTGCCTGTCAGCTGATTGGCAGATGCGTTATAGAGACAGTGGTAATCAAAAACTGGACGTGGCCCACATTTTATGGGTTATAGAACATTTCGTCAACGATTATTTGTCCGCGCACTTGTTTTGTTTAATAGTTTACGTCCACGCGTTTTTTCGACAGGGGAATTTCGGCCCACTTACCAATGGAGACCCAAGCTAATTGGTCCACAAGTAAATACAAATGATATTGGCTTTCGAGTTTTCAGGATGAAAATGTATAATGTCTTGGAAAAATGAGGGTTTGCTTGTTTTTTCTTTGTTTTTTTGGTCATACGGAGAAAAATATATATTTGGAATTTTTGGTAAAAATGGGGGAGCGTCAATTCTATGAGGAAAAACTCTCTACCCCTCTTTGGTGCAACAGGACTTAACTATCTATCAAGGAAATCCCATTTTGTTATACCTGAACCGGATAAACTTTTTAATTTGCCTCAGCTAAAGGCTCTCAGATTTTTCCTGTGCACGATAACTTCGCGACCGCGCGGCACCACCACGACGTACCACGGTGCTTCGCTACTGTTTTGCCACAGAGGTGTTGCACAGTATCATACGAGATTGAAGGCACCCCAACGTATCATGATTGATGGCATTTTCCAGAAGCACGAAATTGCCTTACAAATTAAATCGAGTGACGACGACCAAAAAAGAACGGTAGTTATTAAGTCCTAGGATCTGTATTCAAAAACGTTTAGCATGATTTTTTTACTTCATTATCGGAAAAAATGACTTGAATCTAACAGAGATATGCTTGAATTTACCGCAGAGGAGATTTCCTTATGAATTATAATAAAGAAAATAATGCTTGTTTAAAGAGGAAGAGATACTTATATATAAAGAAAAGTCACTTACATCAAGCAGAAACCCACTTTCATTCGATTTTATTCTTGGTTCAAAATAAAATCTTCGTTACGGCATACTCAAGAATGTTTCTGCCTAAATCAAGTCACTTTTTCTCTAATGAAATTCAAAAATTATGCTAAAAGTTATTTAATATGGATGGTAGGACTTGGTAAGTTTTTGAACAACCGCTCTCTTTTTGTGCCGTAGTATCTTGATTTATTTTGCGAGGAAAGCTCCGTGCTATTAAAGTATGGCTGTCATATTTAATATGTTGGAGCGCCTTCAATTTCGTATGATACTGTGCAAAACCTTGGTTGCGAAACAGTTGCTTGAAGCGCCGCGGCGCGGCGGGCGAGAGCGTCCAGCGCTACATACGCATTGGCGCCTACAAACCTAACAGGGATACCTCACGCGTTGCGCAATGCGTGAAGTATCCCTGTTAGGTTTGTAGGCGCCAATGCGCGTTTCGTGCTAGCAGCAAGCCGCGCGCCGCGCCGGCGCCGCTCCGCTGTGTTTGACTCACGGGGACAGCGTTTTTCGACTCATGATTTTGAAATGTTTGCACACTCTGCATGGATTCTTCTCATTGGCGCTCAGTGAGGCGAGTCAGTGAGAGGAACGTATAGGTTTCAGAAGTGGTTCATTGAGTTTCTTGCATGCAAAATATCTTTAAAGGAGCACCCTAAGTGAAATGTTAAGCGAGTTCTTGACACTTACGACTCACTTCGACAAAGGGCCAATTACTCCAAGCGCACTGTCTGAAGAAGTCTCTTTCTTCCACTCGTGCGTTTTGCTAAGAAAGCTGGCAACATGAATAAGAATAATACTGTCTTTGAGGAATAATACAGTTCCGAAAGAAATGTTTGTTTCGCTCGAAAATTTTCTCAAGAAGCCATTTTCTGATAGATTTTCCCTCAAACTTCGGACCTTTTAATCGAGTAACTCAGCCACATGCACGGGTGAAGGAACACTTTTCCCCTTTCTCTTTCTTAGGGGTTGTTTGTGAATGTATCATAATGCTATTTAAGAAGCATGTAAATTGCGCAATTACTTTAATTTTTCAAGGAATATCCTTCTCGGGTCTATGATAATTTGAAAGTAGGGTGAGGCACTCAAGTCAAAGGGTGTAATGAGATATCTCGTTGAATACGGTGAAAGAATAATAGGAGAAGGTTGCAGTGTACTTATAATGCTAATACATTTTTTAAAATCATGAAATTGAGATGGATTTGAGATGCAGTTGATTGTGCAATCATACACATTATGTTTTAAAGTAAAATAAACGAAAAGACGAATACAATCTTAATACTTAAAAAAGTAGCATTTAATTGTACAATAAACTTGCTGCAAATACATTGATACAATTATTCTGAAACTGCTTGTGCAATTTGCAAGAACTACAAGGTCCGAATAAAACTATTATTTATTATTGCACTTTAAAATCTGTGGTGAACATAAGTGAATACCTCTCACCTCGTATAAAAATGATGTCCGTATACATTTGCCTCCTCCTTGGACGGCCCAAGTTAAATTTTTCAGAGGTTTCCTGTTGATATCCATCGCAACATGCGTCAGTTGTTTCACTCATATTTCGAAATTATACATTTTTAATTTTTACATTTAGAAAATATTTTCCAAAAGTTAGAAAGGAAAAGTCATAAACGGCCGTGGATCAAAACGACAGGAAGTATCATGATGCTCATTAAAATACAATTTTTTGCTTATTCTTCATAAGAATGGATAGCTTTTGTTCAATTTTTCCTCTCTTTCGATCAGGTTGTCTACGATATAACGTGTTAAAGCGTTAAAAAAAATCGGTGCAAAAAAAAAAAAAAAAAAAAAAAAAAAAATCGAACATTTGGAATCCACTTTTTCAAAAAGTTTGTTGCTAGAACAGAATTTAATTACGTTCCAAAGTGAGTATTTTGAAAGCAACGATTCTTTTTTTCGTGTCCCGGTCCGTACCACTCCCGTGCGGGCTACAAGACACCCCAGGGGTGAAATAAGTAAATCACAAAAATAATTCTTATTGATAAGAATTCATAAGAATGATATTTTTGAGCATCTTCGGGAAATGAAAAAATTCAATTGTTTGAAGTAAATCGACCTTAATTCTCAAGAATTCTAAAAATTGAGATTCCTCATTGGTATATCGCAAATCACTTCAGCTAAAAATGTAGTCACAGCCACGGGACGTCCAGTGTGAAGGTCCTGATTCTTGCACGACCAGTGGCGATTTTGCTAGTTGGTGGTTCTGTTTCTCCTCCATGTAAATCCATCAAAAATATCGATTTTAGGGGAGGCAAACATCATACAAAGAATCGATTGTTTTACATATGTTTAAATGGAGCAAAAACAGTGTTGTCAACTTTCAAGAATCCCCACTGCTCACGATTGAGTCGCTACAGGAAGAGTTCGTCGTATGTAAACCTGAGTGTGATTTTGTTCGAAATATCCGTGAACAGATCGGACAACGCTCCTTCTAAAGCCGGTCGAATTTCCTCCAGGAAGAGCCGCGAGTTGTCGTTCAGGACTTGGTTAGCTGTTGCTCCTGAAAATATATTTAAGAAGAGTTGTAAACTTAGGCAGCACAACACAATACATGGACAATGTCAATGGCTTGTAACAAGCACCTAGATAATTTTTCTTTTAGTGAACTCATTTTGCCTAGCTTGTCAAATGAAGGCGAATCTATATTTACGAATGCGTAACATGGAGGTCTAGAAGATCACTCTAGAATTGTGTGAATATTACTCTGGTTTCAGATGCAGTTTCAGGTTGAATTTCAACAAGCATAATTTTAATGGACATTTGTATTAGCTGTAAAAAACAGTAACGATATTTCCTTTCGGTGATAACCAGAGGTAGCTTAATAATTGATGTATTCGAGAAATATTGTTTTCAAATTGATGCATTTATGCCGTCAAGGTGGGAAGTTTTGAAAAATGCGATTTGCAGTAAATTGCTGTCAACTACTATTTCGAATCCTATACCGGTAATAGACTTAATCTTGCAGAAAGGAACTAATTCACTGTTTTGAAATCAAAATGAATTTGAGTAAAGTAGGTAATTTTGAGCTGGAATTGTATCAATGGTTTCTACACATGAACTTGATGACTTGAGGTTAATTGTTTACACTGAGTCACGTGAAAGAGGACTTTCTTTGTTTCTGTTTTAACTTATTGTAACTTGATCTCTTTTTGTGGAGTCAAATTAAATTTATAAACGCCCACCGAAAGAAAGTAAATTACCTAATATAGGGTCACCGTTGAAGAGATTCGTAAGTTTGATTTTGGCACCACCAAATTCCAGTTTCATTTTCATCTTGTCCATCTTGAGATAGACGTTTCCGTCCCTTGTTACTTTACTGCCGGTCATTCGGACAACTGCTCTGTAATCAGCTGAAACAATTCATTTTCGTTATTATTTGCACTAACTGAAGTTTTCATCATGACTTCGGACTGCAATTTACTTAAGATTGTAAGAATAATTTGAGGAGAATGGGGAAATTGACCTCCACTTCTATACTTGAAATAAATCCCAGTGTAGAATGTATATACTCTCGAGGCAGAAGATCTTTGAGTTTCACTGAGTCAATTTTACGAATAAACAACAAACACTAACCGCAAGGATAGCTTCAAACCAAAGACACTGTAATTTATAATTATGCAGTGGCGTGGCGTCCATAGGTTCGCAGTGTTCGCCGAACACCCTAAAATATTTTGAAGCAATTAATAAATTATGGCCAAGAATGTGGGAAGCAATACAGAATACAGAATAGTAGATCGCAAATAAGTATCGGGCGCTTGGCTTCCGACAGCGGCATGTGGCGCGGCGGAGAGAGAAAATCCTGTGACGTGTGGTCCGTACCGACTACCGAACCCGGATGACCTGCGTACGGTGAGGAGAGAGAACCTGGGTGCAATGATGAAGGGGCAAAGGGTACACGAGAGAGGAGAGGCACCGGCGCGCGGCGCAGAGCGGAGCGTGAGCATTGGGTTCGGAGACGAGTGCGGACCGCGCTCGCGGAGGGAACACAGCAGAGAGAAAAGAGAGGGGAAAAGAACGAGAGAGGAAAGCCGCTCATCAGTCCAGCTGTTTCCTATAGCAGTGGTCCGCAGGGGTTTGCGAACCGCCGAATTTCCTCTATGCCGCGATTCGCCCTCCGCTTCCCCCCCCCTGCGCCTGCGGGCCGCATCTCCCAGTTTCCCAGTCTCCCTCTCCCACCTCTCTCTGCAGGTGCGTGTTGCGAAAATACGTTGTCATTTAACAAAATAAATTACAGGAAAACGATCGGTAAAAAGAACAAATTTTCAATGACAATTTACCGGCACAATTTTCACCAGAAAGGGTTAAAATCGTGTTCTTGCGGCTTCATTTTTTAAAAAGTTTCCGGGGGAGGCCCCCCGAACCCCCCTTTAAGGAAGGGGAGGGAACCTTTCTGACCCCCCCCCCCTAAAGTTAACACTCCTACCGAACGCCTACCGGATATAGTCACGCCACGCCACTGCATGCATAGCTGTACGAATGCGAAACAAACCGATAGGAATCGAGCTACAAGGACTGCAACTCATTGATTGGTTTGTCAAGCAGACGAGCTTTGAGCTTCAAAACAAGTCTCAGTTATTTTTGAGAGGGCTATTTGAAACGCAGTTAAAATTTTTTGACGTTAATGTGGTGTACCTCGCGGAAGGCCCATTGTGTAAAATTGAAAAATTCTGATTAAACTATCTTCATTGAATGATTTACATTAAAAATGACCTACAGAAGCATAAAAACACAAAAACTTGCAACCTGCAGGCAATCCGGGGCGCGCAGGTGACCTTGAGACTCGGAACATACAAGGTTCCCGCGCGCCGCGTCAACTTTGAAGACTCATAACTCCGCTTCTAATAGTTTCCCCAAGATCATCTTGGGCTTGTTTTAAAGCTTAAACGCTCTACTTTTATTTGAAATTGTTTTAGTTTTAATCCGTGCGAATCGAATAACCGAAAATCTCAAAAAACGAAAATTTACGAAAGGGGGACCTCGTAAAATGCCCCAAAAGTGGATCAAATTTTAAAATTTAATTAATTTCATACATATATTCTGAAAGCCCTCATTTTTCTGGAAATTTTGACACCAAGATCATCTTCCTACGACAAACCGTTGAGAAGTTATGCTACTTTAAAGTTTTTGACTTTGACCCCCTCTCCCCCCTTTTCCCTGGGGGTTAGGCAAAAAATATGACCAGTTTTGAGTGTCTGGGAAGACCCTCTATCATCCCTGAGAAAATCGTACGATTCCGTGTTTAGGCCGATTTGGCCGTTTTGTTGTAGGGTCCTTTTGATGTTCAATTTGTCAAATTTCAAATTATAAGGGGCGCCTTTAAAGGAAATTGCACGAGAAAACCGATGAAATCACTTTTAAAACCTCAAAATTGTGCATGAACCGAGTTATATGCCTTTGAAGTTTCCAAATGTTGTCCGACCTCTCCTGCTGACTCGATCCACGGTGCGGCGCGCGGCGTTAGAGCAAAACAATCAGGGGTATGTCCACAACGAAACAGTTGTTTTGTATTTTGTCCAGCCAAATTGGAAGATAAACGGTATGTCTCGCCAGTTGCGTCTTAATAAAGAGCCACGAGGACGTCGTCTAGAATGTTGATGTTTTAAAGCAGAAGGGAAACACTCTACGCTTGGTATCAATGATAATTGACCTTGAGAGATTAAATGCGGAGGGGAGTATTAAGAGGGACTCAAGAACAGAAAAACGGGAGAATGAACTAGCTGCTACTTTTAGGGATTTTGATAAACTGTAGGCATTTTCGGGGCAAAATGAATTAGATTGACTTAAAATTATTTATTTTGGTGGTTGATCCGCAGGAGTTCAAAGCAATCGTTAGAGGTGAAACAGTCTGCTGCTATGATGTGAGACGTTCACACACAATCGCCCATATTCTGAATTAAAGTAGGAAAAAGTGAATCGTTCGAATACATTAGTATTCGGAGTAGGCTTGTTGCCTAAGCGGGTGAATTGAAGGCGAACTTCTGACGAACAATTCGGAACTGGTTCATTTTTCGTGTTTTTACTTAAAAGTATAGATCTGGAACACACATAATTTCTCAAAAAGATGACTATTTATGATTGGTAAGTTAAACTTTCGAATGGACCATATTTACGATTCGATAGGTACACATATAATTTTGATTATATATTTGGACCCTTGTCGTGATAGGGTGATGCCGTCTGTGTAATCACGCCTCATGTATCACTCTTAATATGGTGCTGGCCAAAGTTTACACCCAAAAGGGGTTATCAACTTGTACGTTCAATTTACTCTTTCATCGGAGATGGGTGTCCCATTTGTTTCCTGCACGAGCAAATTATTCCTCTCAACTGTTTTCGCCAGATAAATGAAACAAACGAGTATCTCTAATGCGATGTTTATAAATATCTGATTATGTTCTATTTCTTTAAAAACAATACATCTTTTAGAAACATTAAGGCAATGTTGCCAAATCAAAAAAGAGGGTCCCTGGAGAATTTAAAAAAAATGTTGGTTGGTTTTCGTTCAAGAAAATATAACATGATCATCATTTTGCAACACCACAATCGGAAAAACTGATTTTTTTTTTTTTTTTTTTTTTTAGAAAAATGTTAGCCATCAATTTCTACTTTAATATGCATGATTCTTATTCAATTAACAAAAGATTCATCCGACTAGCAAATTTTTGAGTGGCACATCTGTGTCAAAACATGGCTTTGAAATATCATTTCGCAGAGGGAAAATGAGCCTTCACTGGAAAAAAAACACATTGGATCTAGACACCAAACTCTTGAAAACACTGACAAGAAAAAGGACTCTTGATTCAATCAGACTTAAGCTTAAATCAAAAGGAAATCCGCTCAAATTAAGAGGCTTGGTTCTTGATTTAAGCTTAAATCTGATTGAATCAAGAGTATTTTTTCTCGTCGATGTTTTCAAGAGTCCGAACTCTAGGTCCAATGCGTTTTTTTCCAGTGTTGAGTATTTCTTTGCATACGTGCTGCCAGATGTCATACACAGAAGATTCCTTTCAAGTCTTTAAACCCTGTAAGCTTTAAAGAAGTTTTGAGGCTAAAAAAATCCCGGAGGAGCCTCCAAATCATCGAAGTGCCGTGGTGGTTTAGTGCTACACAATTTGCATTTTCGTATTTTGAAGGCAACACTTGAAAGCCATCATCGCTACGCCTGCTTCCACTTGCGAGTCCGAAGCAAAAGTTTAATTAGAATGTGTCAGAAACTAATGCCGACTAACATTAATGAACATGCATGTCAGTTTAGTCTCGAAGTCTTTTGAAATCCTCGGTGCCAATATGCGTTTTATTTGAATCTAATTTTCATTTGGGATGTAATGCTTTAAAAATACCTATAGGTTGCTGAGAAGGAATGTAAATTATTGACCTAAAATATTGCATGCATGGCGGATCAGACCACTTATTATGCTCAACAAATTTAAAAATTAAACACTAAAAAGTGGCCCGAAACTGTATTTAACAAGGTGGAGAAATGGTGCTGGGTCCACACCATTTCGCGGGGAAACAAAGCCAAGAAATACCAAAAATTATAATTAGAGTCAAAAATAAATTTTTAAAACTCTAATGAATATAACCATCATAAGAATCATAACCAAATGAACTCTCTCCCCCCTCAGTTTCATACTGGTGCGCATTAGAGTTCTAAAAAATTATTTTTGACTCTAATTATAATTTTTGGTATTTCTTGGCTTTGTTTCCCCGCGAAATGGTGTGGACCCAGCACCATTTCTCCACCTTGTTAAATTATGCTCAACAGTTGACTGCAATTTTTTATCCCATATATCCAAATAAATTTTGCAAATACATCTTAATTCATAATGTGTTTGACATTGACTCATCTGATATTGAAGTGCCCCTAACTATATTTTGGATCGAAATTTCGGCATAGAAAATCATTGGTTATTTCTTTCAGTGAAACTCTATACACAAAAAGAACTGTGCTCATAATATTAAAAATTCAAACATTTTTGGAGCATTACCATTAATTAGAATTAAAAAATTAAATTTAAAATCTGGGCACTTAACATTTATTACAGGTGTTTTTTACTTACATAGATTTAAGCTTTTTTGGCTCACCCCAAGCCATCATCAGAGCTTCAGAGCTTCCACACAAAAAAATATTAATAACCATAAACTACTACATTACAACTACATAATGAAAGTACACAATATTCTTCAATGCTTGTAATATTTTGTAATGTAATTGTGTAGTTTCATTATGCAGTTTTAATGTAGTAATTTATAGTTTTTGTAATTTTTTTGTGGCGAACTCTAAACCTCTGAAGCTCTGATGAAGGCTCGGGGTAAGCCGAAAAAGCTTTAAGCTATGTAAGTAAAAAACACCTATAGTAAATGTACAGTGCCCAGATTTTAAATTTAATTTTTTAAAATTAAGAAGATCTCAGGTAGGAGCTGTTTTTTTAAATTCTTCTAGTTGATAAGGTCGTACAAATAAAATTTAATGAAATGTTGGTAGAATTTCATTTTACTCACTGAAGTTGCCATACATGTCGCCAGTACCGTTAATCCTAAAGAATAATATGTTCATGTCCATACTATACTTTCCGAGGAAGTTGAGGTGCGGCAAGTGTAATTTGAAATCATATATATTTTTGACTAAATCAGTTCTGTAAGAGAGAAAAATACGCTGATAAATATGATTTGTCAAATTGAATACTCAAATCCGAAAAGGTAAATCACACACAGAAGTATGCTTCACTCATTTTTCTTTCTCAGAAAAAACCGAGGTGAAAACATAGTATTTCAAAAGTTAAAAGCTTTGTTGTCTCAAATCATGGTTTACTGATGGCATGCGCTGACCTGTCATTTGAATTAAATGACACATTTTGACACACACATTTGACACATTAAAAAACACATTAATCACATTTTGCATTTCTTTTTTGGACGTAATAATGCTGGAAGGGACTATTTACTTAAGTAAATATATGAATTAAAAGGATTTAAATCCCACAAATTCTGTGTACGTAACCTACTTTGATTTATTTCACTTATACATGGTTTTTTTTTTAATCTAATAAAATCATTTGGTTATTCGTCCTCCGAATTTTATTTCCAACAGGTGTAGAAGCCAAATTCAGTTATAACAACACAAGAATTAGAGAAGCGGTACAATAACTTACCGATTTCTATTTTTAAGATATCATTTGCTTTTCTACAGGGACTGGTTTGTGAGTCTCACAACTGCCGTAACGTTGTAAGTTGTAATCAACTATCATTCGACTTGATTTAAAATTGTTCGTATGATATATATCGACGGTGAACGTCGCAGACTTCCTGTCATACTTTATTTTTTAAATGAAAAACTACTTAACATCCAGTCTTGAAAATTTCTGTGATTTTTCCTCTTTGTGCGGAGAAAATTCCGTGAAAATTTCAAGGAATGATATTGATTTGGTCTACTTCAAAAAAATAATATGTGAGCGTAGATTTTTAAACACCGCAAACGAGATACGTGGTTTGGTAGTTTCACCGTCGATATGTAATTCATAGAAGAGTTAAGGCTTGACTTTTTTTTAGACGGTGGTCCTCGCAATGAAGAATTAATATTTATTGGTGCTTAGAAATCACTATTTTTTATTGAATAAATAAATGCATACAAAATCGGTGCTTACTCTAATTCCAGAATCCTGAAATCGCTGCAACCCCAAACTTTAATGTTGCTCATGACGGCATCTATGCGGGCTCCTCGCGGCCCTCTTTTTAGTTTGATTTGTTTAATAACCAAGGGTTCTATCGGTGGAACATCCAACTCATCGATTCCTGGAAAGTCAGAAGAATAGTTTTTAATCTCGTCAAGGAAAAAAAGGGGTGAAGAGGACTGTCATGGCTGGGAGATAATTTATAAACACCGGATAAAGACATTTCTCAGAGCATGAGAGAAATTGGATCGCGCTAAACAGAAAGGAACCAAGCCACATCAGCTATTGCCAAATTTAATTGGGTAATTTAATTTTTAACATGAAAACGGTTGTGCGGATTTTCGTGCAAATTTCGGTGAAAATTCTCCATGGTACGAAGCAAATTCCTTAAAATTATCAAAGAAATCCGAACAAACGTTCTTTCGTAAAAAATTGTATTGCCCAGTTAAACTTGGCAATAGCTGATGTGGCTTGGTTCCTTTCTGTTAAACTCGGTCCATTTAATAAAGAACGGCTGTGAGGGTTTGGTTCCTAAGACTGACCTCAAGCAACTTGATTCAGAAACTAGTGTAAGAAATCTGTACAAAAATACTTTTTCTAGTAGCGAAAACGCAAAGGTTTACTGTTTACTACGAATAAGAAGACGGATTTGTTGTCTATTTACAACGCACATATATTCCGTTTCGCGTTTCACCAAGTCTTCGGCAATTTTCTCCAGGTATGATTGACAAATTGCTTGGGGGACCAACAATGGCGTGACGTGCTTTGCGACTTATCGATTTATCTGTCATTTAAATCAATTAAAGAGGATCAATAAACGGGGTGTTTGCAACGGACACCTTAATAATCAATTCCTTATCATAGCTTCAAATGGGGAAATATCGATAATAGATCATTCACGCCTCACCACTGGTGACCAATCATATTTGAAGACAACAGTGGAGAATGAGACTAGTTTGAGATGAGATGAGTTTAACCGATCGCAAGAAGTGTAGAAGAAATTTGTGAACCAAGTGAAAAAGACATTTAAAAGAATCTTAGCTCTGTCAAAGCTCTGAACTTTGTTATCGCGTGGGGCCTTTATGCCGAAAAAATGCCAAAGCACCGTTTAAAAGAGGGAATTAAAGACCCTTTAAAATAGATGTGTTACTTTAAATCTTTTACGTTGATTTCCCTCCAGCTTGGTGGATGATTTCTTATCAAGGTCTCGATCAGAGGTGGATCCGGCAATTTGGCAACATTGTCTTTCCTCCATTTAAACCGGTGCTAAATGATCGATTCTTGTCGGAGCTCCTGGCCCCTCCAAGAATCGATACATTTTATAGGTTTAAATGGGAGAAAACAATGTTGCCAAACTGCTGGACCCGCCTCTAGTCTCGATGCTAAATTTTATGGGTGATCTTAGCGACCACGATGAAAAACATGTTGAGCATTAAATTTGAGATACCCGAGGGAAAATCATAGCGATATCATGATTTGAAATAACGTGAAGTTATAGGGAGCACATATTTTAAAGAAATTATAGACAGTACCTACGGCCAATTTTTGACGAAGAGCCTCTATGGAATTGTTAATGCACTTTGCAACGAGGGGGTCTGCTTTGCGGCATAATTTGATGTACTCAGCTGAAAAACAGGATTAGTTACAATTAACGGACTCCGCCAACATTTCAACATATGTATACAGTGAGTACAGATATCGATGGCTGAAGACAAAATAATGTGTATCTTCATTTTGTCAATAGTAACTACAATATCCAGCTCATTTCAGAAACAATGTACGTGTCATTAGTGTCCCTATGCACGTGAGTATTTTTATGGATGAGCCAGAAATTTTAATTACTAATTACAACATGCAGTCCATTTTTCCCCTTGTCGTTGAGAAGCAAGTTTGTCAAGACAGAGCTACGGGGAAACCTTACCTAGACATGTCATACATACTATGATTTTAGTTAATTTTTTATTTCGTCCTTTTCGTTTGTATACGGAGAAAATAAATGTTCTACAATGACAGAATCTCACTTGAGAGAAATGAATAACATAATTTGTGTATTTAGTTTAGATTTTCTTAAACACTCATATTATCTTCCGTGGGTAAACCCGGTCGCAGGCAACGGAGACACAGTACCCACGTGCGCGGTAAATTTGAAAATTCGTGATACGGGCTACGTAAATTGTACACTATGAAGTGAGTTTTAGAGTTTTTCAATGTAATCATCGTTATTTTTGTGGGTTTCAGGTCATTTCGTCAACGATTCTTTGTCCGCGCACCTATTTTGTCCTGTAGCTTACGTCCACGCGTGAAATAAGCAACAGTGACTTAGTTTAAGCGTTGACGGGAATTTTGACACGGAGCCACCTTAATATTCACTAAACACACATTATACTTTCATTTAATAAATTTGTTTTCCCCATCAATTTAAATGAGAATAATCCATGCAGAGTGTGCGAACATTTCAAAATTAGCGGAGCAGCGTGTGGCGGCGTGCTGCCAGCGCGACACGGGCACTAGCGCCTACAAACCTAACAGGGATACTTCACGCATTGCGCAATGCGTGAAGTATCCCTGTCAGGTTTGTAGGCGCCAGTGCGCGTGTCGCGCTAGTCACCTTCGCCCGCCGCCCTACGACGCTTCAAGCAACTAGATCGCAATAGAGGTGTTTCACAGTATCATACGGAATTGAAAGCTCTCCAACGTATAAAAAATGACAGGTATCCTTTAACAGTGCGGAGTTTTCCTCGCAAAATAAATCAAGATACCACGGCACAAAAAGAGAGTGGTAGTCCAAAAACTCACTAAGTCCTAGCACCCGTATTTAATAAGTTTAGCATAATTTTTGAATTTCATTAGAGAACAAATTTACACGATATAGGCAGAAACATTCTTGAGTATGCCGTAAGAAGTTTTAATTTGAATCGAAAATAAACTAGCTGAATGAAACGGGTTTTTGCTTGAAGTAAGTGGCTTTTCTTTTTATATAAGCATTATTCCTTTAAACAAGCATTACCTTCTTTATTGATTCATGTAAATTGGAGATTGATCAAGTCATTTTTTCCTCTGATGAAGTTCAAAATTCATTCTAAACGTTATTGAATACGGATACTAGGACTTAGTAAGTTCTTCTACTACCGCTCTCGTCACTCCATTTAATTATTTGCAAGGGAACTTCTTGCTTTCAAAAGATGCCATCAATCATGATACTTTGGGGTGCCTGTAGTCTCATATGATACTGTGCAACACCTCCGTGGCGAAATTGTAGCCCCGGAAAAACGCGTGGACTTAAACTACTAGAAAGAACAGGTGCGTGGACAAAAAATCGTTGACGAAATGTCCTATAATCTTCTCGTGCAGTCATACCTGCAAACAGCTGTAAAAAGATGTTAATTTATCTGTTTCTATAGTGTGCTTACAGACCCATTTACTTCTTAGCTCACTAACTCCTGTCCTCACATTTCTGATATTATAATAAATGAAAAATAGGTGAAATGAAACTTTACGTATTGCCGCCTGGATTGTGATGAAAGATATTGCCGCCACGATTCCACCCAGCAGAATAGTCCTTCCATTTTTCATCTTGATTTTGACGTTTTTATCTGGAACAGAATGCGAATAAGATTCACCAGTTTTGTAAAGGTCGTGAAAAGACATAAATAAAAAAATCCCTCCACTCCCACTATTTACCCTCTTTTATACTTGAAATAGGAAACCAGGTATTCTCAAAAGCCTGTTATTTATGTATACAGAAAATTCGCTCTCTCTCTATGAGTGCGTTAGATCAGATTTAGTCTTTTCAATTTAATCATAAGCGCGTGACTATCGTTTGTTACTTTCAAATTAAAATGAATTATTTTAAATGACAGAGGCGATTTCATGATGAGTTTTAGAGAAACGCCAACCAGCACTAACAGTTTTTTTCTTCAGTTACCCTTCCTAAATTGTTGCATGATCGGTTTTTTAAATTAAAAAGTAATAGGAGAAGAAGAAGAAGAAGAATATAAAATTAAGAAGCAACGGCAGAATGCACACCGATATTTTAAATCTCAGCTGTTAGGAATCTTCCAAAAGCATTGTTTGACACTCAATTTTGATAAAACACCAAATACCGCAAAATCAACAATAAACACCTCTTTACGGTGAAACGCAAAACTCAGAGGACAGCAACGCACGTATTTAAACTCTGAATCATGACTGTCTCAAGAATTTAGAGCTTAAATTTTATACCGCTATCGGCCAGAGGATGGCCCCCACCTCAAAGTCCCATTTTTCAGGAGTTAGGTATGAGAAAGCTCGGAAAATCGGCCTAACCCCGTTCTTATTGGACGCAGATAGGATTTTACGAGAGCATCATTGTTATGAAATTTATGGAGGAGCAGTCACAGTGATGACTTCTCTATGAAGTGTGTGCGCATTGAGTAAACATCGTGAGAGTTCGCGAATTTAAGTCATCGAACCGTGCAACCTAGAATTTTCACCTCTTGTTGAGTCAGAGTTTCCATTGTAAGTCCAAGGAATCCTACTAAATCTTCCGGAATATTGGAAAAAAAGGTACACCACAAAGATAACTTGTGATGGGGAACGCCGTGGGGAAACCAAAAAGTTCTATCACCGAATTCATTCAAATCGATCAGGTGAACTCTTTCAAAACTGCTCATTTTTGTTATTCACGATTCAATGACAACACGGGGTCAAATTCAAAAATCCGCTTTTTGCTCCTATTTTCACAGGAGTGCTGGAATTCCATGGGTGCATTAATCGCATATTTCTGTGATTTTTGATCGAAGTTTTCTGTGAGAGATTTAAGCCATGTCTTTAATTTATCTTCGTGCATTGTGAATTTTGAGCCCATTCAAAATATTCAACAATTAAGTGCATCATCATCGCTGGATCAACGGAGTATGAGAACCGATCAATGTCAGCCGTCATCGAAACATCTAATCTGTTTTACGGAATCCAACCCACGGACTTACATTTTTTGCAAATATTCTAAATGTTTGAAAGTATTTAATGACAGTTTTTTTCTTTGTTTATTGCCATTGATTATATGAACTCAATGACAACGGTGTTAACGCAACAATCACATATTATTGCATTGTCGCGCTGGTAGTGCTCAAAAAAGTACTGTATGTTGTTCTGCATAAAAGTGTTCGTTATTTTATCAGTAAACCGTTATTGCTCATGAGGAAAAAGTGAGAAAAAACACGTGATGTATGAAGCTCGCCCAGAACGGCAAGAAGGATTCAAACCAGCTGATGGCGATGAGGCTATGTATTTCACCAAGAACACGTTGAACGTTGATGGTTGATGGTGGGCCATTGGCCGTTGCAAAGGACGACCAGCCCAGTCAAGCACTTTCCTAGTTGTCAGATCGCAAATGGACCTGAAGTAAGTGCTACTAAAGGAAGTCTCAAGCCTACAATTTTATATTTTGTAATTAAGGTCACCACTCAAAATCTTCAGTTTCCTTTTTTTCTCTTTAAAAGACACTTTTGTCAGTTCTAGTTCACAGGGTGATACATTTTGCGTCTCCAGCACACGTATACATACACACTTTCTTACATGTCACAAAAATACCTCAGTCACAGAAAGCAATAAGTTCAGTATATTAAGTTCAAATTAGTTATTAAGAATTAGATATTAAGGTCGATTAAGTTCGAATATTAAATCCTTAGTCGAGCAAGCTGATCTCCTTTGTTGATAAAATCAACCATACAATTCTGGAGATCAAAGTCTGAATTTACCTAACTTAGAAAAGTCAGTCAACGTACAACATGTTCCGCACGAACCAAAGTTTTTTGGTTCAACCGAACTTTCAGGTCGCGGAGCTAACCTTTGGTTCGCTGAGCCGAGTTTTCATTCGCTCTACTAAGAGGGTCAATTCCAGTGGCGTGGCGTGCTTTGCGATACATCGATTGTTCTGCGATTTAAACATATGGTAAAGAATCGATTATTAAGGTGTTCTCTGCGAACACCCTGTTTATCGATCTTCTTCCATAGGTTTAAATGGCATAACAATCGATTTATCGCAAAAATTAGGGGCGTTCCTGAACTACATAACTTCGGAATATTTTTTCCATGACTTATTTCAACTGTTTGAAGACTGAAAAAAAGAAATTTTCAGAACATGGCCCCATTTCATAACTGCGTATGATTAGAGTGAAAGATAGCTATAATTACATTCACTTCCAAACCCCAAGGGAATGCGTCGTATACCCTAATCCTGAGCGGTTCATGAGTTAATGAGGCCAAGAGATTGTAACTTTGGCACAGTGCCGCTTAAATATTGCAAATTTTACACAAATCGGCATTGGATAATTGAATGGGAAAGAGGTTAATCAACTAAAGTTTCAATTATTACTCAGCCATGTAATAAATCGGGAATGGGAAAATATAAAATGTAAACCGGCAACTATCAATGAGTGCTAGAGATTATGTAACAGCATTCGTGCGGTCGTTGACTATCGAGCTTAAAGCTCTATGTACTTTAACTGTACAGTGAACGGAGGTTGCACTGAGAGGATGCGGTCAACAAGTAGTTGACTATTGGGAAGGTTGACGGCAGTGCTGCCGTGATAGCGAGGAGAGCCGTAGGTGCAAAATTTTCGAAATCGAGTTTTCTTCAAAATTTGTTAAACCCTTTTAGATAAAATTACTGAGACAGCTAAAACAGCAAAATTCATCCTAATTCAATAAAAACGAGACGTATGAAAAAGCCGTAAGTGCACAAAAAATGACATGTTTTTTTTCAAGACAGCTGTAGGTGCATGAGAGCCATGTCCAGTGCTTTCAAGAGGAATGCCGCCCTCATCGGCCGATTTTTGAAGAGCGCCTTCAATTCTTCGTTAATACCACAAACATATCTCTGAGGCACGAATAGCTCCATATAGGCTTCCGTGTGAGAGTATCTCTCGTGCTTTTAGTCTTGATAACGTGGTGTGCTGACTGCTGAGCATGATTGGTGGAGTAACTATTCATGTCTAAGAAATATCTCCAAAGTATAAATGAAGGACTGAGCGCACCTCGTCATCTGTTATCACTTTAGATCCTCACAGAAAAGTCTCGCCGCACAACGCAACGAGCCTCTCACAGAGGTTCAACATTAAATTTCGACTTAAACTGCAAATTTTGATGTTAATTTCTTTGCAATATCAATTGTATTATAGGTGCTTCTTGAAGGAACTTTTACGAAAAACCAATGAAACCAACTATTAAACCTCTACATTGCGTAATTACACTGGAAAAAAAAAACACATTGGATCTAGAGTCCGGACTCTTAAAAACATCGACATGAAAAAGTACTCTTGATTCAATCAGAATCTAGCTTAAATCAAAAACTAAGCCTCTTAATTTAAGCGGATTTCGTTTTGATTCAAGCAAAAATCCGATTGAATCAAGAGTATTTTTTCTTGTCAATTTTTTCAAGAGGCGGGACGACAGATGCAATGTATTTTTTTTGCAGTGTACATCGATATGAGCGTTTGATGTTTCACATTTTGGATCACTGCTCTCATTGACTCGCTTCTTTGAGCGCCGCTGCTGGTCAGGCAGTTGCGTCTGAAGTCAAAACGCCTTCCCTTTCGTGCGTATGCAACACGGACATCTATCGAGTTCGAATAGTTGCATCCAGGCGCCATAATGAAACTCGTTTAGTAATCGCCACCCGCGAGATTCACCAAAGCTTTGGTTATTTCTGTTACACCTTGACTTGACTCTAGCGTTGTCTATTGTGCCGATGAAGTAAATCAGCACTAATTTTTATCGCCTCATTGTCAGTTTCCCGAGAAATTCATTTTTTAAATGTATCACAACGTTGCCGGTCCTCGAAATCACAAAAAATAGGGTCTGAGCATGATACGGAGAGTTTTCTATCCCGCTTCAATGAGCTGTCCTTTGTTTGAATTTTTTGTTTTTTCCCTGACTACTTTTGACGTTTGAGAGATAAATTTTGACAGGAGAAAACAATCGTAATGATTCGCGCGGAATGTGGAACAAAATCGACGTCTTTCCGACCTTCCAAAAAATGAACTGAGACAGGAAATGTGTAAACCCAGAAGCCTGAATATACGTGTATGATTTTCCAGTTGCAATGGCAAAACTATAGCATGATAAAGTTTGGTAATTATATCAGTGAAAATTACATTATGTTCTGCTCTCCTCCTCCGTAGATGTGTTCATGCGTCAAGGTAACATTACCTCACATTTTCCAGTGTGTTTTAACTTACGTCAAACGGAAGGTACATCATACAAATGACGTGATTTGTATTTTTGCCATTTAACCAATTAGTCTGAATTTTGCTACAAGGAATTACAATTTTCATACATCTCATTACAAATCTCATACATAAAAGCGCATATCTGCATAGGAAAACTACTGGCACATACTGCCGTGCTAAGGAAAAACGCGCCGTATGGACCTTCAGGCGTTGCCAAATTTCTCTTGGCAAATCACTAATTTTCAGGAAAATTCTTGAATATTTGTTTACCAATTTCTCAGATAATTTTGTCTGAAATTTGATATGATCTTCTGAAAATTTTGAGGAAAAGTATTCATAATTTTTCTCAAAAATAAACATTTTATCAAAGGAAATTTGGCAATTCTCGAATGTTCAAACGGCGTTTTTCCTTAGCACGGTAGCATGGGTGTTTCTAGACCTACAAAATCTGGCTCATTCTAGAATTGAATCATTCTAGAATGAGCCAGATTTTGTGGTTCCTAATTGCAGAGTGTGGTTCAATTAGAGCTTTAAAGGAATATATCTTGTTCAAGAATTGATTCAAAGATATAGGGTTTTTTGCCATTCGTTTTCCTTGTAGAATTTAAAAAAAAGGTAGTGAAGTGCTTTAAGTCATGCTTCGTACAGTGATCCATTCATTGAAGTTGCACTACCCATTTACAACACGTTTGCACAAAACGGTGGCTCGAGCTCGTATATACAATGTGGCAGAGTCGGTTATCGTCCGTTGTCTTGTGTAACTCGCGCAAAGCTGGAGTTGACGGGAGCCAACACTGCTGTGCTAAGGAAGAACGCCGCGTATGAATATTCGAGAGTTGCCAAATTTCCTTCGATAAAACGTTTATTTTTGAGTAAAGATATGTATATTTTCCCTTGAAATTCTCAGGAACTTTAAGTGAAGTTTCGAACAAAATTATCTGAAAAATTGGAAGGAAAATAGTCGGAGGTTTACCAGAAAATTCGTGTTTTATCAAAGGAAATTTGGCAGCACCTAAAGGTTTATACGACGTTCTTCCTTAGCGCGGTAGAACAGGAGCGGGAACGGCCTTAGTCGTCCAGATAGACTTGTCATGAACGTGTGTCCGCCGCGTAATTGCGCCGCTGGGATTGATCAACTCAATTTTTATGGCGGCAAAATAGACGCGTCGCACAGTGGATCGAGCCAATAGGAGAGGTCGGACAAAAACTTTAAAAGCTTGTAACTCCGTTTATACAAAACTTACAGGTTCCAAAAGTGTTTCCATTGGTTTCCTTGTGAAATTTTCTTCTAGAATCATCCCTTGAAATTAAAAATATGACGATATGAACACCAAAATTTGCACGCAATTTCATGGCCGGTCTCTCTAATTATCGATCCACTGTGCGTCGATCGAACGAGACATTGAGCCACGAGCCCGAACAATAATGAACTTGCAGCTTGGACCATCACCGCTAGTATCATTTGCGTGAAGTCCAGGAGGACTAGCTCTTGCGGTTCAACGCTCCGCTCTGCTGTCTCAGGGGGAAACGTCGTAATCACATCCTGGCGTCTTCGAATTTCTTCCGATGGAGTATAGATTTTTTGGGAAACTTGTGAATATTTGGACTTCGTTTTGCAATTTGGAGCTACAGTATCTGACTCATCCGTAAAAAAAAAAAAAAACAGTATGTACATAGGGAAACTAACAGTACATACGCTGTTCCTAAACTGAGCCAGAAATAGTTCCTAATTGCAAAATTCAGTCCATTTTTCTTAGATTTTTTTCGACGCAGTATATTTGCACTTTTATCTTGTGCTTTTGGCTACACATGGCCCTCGATCGCTATATACAGTCAAACTTCGAGAGGACACTTTGCACCCACAAAGGACTGCTTCATCATTCATATTAAAAAGTGAAAGGTAGCAGGCTCATTTGAACTTCATTTTGTAATTAGGAACAACAATATCTCACTCACATGTAAAATCACCTACCTGCATATGGGAAATAATGGCACATGCATTGTTTCTAAAAAGAGCCGGAAATTCTAGATAATAATTGCAAAATGCTAAGCATTTAAGGGTCATTTATTTATGCAATAGTGATAAAAACCAAAAAAATTGGCTGAGTAAATCTCTGGACCGAATTGTGACAAAAAATAAGTTTTGTCTAGTTTAGAAACGCCAAATCTAAATACCTGCGAAAGCGGTTTACTTAGAGGTGCCAACCTGCCAAAGGCCGCAAAAATCCTAGCCAAAATTCAACTTTGGTGGAGGAAGTCTCGCAGGTAGTTTAAGTGGTATGAACAATATGCACATGCGAGATTGCGACCCTGTATCGTTCAAAGTATAAATAATGTGCAATAGCTGAGCCAAAGCACCGATATTGAGGTTGTAATATATTCACATGCGACGAAGAATAAGTCCCGCTAACGTTTAGTGTGCGATTTTACTCAAATGGATTACGTCTTTATTCAATGAGCGGGATTGATGCATCAAAACACCTTGGCTTACTATCATTGATGGAAGTAATTTTCAGTAAGTTTCTATATGTACAAATCGTGTTTCACGTGGATTTTTGACGAGAACATGGATATCGTAATACTGAAAATCGCACCCAGTGCATCATGCGTTTGTGGGTAATACGACTGCCTATTTTTGCGGAGGACATGTGGAAATAACCAACTTACTGTGAAACACGCATTACTTTATATTTTCATACGTTACAAAATGAGTCAGTAATTCTACATTCTGATGTCATAATTTTTTATTAGCCAACGTGAGATTACAATTAAATGTTACGTTACATACACGACTCCGAATGAAGAGTTTTTGTTTGGTGCCTGTAAATTGAGTAGGAATAAAATGTTTTTTTGAGTTTTTTTTTTAAATATAAGGGTGATTTGTATTATCCTCTTTGAAGTTAATCGACCATCATTCATTAGCTACAGCCGGAGAGTGGCATGAAATTAGAATCCACTTTTGAGGAGTGATCAAAATTGGCTGCAATGACATCGCAAGTACCTTGAGGAATAACAAGTTTCTGGAACACCGCAGCATATTAAATGAAGCTACGTTGCCAAAAATAGGCGTATCCACACTCTTAAAGTAATGAAGAAAGACAAGTTGATTTGATCCGACAACGCAAGGAAGGAGGCGTGGCGAGGGCCTGTTTGCACTTAAAGGATAAAGTCGGTTCAAAGTGACTGGATGTTGTTCCCAATCTATCGGATATTATTTTTAAGCCATAAGATACCACCGTCATTTTTGGATGAACTTTAATAACTGCATATTATAACTCGATATGAGGCCCCTACTAAGATGGAGGTTTGATTATTCGCCTTAATGCTGTGTTTTTTGTCGTGCTTTGAGTGTGAGTCATCTCGAGTCTGCGGGCTGATTATTGAAATTGATAGACAAAGCTATAGACAAAAAGGGCATAGGGAGTATGGAGCGATCCTATTGGGTGAAGTGTGTGGTTCTTATAGACTAAGGGAGAAAATGATAGACTAACTGTCGGGTTCTCGTGGGTTGCAGTTAGTTAGTCTATTACCTGCTGCCTTTGTCCATCGCAACCACCCGCTTCCACCAATAGGATTCCTCCATATCCCTTTTGTCTCTTTTCTCTATAGCTTTGTCTATCAATTTCAATAATCGACCCGCTGGTAAGTACCACCGTGCTGCCGCACAGTGGATCGAGACACTGGAAGAGGTCGGACAAACTTTGGAAACTTTGACAGCTTATAACTCCGTTTATACAAAACTTTGAGGTTTCATAGTTGGTACCGTTGGCATCCTTGTGGAATTTTCTTCTAGAACCACCCCTCAAAATTTGAAGTACGACGAAATAAAAATAAAAATTTGCAGTTTTAGTGATAAATTTGATGTCCGGCCTCTCTGATTGACTCGATTCACTGTGTACCGTGCTGAGGAGAAACTCCGTATGAGCATTCGAGAGTTGTCAAATTTCTCCGCATACGAGTACGACATGTATTTTTGAGGAAAATTATGCATTTTTTCCCTTGAAATTTTCAAATATTTTAAAAGAAATTGTAAACAAAATTGTCTAAAAAAAGTGAAGAAAAATATACACAATTTTCTAAGTTAAACCGTTTTTTAGTAAAGGCTGAGGAGAAACGCCGTATGAGCATTCGAGAGTTGTCAAAATTCTCCGCATACAACACGTATTTATGAGGAAAATTATGCATTTTCCCCTTGAAATTCTCAGATATTTTAGAAGAAATTGTACACAAAATTGCCTGAAAAAAGTGAAGGAAAATATACACCATTTTCTGAGCAAATTCATTTTTTAGTGAAATAAATATGGCAACGCCTGACGGCTCATACGGCGTTCTTCCTTAGCACGGCAGCGTGTAAAGGAGCATTTTTACGAGGTTCCTCGCAGGTGCAGCGTCAATGCCGATCATCGAACTCTCGCCTCCTATTCATTTGGACCGGCGGCGCACGGTGGATCGAGTCAATAGGAGAGGTCGGACGAAATTTGGAAACTTTCAACGCTTATAACTCCGTTTATACAAAACTTGGAGCTTCTAGAAGTTTTTTCATTGGTTTCCTCGTGAAATTTTCTTCAAAAAGCACCCTTTGGAATTTTAAATAGGACGAAATAAACATCAAAATTTGCAGTTTTAGTCAAAAATTTCATGTCCGACCTTTCTGATTGACTCGGTCCACTGTGCGGCGGCGGCATGTCGCCTGTCCAGTGGGTCAGTGAACAAGGTTAGGATTTTGACCAATGAGCAAGTAATGAGGAGCCGATTCATCGGGCTTTTTGATGGTTCTGATTCCACTTAGGAGGAAAAGAGAGAGGAATAAAAATACTCCGGCCAGTTTTAAATGTTATGTATGGAATGGTGAGCCTGACCTGACCTTGTCGATAAATTGAGGGGTTTCAAGGAAACGATTAAAAATTTGGGGGTCTGCCTCAGGCCGCTACTCGGCCAAAACTCTGACGGGCGTTTCGCGGTATTGGTGACCAATCCGTGGCAATAAAAGTATGAGCCAAAACTCTGAAAATGCATGCCATGAAAGTGCCTTATTTTTAAAGTGTCTATGAAGACCGATTTTATGCTTAACGCTCTTTCAAGCTTTCAACAATAGTGAATCAAAACATTAGTTCGTTATGAGCATTATGAAGTAATGTTATAAACGTTTGAAAAGAACTTTTTCTACAGGCACACACACACACACCCCCTAACCGTCGACAACGGCGAAGGCAAGATACAGCTGCGTTTTTCTTGAAATTGCGATTTATCATTCTCTCCCTTCAGAATTTCTTCAAAAGGCTAAAACTTAGAATGTGTGGGTGTTTTTAGGGCCAAATGATTCAGAGTCAATTCCCTTAAGCTGATATAAAATTTTAATTTTTTTTACTCGAAGGCATATGGCATATTCAGTTTGACTACTTCAGCTACCAGGATTCGGTAGTTACAATGAAAACAGATCCCTTTACGATGCCAGTATTAGGTTTAGCTCTGACTGAGAGTCACATTGATGTGTAAAAATGATGGTAAAATTCATCACCTTTTCAAGAAAAGTTATTGCACTATCAACGGGTTTTAAATTTTTCCGGAATTGTGATTCAAGACCCACGACCATCAGTTAAAAGACGGGTATGACTCCGACGTCGTATAGCAGAGCGGCGAGAACTTTGAGCCTTGTAGTTAGATTCAACTGTGCTTCTATGAAATTAAGCAATCCATATTTGAAATTATCTTGATTATCGGTTTGCGTATGTAAATATTTTGACTAATGATAATTAATGGAGAGTATCCGAGATGTCGGTCACCTAAGAACCTTAACACCTAGCACACCGTTCGATTAAATTGGCTTGTCGGACTGGTTTCAACGAGATTATGCTAGATGAGGCAGTGACCTCTAAACTTGTGAGTACGGCCTCCGAACGGTATCGTTCTCTCATAACGCCTAGCGAAATTGACCGAAAAGTTTTTTTCGAGTGAACGTTCGAAAATTTACAGGTTTTGACTCTAAGGTTCTTCAGAGTAATTAGAATCCATGAAGAAAAAAAAGGACTCCTTCAAAGAATGAAAATTTTGACAATTTAGAAGAAATTTTACAAGAAGAGTTGAAAAATGAATGATGCTACCGATGCTACATATGGCTATGGTTTTACATTTTTCTTTTTTAAAAAAAAAAAAAAAAAAAAAAAAAAAAAAAATGAAGTACCCGATGGCGTCATTTATTTCCTTGCAAGAATATTCAAAAGTTGAAATCGTTGGACATTAACCAATAATTTCGAATAGAGTTAAAAATATTATCTTTTAAACGACATGGTTATTTTTTTAATCGGGCTTACAGTTCTTAACAATATCAACCTCGAAATTCAACTTAAATGCAATCATCGTGAATTTTGTCGGCAAATGTTAAAATTCGATCGCAAGAAACTGCTCTTCCAAAGTTACCATTTGTGAAATTCCAAATCCTGATATACTGTTTGAAAGCTGAGGAAATATCTTCCTGCAAATCATAATTTGTTTTTTTTTTTAGGTTTACGGCTTGCTTGAAAAAAAGGAAAACAGAAGGACACTTCTGACATAACATTCGTAGATCAGCAACCTATGGGCCGATTTTTGACGTTTGGTTTTTGTTGATGGACCATAAGAATGAGTGAAAATGAAGTCCTGAAATCGGTTTTTTTTCACGCAATATCTTTATCAACCCCTAGGGCTTCGGATGATCGGCAAGTGCTGACGGAGGTAGGATGCGCGATAGCTTGTCAATGTTTTGACCCGACGGGGCCCAAAAAAAGAAAAAAGAAAAAGAAAAATAAGAATCGGTATTCTAACGACATGTAGAAATGAGCTTCGCATGATCGTAAACGAGGTTTCACCAAGCGAATTTGTAATCATAGGCATAGGCATTACACGATTCAATGATCATCGAAACACCAAAAGTATGGTATTTCTGCCTACCGCTTCTTCCCCGGCGAAAGAGCTACATGTGTACGACGTTGTGGAATTTTTATGCCTTTCTTTGCTTAATGCAAGCATTGTGATGTGTCAACCAAGAAGGGATGAAACTTTTGCACACCGATGGCGAAACAAACAAAGAAAGAGAAAAAACGAGGGCAAATTGTAGGGCTTTGATGAAGTAAATCACAATAGTGGTGCTTTTTGACGCATCCTCTAATTGGAGACGATCTTTTCAATCATTCTTTGTTTTAAGACTTCCATTTACGTTAAATTGCTGATGTCTTACTCAAAATCAGTGCTCTCTACATCATACAACTTCTGAAATTAGTACTCCTTGACTTAACTGAGTCAATATTCCCCCATAACTTTTTTAAATTTTGAGATCATTAACCGATTTCGAAGAGGATAAGACTGAAATGTCTGTATCAATAATTTGTTGATATAACTCCTACTTTCATTAGGCAATGTTTTGAAGAAGCATTATACATCACGCGCTTTTGTGAACAAACAATTTGTGACAGATTAGAATTGCACGGATTTTGATGGAAATTTTAACCGAAACCTAATGAATAATTCGTGACACGATTCGATGGAATTATTTTTAACATACATCATATACTGGTCATAATTCTTGGTTCAAAATAAATGAAAATAAACATTCTTTGACAAGTGCCTCTTTTTCAGGCTCCACTGTGAATAGTTTTCAGGGCCATGTTCTTGAAGCTATCAACGGTGACAGTTATGAAATTTCTCTGCCACAACGATGCCTAAAAACTCACCGAATGTGCCCCTAAAGTTTTGCAAGTGGGCCTTAATGTCAAGTTTTATCAGAAGAAGAAATAACACGTAAAAATATCCATAAGTAAGTAATTTTTCAGGAAAATATACTAGAGGGTGTCTTCTTGCACGTAGGTTTTTACCGTCATTAAAAATCGTCCATCTGTCGGTTTTGAATCGCATTTTTTGGATGTTAGACCTTGTAATGAGTGAAGAGGAAAAATCTAGTCACAGTTATGCCAATTTTGGCCTAAGAAATTCAAGTTTTATATTCTTAAAATTTATCTGTTTACTTAACATCATTTTAAAATGTTCCGATCGTGGATCACAATCCTTTCGACTCTGCAATACTGCAATATGTTTGGTAACTGGCGCACCATTTCATAACTCTTGGAATCTACCCTTATTATGCCTGAGGCGTGTACTCACATTCATTACGATAATATTTCAGAAACAAGTGCAATTTCAAGTATTTATGCGCATGGAATTTTGATGCACCGATATTTGTTGACCAATACAATCTTGAAAACAAAACTGGTCAGTAGCTAACATGAGAGCCAGCATACACTGGAAAAAAAACCCATTGGATCTAGAGTCCAGACTCTTGAAAACATCGACAAGTAAAAATACTCTTTATTCGATCAGATTTTTGCTTAGATCGAAAGAAAATCCGCTCAAATTAAGAGGCTTGGTTCTTGATTTAAGCAAAAATCCGATTGAATCAAGAGTATTTTTTCTTGTCGATGTTTTTAAGAGTCTGGACTCCAGATCCAATGTGTTTTTTTCCAGTGTAATCATCGGTTTCATAGTCACGTAGAACAAAATCGGCCAGAAATCAATAGGAAAGACTTTGAATTTTCCCTCTAATTGCTCTCTTAAAAGTGACGTCTTAATCGAGATCGAACTTAATTTTGAAGCAACCAACTCGATTTTTAATAATACTCCCGTGAGAAAAAACAAAAAGAAATCAGAAACTCACCTTAGATTTCTGAAGAATTCAGGAAGCGGTGCGTTCCCAGTAGCTCGATTAAAATCCTGGAGATCTTCGTGACGCGGCTTATCCGAGCTTCAACACTGACGAACAACAAAACACATGCCAGTGACTTGAACGCAGGGGCAATAACACAGGAAACGACAGGTTTGGAAAAAGGCGACCGTAAAAAAGAACGGATTCTACGGGTGCCGATGCCGGTCCGGTAGGACGCGCACGAATAAGCTGAGTCGGGCGAAGAACTCGCAAATTCCGCCGATTTCAACCGAGGTGGAAAAAAACAACAAAAACAAAAACGAAAAAAAAAAAGGCCGACGGTAAAAACGTTTTTCGCGGCGGACGAGTCGGGATTTGGACTAGCGGCGACAAAAAATGGGTGAATTACTCGAGCAAGGCGAAAAATGGACTTTTTTCTCGTCGAAAAATTGTCGCCGAGAGAAGAAGAAGAAGGAGGAGGAGTGAATGAGCTGGGTGACGTAACTGGCGCGAGGAATGACCATCGATATTAACCTAGTTATGACCGGCTGAAGCGTCGTACGCCGGTCGCCGGTGGGTTAGCTGACCCAACTCGCCGCACAATGGAACGTCATGTATTTGCTGAAGCGCTCAAACATTTCAGCTCAGTCGTAGTGTTGTAGACTTGAAAAAGAATCATTTTCGTCGACAAAAAAATGTTCGAAGGACGAAAATTGTCCAATTGTCTTTTTTAAAAAAAAACTTTGTTTACATGTTTCATATTTTTTGACGAATCAAACAAATTAGTCAGCTCTCCACTTAGTAACTAATAAGGCAAACACTCCCTTAGTATCCTCTTATCCTATTTTCAAGGCAGCGAGAGTCGTCCTAAGTCAATTTATTATGAAATTTATATTTCAAATATAGGAAATTACAGTCAGATTAAAAGCGACCAAATCATCTTAACCAATACACTTAAGTGCTGTGGCACACGGTTTCCGAACTCGTAATATCAATCAAAGTTATTCAATTTATCGATCGTGGCAAAGTTTAACTTCAGCTACTGAATATTTTTCCCGAGCAAGTAGCAACACTGATTTTCATTTCATAATGACCAATGAACGATCCCTGAGAATTTTATAAAATGTGCTAATGCAACTATACGGATAAAAAATTATGTCAGTGGGCATTAGATTTCTGTTTATTTACGATCGCTAGGAAATCTAGTGACCTGTACTAAAATCCTGTTAGTAGTAATTATGCGTCTGCTTGAGAAGCACTGTCAGAAATCTAGCACCGACTACTGCGTTTCCTGAGAATCACACGTGATCAGGAAGCTAGTGACCACCAACATTCTTTTTTTCTCGTTTATGACGTTAAAGATCTTGGAGTGAAATCATTAGTGCTTTTCCTTTTAGAGCCTGGAAAGTAAAAAAAAAAAAAAAAAAAAAACAGAAATCCTCCAAAAAACCTCAGTGATGTAAAGAAGGAGAGAAATCTGTACAACACAATTGTAGTTTCCTCCAAATTAAGGGTTGATCCCGTTCTGTGAGATATAAATCCACCCTGAAGAAATAAAAGATTTCATCTTGCACTCTTATCTTTTTGATTTTTTGGGACAAAAATATACTTCATAATGAAATGCACTCCGAATTTCACTGAAAATGCTTTAATAATGTGCTTAACCCTTAATTCAACGGTCCAGGTAATGTTAACAGCAGAGCTCCTTTAAAGTAAGAAGCATAGTGTGCGCATCCTTTCATATTTTTTTCTCGGAGGGGGTGGTACAGACGGTGCTAATGGAGCTTTTTCTTTGGACACCCACTTGGCGACGAGGCAAGGTTTGTGATTAACGGCGGCGGCGGCGCTGGAGGAGTCGCGGCTGAGAGCAGTCAAAGCACCTGTTGAAGTGTTGCTAGCGTTGTTGACTACTGTTGGTACTTGGTAGTCCTCACTCGTCGCACCACCGCGAATCACCACTCGCCTCTCTTCATTAAACGGCCCGTTCTTTTTCCTCCATTCACACGAGCTCCCACTGTCACTCACACTCGCCACTCACCTCCGAGTTTATCAAGGGGTGGACAGGGTCAGTGATAACGCTGAGAGGGCGGTAACGCTAACAGATAATGGACAAAGATGTGTCCACACCAGGTTGACCCTTACGGTGTCGGGGTGATTTGTAATGTCATTGCTTTCTTATTTGATAGACGGTGCACACTCTAATTCACGCTTATGGAACTCTTGTATGATGAGTCAGTGTTCGACGTCATGACCAAACAGCTTGTCTGGCACGGTCATGTCAATAGGATGACGGAAGAGAGGCTGCCAAAAAAGACTTGATTGGGTTTCTCCTGGGAAGAGACGAAAGAGACGCCCGGTGAAAGGTTGGCGACAGGGGGTTATGGATGAGATGAGGGTGTGCCAACTCCCTGATGACCTGTGGGAGGACCGAGTTTTGTGGCGGTTAGGCGTCGCAGAGCGCCGGAGAGCGCTCTGAGAGCGACGCTGATGTATAATTGATGAGTCAGATGCGCTGGTCACAGAATTGTGTTTTGATTCTTAACTCTTGTAGATTAGCTAAAAATATTAAGATCCGTCCAAATCGTAACTTTCTACATTTAGTATTAAGCGAAATAATGCCATTTGAGAAGTCGTGCTTTCGTCATCATCCATCGCGGTAGTGACACCCTTGGTTTCTTCTACCTTGCTTGCAGCTGCGTTTCACGTAGAGTAACCGGTGCCAGTGTGTGTCTCGCTGACTGCTAAAATCAAGGTGGAAGAAATCAAGGGTGTCACTACCGCGGTGGATGACGTCAAAACTCCGACTTTTCAAGGCTATTCATGGGAGGGGGGTTTCAAAGGGGGGGGGGGTTCGGTTGATATTGAACGTAAAAAGTTGCGGTTTGGACATATCTCAATATTTTTAGCTAATCTACTAGAGACAAGCATCAAAACACAATTCTACGACTAGCGCAACTAGTCCATTTACATCATATGAATGGGTCAGTTTTCTAGGGATCCATATGAATCCCTAGAAAACTGTATAAAAATATGGATCCCTAGGAAAAATAAAATAACATTAGTAGATTTTAGGGGTCTAAGAAGATCTTCAATAATCGTTAAGGTAGTGTTGGCGCACTGTGACATAGTCTGTTCTTTTTTCATTACGTGTAAACTTGCTAATCCTGACACGTTCATTTAAGGTATTGTAATGAAAAACCGTGAAAATATGGGCGTCGAAAAAATAGAGTGCGTGCCATTCTCACGAGACAGCTTGTCTGGTATGAGCATGTGCAAAGGATGCCAGATGTAGGTCGCCTAAGAGGGCTCTGGGCTGGGTCCTCTCTGGTAGAAACCGTAGAGCACGCCCTGTTAAATTGTGGACTGACGGTATAAGCTAGGAAATGAGAAGATGCGATTTGCCACAGGAGCTCTGGCAGGATCGCTACCTGTGGCGGTAGGGTGTCGCAGAGGAAAATCAGCATGTAAGTAGTAGTAGTGGAAAACCTAATGAGAATCCAGGAACATTGTTTTTCGATGATCACCATTCAATGATGATACTTTCGTGCCTTTTAAGATCTTTGATGATTTTTATCCCAGAGATTAGCCATGTCCAAGCATTAAGAGAATAAAAGGCCGAAAAAATTATTTAATTAAACTATAAAGGCTCACAATTACTGACTTCAAACGACTGAATGAAGCAATATATTGTGCATGCTTTTTGAAACAATATGATCTTTACTTTTGGTTCACAATTTTTTCAGAAACTGAAAAATAAATTATGGTGTTCAAATGTTTGACAGCCGAACTGTAATCCAGAAATCAACATCCGAAATGCCTCTAAAGTCTCCTCTCAAATCATCTAAAATTCATCCGATGGAGGTGCTGTTTTTGCGCTCTTTTTTAATCGCCCTTTCCCCCAACCTACCCTGGTGAGAATATGGGAGCCATTCGATCTAGTTGGAAGGTATTGCCTATCTAAAGTTCGCCTTCAATTTTGTCGCGTAGGCAACAAACATACAGAAGAACGTGAATAGTTATCTACTCGAGGAACGCAGGCGCTAGACACGCTCCATCAGATTTGATTCGACTGATGACGTTCTGAACTTATCATAAAGAAACAGGATTTTTGCTATGCCTGACATACCTTGTCTCTGGCACCATGCGACTCTCTTGAAGTTTCAATCTGTATTTAGATGCAATATCTTTTCACTCAAAATAGAAATATTGCATTATGAAAAATATCCGCTCAGGTGAATTTTGAATTTTTGAGTTAGAATCGGTGGATTTAAAATTATCTCCATTGTTGTCTTGGGTAAGCTTATTCCAAAATGAACAACTTTGATCCAATCATTGAGAGAAAGTATAATTCCTAATAAAAACATTTTAGGGTTTGCCCCGGTCCCCAGGGCTTCCCCTGGACAATTTTTTCTGGGGATGATTATTATTTAGAACACTAAGATGACAATTATTTCAAAATTGACTAAATGCGGCCATTAAAGTGTGACTGCTGACCGAAAGAAAATGAGAGAGCTTCGGATTTTCCTTCTTCGATTTTCCATTTCATTTCTTATAAACATAGAGACGGAAAGTACTGATTGTATTTAAATTATCATAAAAGAGACTCCATATAAATTTTCAAAATTTATTGTGGGTTCTGCTCCTCTCAGAGTGCCCTTTTTAGCTGAAGCATCCCCTCCTAGGACAACTTCATCAATTTTGCACTAGGTAGAAAAATAATAAATCCTGCACTTCACACGCTCTCACTCTCAATGATTGGACCAAAGTTGTTAGTAGATACGTTTATTTAAAGGTGCTTTTAACATCTGGATCATTGTCCTATTAACAAAATATGGAACGGATGCAGGCTTTAACTTTTGCAGTTTTGCATAATACTTTAACTATTTAATACCAACGTGAAAATGACATGGTAGCTCATCCCTGTAGTTGTTTTGGAGAATTTTCAATAACTACAAGTATTTGTATAAAACATTGAAGAAATGATATAAGTTTTCGACTACTACTGCAAAAGTTTTAATCATATTTTTGAGCTTTTAAAACCGGAGACGAATGCTTGCACATGACACTTTATGAACAGCCAATATACTAGACTATACGGATTTTCCCCTTCCTTTTTGGTGGATGGTAGCTGAGGGGTTGAGGGTGAGAGCTGCAGCTTTGACTTTGCATTTTTTCTATAAAAAATACCCCACCTAATTTTCATTCCTCTAATAGGTTGCCCGCCGCTATTTTTCATTAGAGCAGATTGAATTATGAAGTTCCCTTGCTTATATTTGAAAAATGGCATATTCAATCTTTAATATTAGCACAATGTTTCACGTTATGTTTATACCATCAAACTTTGCCTCTCTAACAATATCATTTCGTCAATGGAGTTCTCACTAATGGTACTTGTAATGACTTGATTTGCCTGAGATTTTCGCCTGCCGATACGCTTGGAAGTGTGACCAATTGCATATACAGTCAAGAGAAGGCGCTCAAACACATTTTTTTCTCAGCTTTTTGCCTCCTGCTGTTCTTTAGATAATTATGTGAGATTGTTTATGAACAACTTTTAATCAAAGCGAAGCTATATGTGCAGTTTTGAACGTGCTACAGAGGGACTTTTAGGGGAGAAAATATACAATAATTTCCGTTTGACTTGATTTAGCAGTCAATTTAATTCATGTTTACTGATGATTTTTTCAACCGCTTTTCGCTTTAGAAGCTTCCTGGAGATTAATAAATTCACAAAAACAACACGCGAGAAAGGAAAACTGAAAATTTTGACCTTAAAAAAGAATTAAGAAGGTGAAAGGTTGGAAATCCAGGTGATGCAAAATCTTTGTGCTGACTGCCTTCAAAAGTTAGATACGTTTAAATACTCCTAACCCATCAAAATTTAACCCTCATAAAAATCCACTGAGTGCCTAGTTGTGGCAGGGTTATACTTTAATATGCGATGGAAACTGCTACCCGCACCTTGAATAACTTCATCTTGCACGACCAAATTCACCAACAAATTTTCAGACACCGTCCATATGATCCTAAACTTGTTTAACCAAATTTTAGAAAAAAAATAATGAAGCTGCTTTTGTAGACTATTTTTTACTCTTTGAGAAAAACATTAATTCAAAATTGTATCAATTTTAATAATTTGTAGGAGATCAATTTATTTGTACAATTTATTATTTATTTGATACTGATATCGAAACTGCACTCGAATGCGATATTTTCTCTCTGAAAAAACCACGCCTTTATTACGTTGAATTTCTTTGTTAAAATTGGTAAGTGAGTGCTTTAGACTCCTGACAACAGAAGTGCGATCTCAAAATAGGAGAAAAATGACGAGTAGCTGAAAATATGGAACCAATTGATGCGATATATCGCATGCCGTTCTGACACAAAATATGGCGTCCATCGAATCACCTTAAGAATAAAATCACTAAAATTTAAAAACTCGAAACTTCCTTGTTTAATTTTTGTCCTGGATGACGTTTCGGAGGGTCTGCCCTCCCTCTTCAACGGTGATATTGCGACTTGAGTTTTTACATTTTAGCAATTTTATTCTTAATTTAAGAGTACTTTTTTGTTTTGTAGCCCTATCTTCTTTATTATTTTAATTATGAATTGTATGAATTTCACTGATTTGCCTGTAATAATCAAAATCAAAATCAATCGGTAAAATTAAATTTAAAAATAGATTGATAAATATGAAATTGCACTTTGCATTCAAATAAAGAGGACGAAGAATGCTTAAAAAAAGAAGGAAATTGAGACGTAACAATAATGATATTAGACGCTTTGAATTTTCACCATGCAGATTTCTGGAAGTTTCCGCTCGATGCGCAATGATATAAAAGAGGAGGATGGAGAACTTCACGAAGCAAGCTTGTAAAAGTACCATACACAACTCCTACATCTGACGTCACGCAGAAATTTTCCAAGATTCATTAGCATCCGCGGAGCGTCCTCACTGCGCAGAAAAACTGGAGGAGAAACTTATTGCTCTTCGAAAAACAGTTGTTTTTTTCGTCAGTTCCACTAAATTGGAGGTGCGTGCTTTCCACAGTTATGTCCGAGCAATGCGGTAGAACACGCGGCAAGACCTGAGGAAACATAAAAATGGCGAAAATTGTTACAGCTTTTGATGAACTTCGAGAACGCCCGAGGGGCAATTAAAGCGATTCACGGTGTAATCAGGTAAGCAATGAATGGTAATTGTTTTATATTATCCGAGATCGGTGCTGCAGATAAGGCTGAAGCTTCACACCGACCTGTTGGTCAAGGTCTCTGCTCAAGGATTTTTTCCGGTCTAAGAGCGTGCGTAGAATACGAGTATTTTAGTTATTAGGGTGGATCTATTAATTAAAAGAAAACCGCCATGGATTTTTCGTAAAATTGATAAATGAATAAATTAATGGCTGTCTGATTAAATTTAATGAATGAGAATGGTAAGTCATAACGTGAGATGTGTGTTGGTTTTTTTTTCTTTTTTCGAGCTTACTTTTATCTTACATTATGCTTTCTGAGTTGTCGTTTTTGTATTTTGTGGGGGTGCTTAAACAAGTGTCAATAGCCTATGACAGACAAAAGCCCCTCAACTAAAATTTATAAAGAAGTACATACAGCAAGCCTTAAATTTAACTCTTCGCATTCTTAAAACATCATACATCTTCAACAGATAATGCATGGTATTTATTCCGTTCAAATGAACTTCTCAACCATTAGACTCCGGATCGTTGCCATTAGAATCATTGCATTTTCTCAACTCGGATTCTGAAACTTTTTTTAGGTTTGATCTAGGTTTCATTTTCAGTTCGGAGATTTGAGCTGTATGATCTGCTGTTTGGATGACATTTACAGTTTTTTTTAAAAGAGTAAAACTACCATGCCGGAGGTAAACTGTTTGATCAGACCTAATATGACTTGATTGTCACCATTCAAAGTTCAATTTATGGTGGAGGAATGGAAGTGAGTAAATCAGGGCCGGCTTAGCACTCAGATTCCCGGTGACATTAAGGGCCTCAGATCCTAAAATTTAAGGACTTCTTGACTCTCAAAACTACAGACCTCTCTAAATCTATCTTTTCGGCACCGAGGACTCTTAGAGAATTTGGAATATAATGAAAAAATTTCCGAGGAGGCCCGTGAGACCAGAGGCTTAAGGTGCTACAGCCCCCCCCCCCCAACTTCCCAGCCGATTCGGCCTTGGAGTGCCTGCTAGATGAGTAAGGAAATTTTAAGATAACTGCACGTTGAGTGATGAACAGTTGAACACGTCAGGAATAAGAGAGTCACGTATACCGATTAAATTTTCGTTCCTTAAATTTCCTATTCCTCTGGAGGATGCGTTTCTCGAGGTTGTCACGTATGATAAATAGTTCCAAAAGCGTTAATTTAGTGTAAGATTGCAGCGTAAATAGTCGTTCATCAGACAATGGAGCTGTTGCAGGATCCTTGAATTGCTTTGGTGATAGACGTCTCTTACGTAAAATTTAGCGTGAAACTGCACCGGGCTTAAAAAACTTTGAACTTCCTCCTTTAATAAGACTAATTGGTGAATTGACAGACCATGCACATGGCAGAACTGATCCTATTAACTGCATACTTCCAATGTCAATAGTACGTACTCGTGGGTTCGACTTATTGCTTTAGCCGCCATGAGTCTCGTGTAAACATAACAACACGGAAAAAATTAAATTGCTGATTTAACAATTCAATTGCAGAAAAAAGTGGCTGCAATATTTCAACGTAGATTTCACCACACAGAAATGCTTCGCTCACCACCCCCGTGGTTAAATTAGCTTATAATAGTGGTTAAAGTGGTATTTTTGTGTTGTGAAATCTACGTTGAAATATTGCAGTCACTTTTTTTAGCAATTGAATTGTTAAATCAGCAATTTAATTTTTTCCGTGAATAATACTGCTAGCTGTGTGATTCTCACTGTACCATTTCCGTATTTTAACGGACCCCCAGACAAAGTACAAAAAAAGAGAATCAAAATACATCTTCATACACTTAATTTTCTCGTAAACTACGACTTTGGAACACATCAAAAACTGTGTAATTTAACTCATGAGAAAATATAGCTTCTGGCATACTTTAATGCAAATGTTACCACGCACCAAAGAAAACCCAAGTCTTGGTAGGTAATCCAGTCGTGAACAATCACGTAGGTATTTCAAAGGTTACATACCAGCGTCAATATGCTAAGGGAGATAACATTTCTTCTGAAAAACTGAATCTCTTTATCTAATATTTGTATACGATCACGCGATGGGTATGGGGAGAAAAACCCCAAGGGCAAATTTTTGGAAGAAAAGCAGTTGTTGCGTCACTATGATCCAATTTCCCATTTTTCAGAATCATTTCCGTCAAGTGACTTTTACGATAAGGAACGTTGAGTTTCGTGAGGCGTGAGACCCTTTCAAGCATTTTCTTCTACGGAAGCGGAAGAGAGAAACGTCGGGCACAACAATTACAAGAGCAGTCGTAAATGATTGATGGAGAGATGGTCTGTCGCGTTGCTTAGACACTTCGCGATGTTAAACGAAGTCTGCAGTCATTCCCGAGACTTACAACCCTGACGGCTTCATTCCGTTACTTCCAAGGAGGAGGCAATCATGAGACCATCTCGGACGAAAAAAAAAAAACATCAAAGCAAAAGAAAAAAGCAGTCAACTCGATTAAATTTTTCTTCTTCCTTTCCCACTTATTTATCTACTTATTTTAAAATTTTATTTTTTTTACATTGTAGACTACATTTCATCTCTTTGTTTTCCAGTCACGTAACTTTGAAATTGATGGAAAACTAAGACATTTGAACGTATTCCTGATAAACGGAACTAAGCGTCGTAGGGGGAGGAAGGGTCGCGAGCGGGGGGGGGGGTGGATTGGCGGGTGTTGCGGATCGCGAAGCTCATTCCGTCCTATGTTCTTAATGCTTTCCATGGCGCTTAGTTCGTGCGACAGGACGCGCTATCCGAGGTTCTAAAAGCCTCAAAAGGAACTGAAATTGGCACGTAGTTCCGTTTAGCAGAAATATACGTGCATTCTTAATTTTTTTTCGGCTATTTTATAATTTTTCCCATCGTAGAACGGTTTTTGACGGAGCTTAGTTACAATTATTAGTTCGTTAAACAGAGTGAGCCCATCTCTTCCTTTAAGGAGGAGATGTTTCAAGTTTTTGTATTAGAATTTTAGCCTCTTTTACCGTTACCATAAGATTTATTTTAACCTCTCTCAATATAAATGCTGTAGTCAAAATATTATTCTAAAATGTTTAATTGTGCTCTTGATTAATTAGTCTAAATATGTCCTCATGGGAGTCGTGCCTCCAGGAAGTAATGGTTACGTCAGAGGAAAAGTATCTCGCTCTTCTAGGAACTTGGACTATTTGTTGACGTGTGCAACAGCCACGTTGAGGCCCTCCCCCCTCCCTGGAATCTTGTATAGGGAAGAACTCCTTGATTTCCTCCTATTTCAGTCCAGACGATTAAGGAATTCCCACTGACCTGCTGACCTCATAGTCGTCTAATTACCATAGCTTTTCAGCATTAGTTTTCCTTTCGCTCTCTCGTAACACGACTTGTCCGTGTTTTGTCAATTTGGCAAAATCACCACGGAGCATCTTGATATAATTAAACCTTGCACAACTATCCTTCTGTGAAAAGCCTCTGGAGTTCCCTGGAGCGTGGTTATAAGCATTGGTTCCGAGCAAAAAAATCCAAATCAGTTTTAGACATTATTACGAAAGGAAAACAATGACTTAAAATAATGTCCAAAGGCAAATTTTTTTAGTCGAGTGAGGAGGGTAGACCAAAATAAAATTTAAATGCGAGCGATTCATTCTAATAGGAAGAGAAAATTCTAAACTAGACAGAAATATCCGGAAACATACGAACCAGCTATAAAAGGACCTCTTGATGATTTCCTAAAATTCAAGAGTCCTTCTTAAAACCACCACGTCATCAGAATAGTTACTGCCGGTTACCACAACTGCCGAGAACGAGGGCCACAATCAACTCGCGCATCTTTTCAGAGTATTGTCGTACACTGAAATCACTTCAAGTTGAAGTAATTCCGCAATGCTCAAAGTACATTAGCATTGTTGACAATGCTCATGGCGCGGTGCGCGACGTCCCAACATTGTAGGTGATGACTGAGCGCGAACAAACTTTATCTATGTCAAGTTCGGTGGCCAAGTATGGATGATCGATTATCGATTGCCCATTTGAAGCTATGGTAAAGAATAGATTATCAACATGTTTGTTGTGAACACCCTGTTTATTGATCCTTTTCCATGGGTTTAAATGATATACAAATTGATTTATCGCAAAGCACACCACGCCACCAATTAAGTCTTTACCCATGGTATCCAAAATTTATGAGCCACTTTAAATAAAAGCTTTTATATATGATACTCTTAAATTGTAATAATATAAAAATTCTTATATGTTAGTAAATTTTGTGACAGAAAACTCGTTCTTATTTTTAATTAACCCTGATACAAAAGGTAGAAGATTATAATCTTTACTCATATTAAATTTATATTTTTTTCAGCTTGTATTTAATTAAATTTTTAAATAATTTAATGTTAATTAATTTTTAATTTTTAGTCAATTAGTAATTATTTTTGGTATAATTTTAATATCAAAGACAAAGATAATTAATTTAATCATTTAATACCTAATGCCATTCACTCGTTTGACTGTATTTCTGGTGTAGAACAGAGCAGATCCGTATTGTCACTTCATGCGATTGCGTATTTTTCATGCTTCCCGTATTGGGCCTAGATAAACCGGACGGAGTAGTCTTGCACATGACTAGAAGAAGAATAGGCAACACTTTCTGTCAAAATTGACTACACTGCTCTCGTTGGAGGAGGGAAACGGAAGACGCGACGTGACGGGACTCTTTTTCTGCTACCATGCCACCGTCAGCCTTGATTGGGCGTTCGCAAAAAGCGCAGAGCTTTCGTCGCAATTCAAGTGCAAGGTGTCCATCGAGTCTTAGTGCCGAATGACATCTACACCCTACCCCCGGTCCGCGCTACGCGATGAGATTGCAAAGCGATTCCTAACGATGATCCGGGTTCCCGTGCTTCTAGCCAGCGCTCAGCGGGTACGGGGAAGTTTTGGCCTCTGCTGAAGCTTTTCTAGGGTCGGATTTCGATCGAGACAATAAATTATATACTTCTTCTTACGAATGTTCTGCATTGGGTCCCCCCTGGCGAAAAACGTAGAGGACGCCCTGCTAAATCGTGGATTGATGGAATAAGTCAGGATATGAGGAGATGCGATTTGCCGGAGGAGCTCTAAAGCTCTAAAGCATATTTTTTTTCCATCAATTAAAATGAGAATAATCCATACAGAGTGTGCAAACATTTCAAAATCATGAGTTGAAAAACGCTGACTCCGCGAGATTAAATATTAGAGCCTAACACAAAGCGGAGCGGCGACGCGCTGGCGCCTACAAACCTAATAGGGATACTTCACGCATTGCGCAATGCGTGAAGTATCCCTGTTAGGTTTGTAGGCGCCAATGCGCGTTTGACGCTCTCTGCCCGCCGCGCCGTAGCGTGCCACGACGTCTGAAGCAACTATTTCACACCAGAGGTATTGCACAGTATCATAAGAAACTGAAAGCGCTCCAACATATTAAGAATGACAGGCATCCTTCAAAAGTACGGAGCTTTCCTCGCAAAATAAATCAAGATACTACGGCACAAAAAGAGAGCGGTAGTCCAAAAACTAACTAAGTCCTAGTATCCGTATATAGTAACGTTTAGCATAAACTTATCGTCTGGCTGTTGCTTCGTAGCCATCGGCTATAAAAGGCTATAAGAAATTGTACAGCCGGCTACAGAAGCTATTGGAAATCTTACAGACGGCTTTAGGTCTGTAGTATTTTGGAACACACATTCTACTGCCAATTTTTACCAGGGTAAGGCTCAGCACTACTGTCTTTAGTTGACTCTATTTTATCTAAAAAGTTAAGGGTCAGCGCTAAGTTGTTTTTGCCGTGTATCGTGGTGGATGACGTTATACATCCTGCTCTTCGGGGGGTAGTATATCGACGGTGAAACTACCAAACCACGTATCTCGTTTGCGGTGTTTAAAAATCTATGCTCACATTTTATTTTTTTGAAGTAGACCAAATCAATATCATTCCTTGAAATTTTCACGGAATTTTCTCCGCACAAAGAGGAAAAATCACAGAAATTTTCAAGACTGGATGTTAAGTAGTTTTTCATTTAAAAAATAAAGTATGACAGGAAGTCTGCGACGTCGCAAACCGAGATACGTGGTTTGGTAGTTTCACCGTCGATATCTCCGTTGATACTTAAAGTAGGATCTAGAAGTAAGGACAGATCGTATTATTTTTTGCCAACCCATGAGTGAATGCACCAAAACGGGATTCTGGTATTCAAGCAACCGTGCATGGCTCGATTATAAAATTATAGCAGCACGATAAGACAAAACATAACCTTACCTTAACCATGCAATATATCGCATTTCGATATCTTATCAAGCCGCTGTAAACTATCATTAATCGGACCGCAGGCCCAATAAATGATGGAAACTCTACCATATAAAACACTTTCCTTATCTTTTAGGTATTTCAGTATAGCATTACTTATACTATACACTGGAAAAAAAAAACACATTGGATCTAGAGTCCAGACTCTTAAAAACATTGACAAGAAAAAATACTCTTGATTCAATCAGATTTAAGCTTAAATTAAGAACCAAGCCTCTTAATTTGAGCGGATGTCCTTTTGATTTAAGCTTAAATCTGATTAAATCAAGAGTCCTTTTTCTTGTCAATGTTTTCAAGAGTCTGGACTCTGGATCCAATGTGTTTTTTTTTCCAGTGTAGCTTCTTTCCTGCTCGGAATAATGAAATATGAATGGTTTAAAATCAATAACAAGAAAAATTCTCAGTCTGCTTGTGAGATTAACTTTATTGAAACATAATTTTTCAACCCTTCGCGGAGAGGTTCCACTTCTAGAGGTTACGAGCTCACAGGGATCAAAGATCCCCGAAGATATAAGTGCCGAGAATTCCCGGGGAGACTCCCGGAAACATTTTCATCGCATTTGCAGAATAAGGGTGAAGACCGTGAGGGGGTTGGTGTATATGTTGCGGGGGTGCTTATATTTTCGTTCATCGTCTCGTCGAAAAATTCAATTTTGCCGAATGCTATCGGGGAGTTCCGAGAACGCACCCCCGCGATTCTTGCATAGACTATTGCCCTCTCCCACTTTCCGTTCCCCCTCCCCCACCTATGAGCCACCGCGATTTTCAGGAATGCAACCAGTGTTCGAGACTCATAGGCGCCAACGCGCCAAATGCGCCCAAGAAATCGGTCATGGCACCTAAAAAATGAAGGCTTTGCGCCAACGTGGCCCCTAAGAATTGCCCTTGTCCCCTCCCCCAAAAAGTCCTAATTTTTCTGTTTGGTGATGTTTCGAAATTTCCCGTAAGTTACAGTCACTAGTCCTGTAACTAAAACATCTTGCGTTTAACGTATTTCTAAAAGCGCTGTGATATATACGCAAAAAGTCACTCTGGCCCCTAAAAAATCTTCAATGGCCCCTAAAAATCACGCTTGATGCGCCACATGGCGCCTGAAACTCAAAGGTGAGTCCCGGACACTGAATGCAACGTACACAGTTTCCCTAAGCTTCAGACCTCGAAACGCCGAAATAAAGCTATATTTGGCAACAGAGGAAAATCAGTTTTTTTATTCCACGCAACTGGCAACACTGTTTGATTCGCATTATCATTAGACAACAACCTGTTGAGTTCTCGATCTTGCTCTTGGCAATGGAAAACCGAGCATGATGCGGTGCCCCACCCGGGTGGGGGGAGTGGTGGCGGGGGGCGGGGGCGTCAGGAGGGAGGGGTGAAGGTCTTGTTACTGCCGCCTTCCTTCTTCAGAGTTTTCAATTTTTCAAATTTTCTTAGCCAGTCTACCGACTCTCCGCTGATCGCTGGGTCTCCGAGATTGCGGACCGAGCGACACCGCGAAAATCGGAACCATCTGCAGATTTTCCACTTGGTTCTTGCATTCTCAACGTTGCAGTGCAACACTCGGACCATACGTCCGGTTTAATTGTTCACGTTTGGGCGAGTTTTATAGGCTATTTTTTCGCGGGATATTCGGTGCCTCGAAGGATCAACAGTGAGGTAAGTTTCCCCCGAAAGTGCACTCTAAATATTTTTCAGAACGGTGGGTCGTCTTTCTTCCGCCCCCTTCCAAGCTTACCGTTTTCTTGCATCTTCAAATATGGGGATTGAATTGACTGATTTTACTCTTAAGTGTAATTAGCCCACTAAGTTTTCATACCTAGTATTCAGGATGAGGAGTAGGTATCTATCAGTCGGGTAAAGAATTTTCCTAAACATGATCAGGAAATGTGACATCAAAGGATGAACATCTAATCGCATCATCAAGCAGTCTCGTAGTAGTGCATTCTGTAAATCTTGGTTTTCCGCCGCGCCTCGCCACACTACAACGCTAAAAATACGTGCTTTCTATCTTCAATTAGTGTTGTGGCAAGAGACTCATCATATCAACCAGTTTAATTATCTACCTCGACATATTTCCGGACAATTAAAATGAAAGAGGGGCTCGTAACTTTAAAATTTGGGGTTATCCTAAAAATTTTGAAATTATTTCATCAAATTTAAAAAGTCCTATAATTTTACCCCAAGTTGGTGTCAAGAAATCCAAAACCGGCCCATTTTAATTCGAAATATTGACCCCCGAAAGTGGGGGATACAGCTCCCCACCCCAAAATTCAATGTCGCTTAATTGGTGCGTAGGCTCAGGAATACGATGTTTTCCCATGGTAATCGACCGCGAGGCCCCTCAAACATTTGCCAGTGTGGTATAGGAGGACCCTAAATTTAAAACATGTAAAAAATTACGGAATTTTGATTTCCTCTTATACTGTTACGTACTTTAAGTTCAATTTAGAACTAGCCGCAGGTAGCCTCAAATTATGATATAAGGATTTAAGTCCGCGCCATCGCAATTTCTTTGAACTTTTTTGAAACGATTTTCATGAATTATGATTTAATTACACTCGTGCGAATTGCAAATCCTATTACACTTTCTGTGCGTTTCCTTGTTAAATCTGTTAGTACCTAATGAATTATCCGATTTCTTTTTTTAAAAATTTCCTTTCACATTGAATTTCGACATGAAAGGTATTGCAACGGTAAATTTTGAGATTTACATTTACGCAGTTTACTTTTTCTGAAGATTAAGCAGCATAGTTGGAACATCAATTAATAGGAACTCCTAAGCTTTTGAGGGAAAAAAGAAGAAAAACAGGGTATACCCGGAAAAATATATAAATCAGAACTGTTCCTTGTTGGTTCTTTATTGAATCTTAACCTAATTACAGAGGTGTTAATGGCCCTAGATGCCAAGGCACCGTTTCAAAATAAACGTATATTACTACTACTATTAATACTACTTCTATTACAGCTACTTGGTTTCTTTTTTCAGGCAGCTGAGTCGCATTTTAGGTAGCAATTGATAAATTAGCGCCTGTAACACAATGATCGCCATGCTTCCCTCTTTGAGTGTCTGTCTTCTGGTCATCAATTTCTGTTTAACCGATGCTACCTTACGTAAGTATTTTATCTCACAATCAATTTGTTTTACATACCGATGATAGAACCGGAAAATGCGCATCTTCACATTACTTAAAAAAAAAAAAAAACGAAACATCTGTATAATCGTCTTCAACATTATATTTTTTCTGGGCATTGTATTAGATAAGTGAAAACAATTCACCAGAAAGAGCTTGATGCAAAAACGGCTTTTTTCGCCCCCCCTCTGGAAGTTCTTCAGACTTTGTCTATTGATTACTCATACTTGAGCGCTTCTTTTCCTAAATTTTCAGACCCCCAAAAAATTTCTGGGGGGAGCTAGGGGGGGGGTGGAAGTCAAAACCTGTGAACCTCGATATCTCTTGAACAAAGAAAGATATTGAGGTCCGGTTTGGACGAAAAATCGTTTAAAATTGCATACTTTAAGATTCATAAGGTCGAAATCCCGATATCACATTTTGAAGTCAACATATGTGCTTTTTTCCAGTTTGTAGGTCTAGAAAATTTCTTTTAAACAAAAAATTTACAAAGATCTCAATTTTTTATTTGAACCAAAACCAGTTTTTTAAATTGTTCGTCTTTTTCCGCATCCAACGAGTGGTCGTATAAGCTGGGGAACCGAACGGTTCCGGAGTTATGATCGATTGAAGTTTCCGCTCAACGCGCGCCGACCGATTTT
>NW_017547177.1:912611-923324 GCF_001854935.1 Bemisia tabaci | reverse complement strand
AGTTGAGTCCTCCGAGCGTAAGAAAGCTCCTATGAGGTTTCTGTCAAATTGAATAATACGGTTTTGACAGAAAAATGTTCTCAAGGGTTTCCAATTAGCAGTTCATTAGATTTTTGGGTAAAAGACCATCAGGGCTTGACAGTGTAATGGTTCAAAGACAAAGAAACGGGTGCGAGGAAAAAAGTATTTGGACGACCCGTTGAATAGCATTGGTTGATCTGTGTGCTGTACTATGGCACATCCGAGTGATTTCAAAAAGCGAGCCCTACTGACACGCTTAAAAAAATTCTTTCGAATCAAGCAATTCCAATCTGAGACAAGTGACTTCCGCCTTAAAATACTCATTTTTTTCCTTTTGAATCGAGAGAAAGTTATTCTTGGCGGTAAATTTAAAAATTCTCCTCCAACCACCCCCCCTCTGTTTTTCTCAATAAAGATTCCTCTTAATTTAAGATCAGTGCGAATGTTTTACACTCTTGGCGCAAAAATAATCGGACTGCGTTAAGCAGAAAGGAACCAAGCCGCATCAGCTGTTGCTAAATTTAATCGGTCAGTTTAATTTCTTACATGGAAACGATTGTGCAGATATTTGTGAAAATTTCAGTAAATTTTCTGCATAGTACGAAGCAAATGCCTTCAAATTTTCAAAGGAATCCGCATAAACGTTCTCTGGTGAGAAATTAAATTGCCCGGTTAAATTTGGCAATAACTTACGTGGCTTGGTTTATTTCTGCTAGACTCGGTGCGATTACGATTCGCGCTTTTGGGCTGAAGTGTGACTGTGCAATTTTTTTGAAGTTCTAAATCGGTTTCACTTCTTCCAAAAATAAAATTGGTGAGGAGGGGCAAGTCTTTAAAGCTTATCGAACAACTTTAAATAACTTTAATTAAACTTGTCGGAATGCTACTCCCGCCCTCCTTCCACCAAACTTCACTTACAAAATATTGAATTCAGTTATCCAGGGGAGAAAGGAGGCGACTTTTTTCGCTGCAATTGGGCGAACCTGCAAAAAAATTTGCATGTAGTCTCTCGTGACTTTGCGCGGTCATCGGCGCCTGGAAGGTCACCTGCGTTGTTGACATAAAATGATCTTAAAATCAATCACCGACCGAATCAGTTCCAGCGCTCGGATCTGTAAAACCGTATTTTGATTCAGCGTTAAATGATCGTATAATCACTTAAGCAATCAAGTCTAATTTTAGTCGCTCGCGTCCGTGTGCTAATCAGTGGCGTGGCGTGCTTTGCGATAGATCGATTGATCCGTCATTTAAACCTATGGAAAAGGATCGATAGACATGGTGTTTGCTGCATGATCGATTATTTACCATAGCTACGAATAGGAAAATATCGATTATCGATCATTCACGCTTCTCCACTGGTGCTAATGCGGCTTATAATGACAGAGAATGAGTAGACAAAACTGCAAGATCAGTTATAATAGGCTATAATAAATAAAAAACGCAGTCATGCAAATGAGTGACGCCTATGCAACTTTTCTGAATGGACATATAATATTTGAAGCAGCTATAAACCTGACATCTTGTATACATCTAAATACACCTTACATCTCTTTATGCACATTATTTTTTATCGATAAGCATATTTCTCCTACCGGCGCGTGAGCAAAACGAATAAGGAAAAATGTCTCGCGATAGAATTGAATAAAAATTGAACAAAATTCATCCTACTGATAGGTGATGAAAATATAATTATAGTGAAGAAGAGAGCATTTATATTTATATCTATTCATTTGATTATTAGGTTATTCATGATTTTCCATACCGAAATCGGTGCAGTAACAATTTTTCATAGAGTACATATAGATTCGTATTGTGTGATTGAGAGAGCTAGGACCTCTTTTAAGCATTTTCCAGGTCTCGAATTCGATGACTCCTGAGTGGCGCCGGGTCACTTTTTCGATACATAATGGATTGCTTGCGATACACGGGGACCCGGTCATCCGATGTAAACAAAGAAAATAGGAAACACTACACTGAGAAAAATTATGGTTATCACTGGTAAAAAAAAAAAACTTCTTGGTTCAAGAGTGCAGTTTCTTGTCGCCGGATTTAAGAGTCTGGACTCTTGTTTCAATGCAAAATCCGCTTGAAATGAGAGTTCAAGACTTTTAAATCCGGCGACAAGAAACTGCACTCTTAAGTCAATGCACCGCGGTATTGGTCCAAGAGGTTTTTTTTACCAGTGTAATCACCATATTAGTGGTGTTCAATATGAGCTCTTAATTAGTAGTTGTCATAACCAATAATAGAGATATTTTTAACATTAAATGGTAATTTTACTACCACACACTTGTAAAATTACGATTGCTCCAGTAAAAATATCACTATTGTTGGTTATGGTCACTACTAATTAAGAGTGCATATTGAACACCACTAATATGGTAATTATAACCATAGTTTTTTCTCAGAGTACGTATTCCACACTACAATTTTGGATCGAACATGTATCGAAAAAGTGACCGGGCACAGTGGGCTCGGAACCCGTCGTCCAGGACACGGTCCCAGCTCTCCCATTCACATTACGACTCTGTGTACTCTGTGCAATTTTCCCTGCAGAATATTCAACGCTTCAATCGTGATTCCGGCTCGTGTACATGCACTTTAACTAGGATCCTCGGGAGTGTGCAAAATGGTCTGCAGTTTATGTGTGAGAAAATGGGTAATCCTCCGGGACCAATTATCATTATCTCAGGCTGCTCCTTACATCACGTCATTATATCACATCAATTACTCACGAATGAGGAGCTGATCGTTTGTCTGTTTATTCACCAAGTCGGAATGCGCATACAAGCGAAGGAAAACATATATGCACTGAGGTGTCATCGCTTAGAACGCTGTTGAGTTGGCGCGCCGTCGGATGGATTGATGGTATGACGTTTGACGTCATACGTCATGTTGTCGAAGAACGTAGAGTCTCGTGGAGTTACGGTATTTTAGGTTGAGAATCAGTTCGTATGCTGCCGTGAATCGGATCTCTTTCGTATACCTCTGCTTTTCTTTGAGAGCAACTACAGGGATACGTCTAACAGACTGAGTAAATGATTAATAACATTCATGGCGGATTCAGCAAATTGGCAAAATTGTTTTTCTCCATCGTTTTAAGCCTATGGAAATGTGTCAATTCTTGGAGGGACCAGGTGCTCTAAAAAGAATCGATTATAGATTGAACATAGGTTTAAAAGAAGGTGTTGCCAAATTGCTGGATTCGCCTCTGAATAAAATGTACACATCCTATTTAGAAATCCAGGCTATTTATTGGTTGAAATTAAACATCTATCGAGGTGGTGTCAACTACCACCAAAGTTAAACTGGAAGAGACGCGTCAAATTTGAGCTCAGACTAAAAAATCAATACGGAATCTAACGTATACTGATGAGCGTTTGTTTCAGAAGTCTATCGAACAGATCTGGAAAATGCGAAATGAGGAAATTACCCAACATATTATACCCACATACCCAATGTACCCAACATAATGTTGTAATGATACAACGTAATTACGTATTTAAATCAAAATAAATTATACCTCCATTGTGACATAAGATGTGAGATTCATAAGAATACATGCATGACGGGCTCCATTTAACAATGGAGGTATAGTTTCTTTTACTTAATACGTCTAAAATGATGTATACAGTTTTCTGTGTACACGGCACCGGGCAAATTTTGGTGATATCGAGGTAGGTATTGTAGGTCATTATAGGTCGAGTTCATGTAGAGCTTTGACATATAAGAGCAATAAATAAAAAAATAAAAAAAAATAGAATTGACATGATCGTTTTAGTCGTGATTAGCTTCTTGTAAAATCTAAAATTTTTCGCCAAACCGCCCCTCATTGTTCATTTAGAGTCTCCTCAGTGCTTGTTCATCATAATGGTACTACATATACAACGATGTGCTTCTCGTAAGAGCAATATTTACACATTCAGTGCTTATTCAGTTTTCGACTTCTTTCGCGTTGACTCTTACTGTGAGGAAAAAAGCCTAAAACTCTACTTTGAGGAAAGAGCGATCGCATTAAACACCGTTGCATTTAGAGGAACCAGTTTTCCAGTCATGCGCATTTGACTTACGTTATCATGCGAGCAAATACTAATCGCCACTAAATGTGTAAAAAAAAATAAATTGCATGATAACAAAAAATACACGATTTTTGGAGTCATCTGACAGTTATGTGTGTCAATAATGTAGTTCATTGACGTTCATTTGAATCTCGCGATTTACAGAAATATCTGGATTTTAATTGTTATTTTTGTACTTGTTTTGCAGCCAGTTACATCAAACCGTGTAAAAGGACTGATGCCGGCCTCAATGAATGCGTCCAAAGAACTTTCGAAGACTTACGACCCCACCTAAAAAAAGGTTTGTAATCTGGATTCTCTCTCCCCTCTTTTCCCTGGTAAAATTGGCGATAAGAGCTGCGTTTCAAAATAGTATAGAAATTCCTGTAGCCGGCTAAAGAAGGCTACAGAAAATCATATAGCTGGCTGTGGAATGCGGAGAAAATCATACGGCCGGGCTATACGAAGCGATAAAAAACTATGCAGCCGGGCTATAGTTCCTATCGCCGGGCTTTACACTTTATCGCCTGGCTGTTGCTTTTTTTGCCATCGATCACAAAAGGCTATGAGAAATTGTGTAGAAATTCGTGTGCTTTGGAAATCATCAAGTTTGATACGGAACCACCTTAATATTTACAAAACACACATTATATTTTCTTTTAGTACATATTTTTTTCATGAATTAAAATGAGGATAATTTATATACAGGATGTGCAAACATTTCAAAATTATGAGTTGAATAACGCTGACTCCGCCAGATTAAATATTAGAGCCCAACACAAAGCGGAGCGGCGACGCACTGGCGCCTAAAAACCTAACAGGGATTCTTCACGCATTGCGCAACGCGTGAAGTATCCTTGTTAGGTTTGTAGGCGCCAATGCGTTTCGCGCTGGCTGCCTGCCTGCCGCGCCGCAGCGTGCCACGGCGCTTGAAGCAACTATTTCACCCCAGAGGTATTGCACAGTATTATATGAAACTGAAGGCGCTCTAATGTATTAGGAATGGCAGGCATCCATCAAAATTACGGAGCTTTCCTCGCGAAGTAAATCAAGATACTACGGCCCAAAAAGAGAGCAGTAGTCAAAAAACTCACTAAGTCCTAGCATCCGTAATTAGTAACGTTTTAGCATACACTTTATGGCTGTTGCTTAGTCGCCATCGGCTATAAAAGGCTGTGAGAAATTGTGTAACCGGCTATAGAAGCTATTGGAAATCTTACAGCCGGCTGTAGGGCTATGGTATTTTGGAACACAGATTCTACTGCCAGTTTTTACCAGGGTTTCATTGGACATGAGTTTCTCTTCGAGAAAAAAAACAACCTATCGATGACTATATATCAAAATGATGTTGTTTAAAGATTTTTTTTAAAGGAGAAACGATGGTTTACTCATAAATTGAACACTTTGCATTTGTAAATAGTTTTTCACCAATATCACTTCTTAATATGTTATGATTNAAAAAAAACTGATAATGCGGGCTTTTTATCACATTTTTTTGGTAGAATGGCAGTCTCCACCCTGTAACGCAGAGAGGCAGTTAAAGTCATTCATCTTCTGCCACAGAATCATCATTATTAAATAGATTCAACTCATTGCTCCGATTCCAATTAAGCTACTGCACCACCATTGCTAGCTGTGGAGGGCGCCCGTAGGGCGCCCGGAGCAGCTAGTATGTTATGATTTTTCATACAGCTCAAAAAATGTTTCTATAAACATTTCGAATGATATAGTTGATCGGTTTTACAGCTGTTTGCGCGAATTATTTTGACAAATCCAGGTCATTTTTACCACAACTCAACCACTCATTTAAGTCTCTTCTCATCGCCAAATTTATTATTGCCAACTCAGCTGGAAAAACTGGAAAATGTCTCATTATTGTTTCCAATCTTTCCATGCTCATTGCTCGCCTTGAATATCACAACGCGAAAAACTGAAGAGCTTTATTTTATAATTTTATTCTTTCATTGGATTAATCAATTTTAATTAATTAAGGTCAGCTTATAGTAAACCCAGATTTCTCGCAATATACGTGGGAAGTATCTATACCCCAGGACACTGTCTCAATTAAGGTTGAGAACGAATTGAGCTCCTGTTTAAAAGTCTTTTATCTACATCATACCTTCGCAAATACACGGGTGGACATTGCGACTCGGGATTACAGGTTTTTCGCGATGAATCATTTCAGCACTGCAATTATCTATGCATGTTTATATTATTCTTCTCCGACTTAGATTTGAAGAATGGTCTAGGCGTGTGATAATGCATTAACTCATGATTACTCTTAAACGTACCATTTACGTCACCTCTATTAATTATAATTCTCTTCGCATTTTCCGCTTTTGAAGACAAATGACCCCTGTGCTTAATCAAACAAGTAGCCAGAAAAGGCATTTTGCATAGCTTGGCATTAATGAAGGAGCGAGAGGGAGGGGGTGGGAAAAGAGTAAAATCGTAAATCTCGTAAATCTTCTCGTAATCTCGTAATCTTCGTAAATCTCATTATTGAACTAGGTTATTTTAGAAATTTGTTCGCATATTTGGAGTCTTTTGTGTATGAAATTGCACTTAAGACCCCCTACTATGTAACTTTTTTAAACGCGCTACCCAAATCTATTCCGGTGCATTTGGCTGGTCTCCCAAAAGAGATTGTATCAGGAATTTCGTATTGGAATTCGGAAGGTTTTCAGGAGTTAATTGGTAGAAAAATTGACGAATGTAAAGTTTCGACGGCGTTGAAGAACTGGAAAACAAGGTGGACATTAATACCCTCCACGATTTGCTCGGAAATTACCTATAATATTACTGGAATTCTCCATCCAACCTTAAAACATGTCTCTCGCTTTCCATTAAGGTCCAATCGCTGTCTGATCCCTCCTGAACTTTTCTCAATGTAGACCTAATAGTCGTTCAAAAAGTAAGGAATACTTTTATGAAAATAATTTTTTGGAAGAATTTGACACTTCACAGTGAGTTTCAAGCGTGGGGATTTCCATTCATAATGTTAAAAGGAGGTAAAAGTGCCTTTCAATAACAAGTGACAGAGGAAATCTGACGGGAAACTTTATGGAAAATTCAAAAGAAGATCTACCTTGATAAATTATTTACCTGATGCAACGACTAATACTCTCTTAAAATATGATTTTGTTTTCCTCAAATTTTGAATATAGAGTTTCGGAATAATTTAACGACATGCTTCTGTTACATATAATATTTCTGATTTTTATTCAACTTGAACCGCTCTTGCTAGCCTATTTTTTCAGCTTTAAAATTGGGAACTCTAAATTTTTCTTTATATCAACAGAAGTACGCGCAACACTGACTCCTTCTGTGCGGCGCACAGTGGGTCGAGTCAATAGGAGAGGTCGGAAAAATTTGGAAACTTTAAAAGTTTTTGACTTTGTTCATACAAAACTTTGAGGTTTATAAAGTGGTTCCATTGGTTTCATTGTGAAATTTTCTTTTAGAGGCACCCCTTAAAATTTAAAAGTTGACTAATTAAACATAAACAATTGTCAGTTTTAGTTAAAAATTTCTTGTCCGGCCTCTCTAATCGACTCGATTTCTCTGTGCGGCGCATAGGTTTATCGGCATCCCTTGAGCTATTGTTCGACGGGACCACGTGCAATTTTTTTCTTCTGTCCGTTACTAGAGTCATAGACCGTCTATGGTAGACGGTACAAATCGCCTTTTCAGTGACTACGATGTCAAAGTAATGAAAAATTATGAGAAATATAAGCGCCTTCAAATGTGTATTTATGCAACCCCAGATGGTCGTGATCGAAATGGTCGTGATCGAATAATTATTATTACCGCTTAAAATTTGGATCGATTCGAAGAACGCTTTTTACCATGACTGCTTTATAGACGTATTCTGTCAGAAATGAAAAGCCACACGTTTTTTAATCAGAACAGATCAAAAAGACCCCAAACCTCGGCAGACAAATTGTTTCTTTCTTAAATGGATCGCACTTAGCAAAAAGGAACCAGCGCGAATACAGTGTTTTCAAAATCGTACAACTTCTTCTTCCATTTTAAAAATACTCAATGTATGTACAGTATTGCAATTCACGCAATTAGTTTCCTTTGAAATCAACAAATTTCTGGTAGGAAGGAAAAAATATTTGCCGCTTTGGGAGATTTTTTAGATAAAAGGAGCAACATTTTCACAACATTGTGATCGAGCTGCGGTTCCTTTTTGCTAAATGCGATCCAAATGTCGTCCGCCACTTGCAATTAAACGGGTGCAAGAGTCCTGTTTCCGGTGTATATATTTAGCATCCTCAGAATGAGCTATTAATAGGTTCTTTACTCAATCTTCCATTGATGGAGGCAAGAGCGGGAGGTACTTCGTTGCCGATGATGATTTTGGCGGGCGGTTGAAGGACTACTCCATACGTGCTTCATTGCTATGCAAGCCGTGCATTCAATTTTAGTGGTGCCCAATCCTCAGGTTCAAGGTCGTAGATACTTACCATTGAGCGCAGTTCAGCGTCCCAACGCACAGTGGATCGAGTCAATTGGAGAGGTCGGACATGACATTTTTGACTAAAACTCCAAATTTTAATGTTTATTTCGTCACATTTTAAACTTTCAGCCGTGTTTCTAGGAGAAAATTTCAGGAGGAAACCATTGAAGCCACTTTTAGAGCCTCTAAGTTTTGTGTAAATGGAGTTATAAGCGTTTAAAGTTTCTAAATTTTGTCCGACCTCTCCCACTGACTCGATCCATTGTGCGACGCTTAAGATACGCGACGGCACGTCATCATTTCGGGAGTCACGAAAGGTCGCCTCTTAGACACTCACGATGAACTTCTGTATTCTGCCGTGCTTAGGTATGAACATTTGAGAGATGCCACATATCCCCGGATAAAATATGTATTTTTGAGAAAAGTTATCACGGATAAAATTAAACTGATGATTCAACAATTCAATTGCTAAACAAAGTGGCTGCAATGTTTCAATGTAGATTTTACGAAAAAAATGCTACATTAACCACAATTGTGAGCTAATTTAACCACGGGGGTGGTTAAAGTAGCATTTTTTTGTTGTAAAATCTACATTGAAACATTGCAGTCACTTTTTTTTTAGCAATTGAATTGTTAAATCAGCACTTTGCATACTTTTCCTTGACTTTTCTGATATTTTAGATTATATTACGAACAAAGTTGTCTGAAGAATTTGAGGAAAACTAATAAAAATATTCCCAACAAACCGTATTTGTTATCAACGGGAATTTGGCACCACCTGAAGGTTCATACGGCGTTCTTTCTTAGCACGGCAGTATCGACCTTTCATCAATGAATTCAGTTCATGTCCACATCGGAACGCTGGATATGCGTGATTCGCTCATTTGACTTTTTACGCTTTTAAAAAGCGCGGGAAAATTAAAAGAAGAAGTAACAAAGTCGCACTTTGAAAATAAACGGGTCAGTTTTGAGCTGGACTAGCTGCAAATTTTTAATTTCCATTTGAAGTCGAGAAAAAATATTTCGAATGTGTAAGGAGGAGTTGATTTTTAGCACTTTCATTGAAGCCTATGGAGGAATAAAACTTCATTTACCTTTTTTTCTTCGTTCGATCTTGGTGCAACTTGGTTTGGTTTCCATCTCTTAAACTTCGTCTGATCGAACGCATTTAAGGCCGATTGAACCATATCCATCGTGACGCGCATGATACCTATCATGCATGTATTCTAATGGATCCCAAGGCTCATATCAGAATGAATAGCGTTCCATTTCTTTTAAATACGTCCAATTAAAGTGATTGAACAAGTCCTTAAAGAGGTAGCTTGTATACCCAGATTTTTCAGTACTTTGAGTACGCGGATGTAGTTCCTTTTTAATCGCTCATTTCACGCTTCTGCAGTCCTTTTAGACAGAGAGTATACTGCTATGCTAAGTAAAACAGCCGTATAAATATTCGAGAGCTGCCAAATTTCCTCCTATAAACTGTTGATTTTTAAAGAGAGTCGGAAACTTTTTCTCTTGACATTTTCAGATAATTTAGATCTATTTGTGATTAAAATTCTCTAAAAAATTGAAAACTATTCGAAGCTTTCCCTGAATAATGTATTTTAACAGAGGGAATTTGGCAAAGTCATAAGGCTCATACGGGTCTTCCTTAGCACGGCACCTTCGGGTGTTGCCAAATTGCCTTTGATAAATTGCTAATTTTCTGGAAAACTTATAAATATTTTCGCTGCAATTTTTCAGATAATTTTGTTCACGATTTCAGCTAAAGTTCCTGAAAATTTCAAGGACAAATATTGATAACTTTCTTCAAAAATAGACAATTTATTGAGGAAAATTTGGCAACGTCACAAGGCTCATATGGGTCTTCCTTAGCACGGCAGTATAGTGGTTAAAATGAGGAAACACATAACTTAGAAACTCTTCAAAAATCCACCGATATTAATCGAAATTCCCAGAAAATAGTCATGTTTTTAACTTCTCGCCAAATCTCAACATGCACTCATTCCCGCCCTCTTCCGTCTCCAATCAAAAAGGACGTCATTGAAAATCTGCGATAAGACCAGGAGAATTAGGTTCCATCGGGGGAAAAAAACCGATTAAGAGTAATTAGTCGGATCATTAAGAGTGCTATTGCGAGAGTGGAGGATAGCTCTGTCGGTGAGG
>NW_017547177.1:768932-912566 GCF_001854935.1 Bemisia tabaci | reverse complement strand
GGGGCGAAGGAGGTCGAAAGTCGCGTGCGAGCAGGGGCAGGGGCGTATGTGGTCGCTTGCACCGTGCCCAGTCGACCGGAAATTGGCGTTCGCAGGAAACGAATCGCAGCGCTATGCAATTTGCACCACTATCATCCTTGCCAAATGTATCTTCATTTCGATAGTTTTTCACGGATTTTAGCCGTGGGGCCGTTCGAAAATGACGTCATGGCCAAAAACAGGGGGGATATTTTTCACGGCTTAAAGCCGTTGGACCGTCCAAAAATGACGTCATGGCCAAAAACAGGGGGATCAAAGGGGTACCTTGAGGGGGGTAGCTGTTCACGGTTTTCAGCTGGGGGACCGTCTAAAAATGACGTCATGGCCAAAAACAGGGGGGATAGTATTTCACGTTTTATTTATTCACGGCTTAAAGCCATGGGACCGTCCAAAAATGACGTCATGGCCAAAAACAGGGGGATCAAGGGGGTACCTTGAGGGGGGTAGCTGTTCACGGTTTTCAGCTGGGGGACCGTCTAAAAATGACGTCATGGCCATAGGCAGGGGGTTCGAGGGGGTACCCGTCATAACCCGACCATGGAGGAGGCCGTCCGACTGAACCTGGCACCAGGCTGAACTCAGTGCGAGGCGCCTATCGTTAACAAAGTCCGATGGAAAACAGTCCAGTGCGCTAATTTGTCGTAGCTTTGTTTGGAGGGGGAGTTGACCTAAGTTTAATCTAATTTTTAGAGAGGGGGGCATTATAAAAAAAAATAATAGCCTATTATCATTAAGTGGCAGCAAAAATGTCCAAAGTTTTGGCTCTGATCGAATCCCTGATATTTTGAAAATATTAGATTGATTGTATCAAACCTGCGCTAATCCTAATTTTTTTGAAAGAACTTATGTTGAAGCCAAATAATTCGACGGTAAAACTACCAGACCACGTACCTTCTTTGCGGTGATTTAGTTTGAAGAATAAACCAGAAAACAACTTTCTTCGCTATTTTATCAGCAATGTTAAATCTACACACGACTAAAAGTATGCAATTTCCAAACAACTGAAAATGGAAATCATAAAAGTATTATGCAGTATAATAGGATTCCTGAACATTGAATATGAATGGATATTAAATGTTTTGTCAATATTGTGAGGTATATGCCTTGCCTTTACAATGAGCAAGCAATTATTGCGATTTTGAAAGAGCAAGGTTAAAAGAATATGCACATCTAGCTTTGTAAATTTTAAAATATTATTAAGTCCGCGCGTTTTTTTATCTGCCGGACACAAAAATTTCTCCAAATAATCTTAATGTTAGATGAGATGTAATAATAAACTCGTTTGGAAAATATCAGTATACCTGAGAACACATCACATGACGTTCCCTCTGTCATACATAGGTACTCAAGAAGTATAATTTTGAAAAACCCGTATTTCCCGGTAGCTCCCTTAGTCATCATGTGGATTTCCCTGTTTTTGGTATTTATTTCCAAGCCGTGCGTGCAATTAAACAGGTCAGAATGTCATCCTGCATTGCTTAGCTGATTTAAAACAAAATTCTTGTTTTTTATGATTTTTTTCTCATATGTGTAAAGAAATAAATCGGCGGGTTTTCCAACCAACCAGGATTGCCGTAAGGAATCTACGCGTGCATGTTAAAAGAAAGAAAGAATCCAACGAAGCTTATAAATTGCGGAAAAGCAGAGAGCGCTAAAACCGATGAGCGAACACGTGTGCCAGGTCATTAATAGTGCGCAATTGAATTACTTGAGGCATTAAACGGAGGGTATTTCTAGGACATTTGATATCTGTTCTTCATGACGCCGCTAGAAGAGTTTTAAATATAGTGTGATTTACATGAGAGTATTCTCGATGTTTACTAAAGCTCTGAGAGAGATTTGAAATGATGAAACTGCGAACAAAATTACACCATACAAAGGTGGGAAAATTTAAGAATCTGACCTCTTGGAATAATTTTTTATGGCTATTATATGCAAAACAACAGATCTGTTAGCAAAGTTTGCTAGAGTGAAAAATTAGTTAATCCTTTAAACAGTGACCTCCAAATTACGATGACCACACGAGAAGTTCTGAAAATCAATATAAAAATCACCCAGGTACCTATATCCGAATTTTCAATTCAAAATATCCGATTCTGAAAAATATAACCCATGCTTTTATTATTACGCAATAGTGCTTACATTTTTCTATTTAAACAATATAAATTGTCTTTTTTTTGTGCCATAGTTCGTTCAAGACATATAATAGGTCGATATTTTCACCATGAAGAGATGATATTCTCTAGATGAGCTCGATCTCTTAAAATATTCGAATTAAGAACCAGAAAGTTTCTTCTAGCAGTTGGTTGCCTCCTAATATACCAAATACCCTTCCCTTGTGCTGTCAAATTAAGCGCTAGGGAGATATGAATGAGGAAAGCTTCCAGCCGTGTCTTATTCTGTAAATGCAATATTTTGTTTTGGAGTCAGAACCGGAGGGCCAGATCGCTTTGGTGAGTTCAACATCCAATTTCATAACAGTGGATCGGAAGAGAAATCAAACTCACAATCGGAACAGGGAGCCTGATATCGGCTTTGCGACTAGCTGCAGGTCACCTTTGAAACGAAATTGATTTTGCCACGATCCCTGGTGGATGTTATTAACTTTCTGTTTGTCTCGCTGTTTTGGCAGGGATCCCGGAGCTGAACGTGCCGCCGATCGACCCCCTGTTTTTGCCGGAAATTGTTGTGGCCGGCAGCGTGGAAAAGGGTCGCGGACAGCCTTTGAGAGCCGTCGCCACGAACGTCAAAGTCCTCGGCGCCGGCGACTACAAAGTCCAAAAATTAGTGTGAGTATTTACAATCGATATGATAACATGTTCCAAGTTCGGTATACAATTTGCGGTGCATTCAGGGGAAAAGAATTACGCTCGCTGGGAAACAAAGAGTTTGCTTCCATGACGACTGTATGATGTGATCTTTGCAAATGCGATTTTGCATTGTCTCTTCCGATGTCATGCTCCGCAAAAGTTTTCAATGTTGCACATACTGCGGAGAAAAACATACCTGATGCAGAACAATCTCGATTCATTGCTTTCCCTCGTTCGAGAGAGAACTTTTAATAAGTTTCAAAACTCTTGCATACAATTTTGATAATACTATTCGCAAAAAAACTGTTCTTCCAGTTTGATAACGACTGGCGTAGATCTCGTCGTAAATTTGACGCAGTCATACAAGCGTCCTTTTCAAATATTTTCATCAGCTCTCAGAATTGTTTAACTCGGAGCTTCACATAAAAAATAAGGATGGGGTTTCTTTCACTTAATTTGAAAGGCTTGGAGGACAAGGTGCACAAGTGCAGTTTTTGCTATTTTGAGAAATACGTGTTTAAAGTTCCGAAATTACATGGATCCTTACAGCGGAAAGAAAGTTTAAACTGACTTTTTGATGCTTATGAATTGGAATTCGAGAGCGAAAATTTCACAGAATATGCATTAAGACGATTGTGAGCAGAACAGCAAGATGCACAACCTTTCTTTTTAAAATACTCTTGCTTCCAACTCCTACTGTCTTTCAAAACGTTCCTTGAACTGGATAATAATTTTCACCATAAATTCAAATTTTTTCATGTAAGAAATGAGCATGTGTAATATCAAGACTCATTTTACTGTGCTAAAGGAGGCGCCTTACGAGTCTTCGAAAGTTGCAGAGTTTCCTTTGAAAATAAACGCAATTTCTGGTAAACTTCTATATGTGTCTCTTCCGATTTTGCCGACAATGGGCCTGTTGCAAACTTTTGCTAGAGCAAAACTAAGAGTTGTTTCTTATAGATAATGCCTCAAAAATCACGATGAGCGCATCGGCAAACTCTGAAATGCACTCATAACTTCACAATCTGCGTAAGAAAGTTGCGGTTTTTTGAGCTTCCCGCTTCAAAAACGATACTACGGCACAGGTGAACATTTTGTAAGAGGAGTCGTTACATCGTCGGCAATAATCATCATAGCCGACGCCAATCCACCAAAACACGTTTGATGGGACGAGATAACACCTGAACTGGATTAGACCAGATAACAATCGGTGTGTTAACGTTCATATTTTCCACGCCCGAATTGATTGACCTTGAACTCTCCTTGAATTACGCGCGGAACTGCGTGCAAGCGTCGGCCATGATGAATATCGCCGACGATGGAGCGACTCCTCTAACAAAATGTTCACCTATGCCGTAGTATCGTTTTTGAAGCGGGAAGCTTAAAAAAACGCAAATTTCTTACGCAGATTGTGAAGTTATGAGTGCATTTCAGACTTTGCCGATGCGCTCATCGTGATTTTTGAGGCATTATCTACAAGAATCAACTCTTATTTTTGCTCTAGCAAAAGTTTGCAACAGGCCCATTGTATTCTTAGTTTAAGCCAAGGTATTGGAAAACTTTGAAGAAAAATATTTATGACCATCGTTAAAAATAAATATTTTATCAGGAGAAAATTGGTAAAATTCGAAGTGCTTGCTAGCACGTATCATCATTAAGATCAGCATTTTATTAGTAAAATGTTTTCTCGTCAGATCGAATTGTCAATTCAGCCGCTACTCGAGGAGCAAACCCTCTACGCCAAAAAATTGATTTTTTTTTCACCAAGTTCGGTCCTTCTACTTCTTCCTCCAACCACACTTGAATCACAGAATATTGTCGTCTAAAGTCCCGAACACTGTTTCTCGTTTGCGGTGTTTCAAAATCTCTGCTCCTAATTAATCTTTTTCGAGTGAGCTCGACTCAGCATGATGGCTCGACATTTTCACAGAATATTATACATACAGAGAAGAAGAATCACCAGAGGCGGATCCAGCAGTTTGGCAACACCGAATTTCCTCCATTTAAACTAATGCTAAATAATCGATTCTTGTCGGAGTACCTAGCCCATCTAAGAATCGATACATTTCCAAAGGATTAAATGGAGGAAATTCGGTGTTGCCAAATTGCTGGATCCGACAATGAGAATCACGGAAGGTTTCAAGAGTTGACGGAAAGTACCTAGTTTTCCATTTAAAGAACAAAGTCTGACAGGTAGTCTGCAACGTTGCAAACAGAGATACATGGTTTGAGAATCTCGCTGTAGATTTATTTTAACACAGATCATCATAATCATTGAAACGGTGTATGACGTCACATTAGAAACGAGTTCTAACCGCGGATCTATGAGATGCATTCAAACAAAATGCGGAAATTCCGTCACAGGAGGAACTTCCGTCAGTTTCCAACCTGTCCAAATCAAACCGCAAAATCTATTTCCATGAGGCGTTCAGCAGACCCGTCAAAATAATTGAGGCCAAACCAGGAACTTGAGACAGTGGCGCGCCGCAAAAAATGAGAGCAGTGACCCATGCACAAAGTGTCTGAAGTCGATCCGACCTTGAATCCAAGAGACGCTTTGTCTATGGAAGCTTTTAAAAGCTTCGTCACTTGCTACGTGTACAAGGAGACTTCAGTGACAAAACATAATTATTCAGAGGCAGCTTCACGATGCGACTCATCTTCCTAAAATACATTATTGCCGGATCACGTCATTAATATAGCGAGCATACTGAACTCAAGTAGCATTTTTTAAGGAAAAGTCCGAATGTTTTGAAATTAGATTGCGATTTTTTACGATTTTTGTCGAGAAAATCGCTAGCACCCCGAACATCTGAGAAATTATGCTCGATCTTGTCGCAAATTTATCTCCATACTAAATTGTGCTCAATTCAAGAGGAATTTTATCTCAAATTATCAAAATTTTTGTTTAATAATATTGCGATAAAGCGCCATCCATGGAATTGCAATTTTCGTGGAAATTTATGTGATAAAATCGCAATTTTTTATCTGATAATATTGCAATAAATCGACGCAGATGAAATCGCGATACATTCTCCGATCAAATCGAAACTTACCGCGATCACTGCTCCTTGAGAAGGTGGTGGCAATTGCTTTTTTCCCATTAAAATCTTTCTTACACCCTAGTGCGCTGAGTTACACCGTCTAAAGTTTGCAATACTAATAGATGTATCCAAAGGGGTAGGAAATAGTCGAATAGATTGTGAAAAAGCATCAATGGAATTACGGGTGAATGGCACGAATACGTATACAGTACAACCCTTCGCAACATTTAGAAAAAAAGGATGAAATGAAGGGACAGGCTCCCTTAATAGCCGAAATACAGACAAGACTCCAAGGTTACGTTGAGCGATCTGTCTCATGAATTTGGAATGAATCTGGGACTGCCTTAAAAGTTCCATTATTAGGTTACGAGTAACTCGTTGCGATTCAATCAATTCATCGGATCTCATCAAGTATTCAGGGTAACTAATCGGAAAAGCATCCCTCTGCGATGAGAATTTCAGTCGACTTTTTTCAATTCTACTCAATTTAACGTAAAGCATCTATAATATCGTTTCAAGCACTCTTTATAAGATTCATCGAAAAAAAGAAGAAAAAAAGAAATCAGCCCCCCCCCTCCAAGTAACTTTTGAACGGTTAGAGATAGAAAAACGAAACTTTGGAAATGTTTCTATTTCAAAGGTGATCATCTTCTGGGGGGGTTACAATTTTTCCCTCTCTTAGTGGGGCGGGGGGGGGGACTTTTTTTTTCAAATGGTAACCCCTACTTTGTGATAAGTCATTGAAAAAAAAATTAAAAACTAAGAATTTTGAATTTGTGAAACACAAAAACGTACAACAACTAACGGTTGTTGCATTATTTCCATGGGTTTATCACACCGCTAGACCTCGCATAACTTACAGCGCTCTCCCACAGAATTGGAAAAAAAAACTAAAATCATCAGGTTGCGTATTTTATACTGAAGAATACAGCAAAAGTCGCTGACTCATTTTTGTCAAAATTGTCTGTCTCGGCACTGTTGTGCCACAGTCCTTGCTATGTACACATGAGTCTACTCTTTTTGGAATTCTAAAATATTAGGCAGCGTGGAAAGAACTAGCCTATGCTCTACAGTGTAGAGCATAGGCATAGTAGTCTTCACTCAAGATAACTGAAGTCTCATATAATACATATTGGATAATCAATCTTGGGGATAAATCGTGAGCGTTTTACCAAGAGCATTTTTACAAGAATTTATGCATTATGACCAGATTGACTCTGAAAAATAGACGACATGCTTTAACAGAAGAAGATTGCTAATTTAGTTTATTTTTTGTTTCTAGGGTGGATCTCAAGAAAACAATTTATTATGTAAATATGACCTTCCCCTTTTTGAAAATCGAGGCGAATTACGACATGGATGCCAAAATCCTCAACATTCCCTTGAAAGGCAGAGGGCCTTTGAAAGCAAATGCAAGTAAGTTCTGCCTCTTTTTTCTCAACATTTAATCTTTATTATTATTCTATTTGCTTCAAGGCATCGATGAGTCCCTATAAAGCCCCAGTTTAAATGTCGATATGAGCCTTACTGCACTAAGCGGATGCACCATTCCGTTAATTGAGCGTGCAGCATCTGCCCTAATAAACGGGTGAAACAGGGATTCTTGTATGGGCCGCTAATATACTGGAATTTTAAACAGATTCCATCAGTATGCAGTGGCGTGGCTTGAATTGCGATGTACCGATTGTTATACCATTTAAACCTATGGTAAAGAATCGATTATTAAGGTGTTCGCTGCGAACGCCCTGTTTACCGATCCTTTTTCATAGGTTTAAATGACATGACAATCGATATATCGCAAGGCACGCCACGCCACTGTCAGTATGGACCGGGTTTTTTGGGTGCTCGATCAGATTTTGGAATGTGGCAAGTTGCCCAGGTTGTTGAAGTGTACTTGCAGGTGTAACGAGGCGAGAAACTCGATTCTCTCTCATGCACTCCGTTGGTATATTGAAAACAAGTTCTTTATCGCTACATGTGCCGTAAGCACTTTGTTAAGCAACTTCAGTATGATTTGCTACATTGGAAGAGATCTGTACAACTTTTTATGTGAACTGAAACTGAGTTTTAGAGGAAAAAACTCTGCGCACGTTATGAGTCGTTACAGATTTGCGTGTGTTTAACAGGCATAACGACGCAAGACGCAACTGCTACTATGTAGAATAGTGGCGTGGCGTGAATTGCGATGTATCGATTGTTTAGCCATTTAAACCTGTGGCAAAGAATCGATTATTAAGGTTTTCGCTACGAACACCCTGTTTATAGATCCTTTTCAATAGGTTTAAATGTTATAACAATCGATATATTGCAAAGCGCGCCACGCCACCGATGTAAAATGAATAAGGCTTCACTTCGTAATCATTCTGATTTTAATTTTTTGGTGATGGTGGAAATTTCGAGACAAAAACTCAATTTTAAACGATAATTTAACAGTCATAGGAATTTGGGAGTAGACTTACTATAGACCTTTTAGTTTCAATCTACTCCAACTTCGCAATTTATCTGGTCTGTTAGGTTATTTCTAGTGCGAGCCAAAAAAACCGATCTTCATTCAATCATATTTTTTCCAGCAAATGTTCGAGCTAACATTGTGCTTCATGGCGCAAAAGTAAAAATTGAGGGAACAACCCATATCCAGTTCCACTCTATGGAAACAGACTTGCGCATAGGAGACTACAAAATAAGGCTCTTTAACTTATTCAATGGAGATCCTACGCTCAGTAAGTATTCAACCCTTTTTAAAAACTGTGAAATGGTAATTTCTTTGTTTCTGCGTATCCTTCCTGCTCCGTTTATCACTTGCTCTTTCAAAGCACAAATCCCACATACTGAAGAATTAAAAGTGGAAGAATGCTGAATTGGTTAAGCAAAAATTCAGGAAAACCTGGGGACTTGTATATAATCTTCCTCCGGGAGATGAGTTGAACAATCAATTAATTTTTTATATCCGTCTCTTTTTTCGCCTCATTTCATGTACGTCGCTCGTTTGGCTGCATGTCGATGGTGAAAGTCAAAAACGCGTAGTTTAATTGAGATTGTTCAAAATCTCCCTTTGTATTTTATTTAATCGAAGGAAAAAATTGACGTCCCTATTCAAAGTTCGCTCGCGGTAGAGGTTTATCACTACAAATTTCAATAAATAATAATTTTTATTTTTCCTCATAAAAATTATTTGTGAAATAAATCTTAAGAGTCGGAAATCAGGATATTTACAATAGAGAATTTGCAGGTGTTTTAAATTTTGTGAATTTCATCTCTAAAATGATACCACTAGGAAAAGTGAATACGAGCTAGGATATCCTTGGTTTCTCAATTGGACAATCATTGGAGAAAATCTGACAACCTAATCTGCCAAAATACTTGTGTTTGAATGGAAAATGCCGCCAGATGGCGTCATAAAGCGGCACATTTTCTCACTTTTAAATATATTTTTCTCCTATTTTTCCCATGTCAGAATCAAAATATGAAAAACACTCTGAACTCAGCTCATTTAGCACTCAAAGATAACATTTTTGTCTGCAAAAACTCCATCATTTCATCACTCTTGTGTAGGTCATTAAACTGGTCAACCTAGTCTTAATTGCAGCAACGAAACTTATGTGAGGAATGTAGGGACCTAGAGTAGTACTTAAGTTAGCTATGGATAAATAGGGCATGTAAAAACTTTACAACGCTGTATAGTTATAAAGGGCAGATATGCTATTAGCTCAGTGCTTTTGTTCTGTAGTGCATATTCGTGTACACTTCCAAAGAACTGCGTGCTATATATTTCAAGTTATTTTCGTCTCATGAGATTCTTAGACATTTATTTCATTCACGACACTTGACGAAACTAATTTCATTTATTCAAGGGGCTTCAAACTAACAAGTATTGATTTTGATGTACTTATTATTCGTCCTGAATTGTTGAAGGAGCGTCGTAAATCGAGGTCATAAAGTTTTGGTTGCAAGCGCCAGCGCTGCATCATCTTCAGTTGAAATCTAATCGATGCATTCAAAAGCTTTTCATGGAAAAGTGCTGTGTAAGCTGATTCTTAATATCTCCTCAGTTGACTTTGTATCGCCAATGAAATATATCAACTATGCGATGTTGATAACAAATGCAGAATGTAATTCTTTTCGAACTGCAAAACAGCCGAAAAAAATACGCTTCCAAGAGAAGCCTCTTCAGTTATAATTTGCTAACAGAATAAGCAGGCTTGTTAGGCGTTAAGTGCTCCTGAAAGAAAATCTAAAAACTTCGGGAAAAGAAAATGCACTCGGAAAAGTTTTCACAAGTCTGTTGAGAAATCATGTCCTTTCACCTGCTGGCTTACGACTTTCATGTTGAGACGAGCTTCCACTGGAGTTTGCAAAAGAAGTTCATGGACGGCTTTTGAATTTAATTTTTGAAAAGCTCTCATCTTTAATGTAAATTTAGAACTGGTGCAAAATATGAAAGATATTCACCAAAATGAGCAAAATTACTTGCTTGCAGATCTGTTCACTTCGTATTCACATTTACACCTGCCTTACTTATTGTTAACATCCTCCGGCTATTTCCGAGCAATACAAGTTGGAAATGAAAAATTTGTAATACGAAATACTCCGCTAGATTAGCAAAATTATCGAAGAAGAAACAGAGGATGCCAACAAGGTCAATCGATCGTGCAGATAGTGTCACTTTCTTTCATCTTAAACATTTCATTCTGCAAAAATGATTTTTTCTTTTTGCGTTAATTGAATTGTATTCGAACATTGAGCCTCGTTATTTTGTTCTTTAGTAGCTCAATTGGTATTATTAATTCAGTAATTATTCTGAGTTAAAGGGCAGTAAATAATTTGAAAAAATAAGTATTTTTTACTATAAAACGTATTATATGATATTGATGAAACCGAACTCCGGAAATCGTTGTTGAATCCATGTGGTTTGAAGAAAAATTTCAAATTCATGTTGACCCTATTTTTCCAACATTTTTTCGTTTTGACTGAGCTCTGTCCAATAAATGAAGAAAAATGTTGCTGCATACTGTGCTGCAGGTACTATTCCTCTTAGTAATGCACGTCGGTGGAATTAGATTCGTTTGATTCCATTTTACATTAAATATTATTGAAAATAAATATAACATGGTTCTAATCTTCCACCCTTACCTCTCTTTTTTTCAGACAATGCAATCAACGCAGCTATCAACGAAAACAAACAAGAGTTCATGAAAACATTGAAACCACTCGCTGAAGATACCGTTGCGAAGTATATTCTTGAAAACCTGAATAAGATCTTCAGTAAATTCACCTTTGAAGAGTTTTTCCCCAAATAATTTTACCAGTGATGTCATTTTTTAAACCTTAGGGTTTAGTAGTTACCACCAATACTCTCTTAAGAAAAATGGACTACCTCACGACGATGAAAAAATTCGTCAAACAACTTAGTTCTTATGGTGATCAAATGTATCGCAAATATTGAGTCGAAACCACAAGAACAGCTTAAAAATTTCATGGTTTAACTCGCGCTAAACTGCATCGAAGACCTGAGACTGAAATTTTGTTGCAAGATGAACTTTTCGATATTGTGATACTTGCCCATGCACATGGCTCGATTAAAAGGTCACTTGAATGACTTAAGAGCTTTTTGGAAAGGAAATTAGAAAAGAAGAAAAATCAATTTACAGAATTCTCAGGTTACCTTCTTAATCATAAGACAAGGTGTATGCATAAAAAAAGAAAATCATGTACACAGCTAGTTGAGTCGCCTTCAATTAAAGTAGACGCAATGCCACATACCTCAACGTATTTAACGCGTTCTTTTACCAGTCATTATAAGATTTTAACGTAAGGAAGACGTCCTTTGACAAAGATTTAGTGTATTCAAAGAACCGCTAGTGCGGCCTAGTATTAAACAAGGGGTTGTGATTTTTTCTTCTTTTTTGCACACACCCAACATTATTTTTTTTTTAAATTTCCCATCAGACTAGAAATTAGATCGTTCTTGTTATGTTAAAAAGACGTAAAGATAAACGTTAGATCATATGATTGCTGGACGATAATTTTTTTTCATTATTTTACGGGTGATATTAGAAATGAACAGAAATGAATTAGAAATATGCATAATTGTTTTAAGAAAAAAAAAAGGAAAGAAAAATTATTCTTAAACGCCTAGCTGAAAGTTTTCAGACCTTAAAACACTTCCAGTAATAGATAAATGAAAAATTGCTGTATTTAAATAATTTTCGCTGTAAAGTAAAAAATGGTCACGTATATAAAATGATTATCAGTCTAATTTGGATGAAAAAGTGGCTGAGCTTTTCTTTTTCCTATGAGGTGTGAAATTGAGATTTTTTTAGATACTTTTCTGTCTTTTTGCGTGTGTCTTGCAAACGTTCCTGAAATAAACACGGACATTACGTTGTGCCACTTGACATATGAGATGTGATTGTGATTGTATGATCTTCAACTCTGTCGTTTTTTAACTAGGTTCATAAAACTGTTTTTTACCCAATATTTGCACGTTTCTTATTCTATCCAAGTTTGACCTAGTTTTGGGATTTTATTACATTTGCGCTAAACCTATCGCATTAAATAACAGTATGAAAAAACATTTTGCTTGTTGGATTTTAAATTATCAGAGGATAAGAATCGGAAACTCTAAAAGATATCGCAACAACAGCAACTGTTTTTTTTTTAAAAACAATTTTAATGACTTTTGGGACCATTTACCACCCTCACCCTCGTAGTTTTCCCTAAGAAATAATTTAAAAATGATCCAGTCGTCAAATTTTGCCTACCAAAAATTTAAAATCCAAGAAAAATGCAGGCAACCGGAAAAAGAGGATTATTTGCAATCGACTCCAAGCGGTTTTACAATTATTTTTTACCATATTTTTTCATCAATGGATTACATTTTTAAAATTTATTTTTAAATTTCAACTTCACGTTAAAGGGACTTTTCTCGCTAAATTCGGTCCGTCCGTAGTTACACCACCGGCAAATTTGGCAACCGAAAACACGAGTTGGGCGGAGTAATGCAAGCGTAAATTATATTTGCAAAAACTTCCCTTCCCGTCTCAAGATCCTTCCAGGACAATACCAACACCAGCTTTGTCTTGGAAATTAATGAGTGTTTAAGTTCACAATCCAATATCCCGCCCCTTTTATCTCCCCACAATCACTTAATTTAATTTATTGTTACTCAGCGCGGTGACAAAATTTATCTTATGCATTTTCGTGAACTCTGAGTTCCAATCCAGGCGAATACTTTTCAAAAAGCGTCATCCTGGAATTTCCGTCATAATATCTTATCGATAATGAGCCATTATATTAAGAAAAAACGAATCTCTGAATTAAACCCCAACTTGTTTGAATTGTTTCAACATTCCTTCTCTACCTTATGAAGTTGACCTCTCAAGAGCAACAGCCAAAGAACGGAATAGCGGAATTGGGGGGACTCGAGCCTTTTATATCTCAACTCGTAAAAAACATACTGAAAATTGAGATATTTTCCTTCTGCAAAATCCAATAATTGTTCTTCATGTTGCTTCTTGAGCCTTGATCTGAGGGAGAGTATTGACTGTAGTTTTTCAACACTTATAATGTTTGGAAAAAAATGTTGAAGAACTTTTAAAAAAATTGTGGTATTTAAAAGACTTTTTAACCGTACTTGGATGACCAAGCAGCATCAAATTGACCAGGCTTGCAAAAAACACGTGGCCCACGGGTTGTGTGGGGTCCCTACATACGAAATTTAGATGAATATCCACCAATATATCCTGAAAAAAAAAATCGGGCAACTAAATTAAAAAACAGAAGAAAATCGAGTTTCAACCAAATCAAAGATAGAAGAGACGTATTCAGGTCTCGTCATTTAACTTCCCCACAAACGGTGCGACCCCTCATTGGCAGCATAGAGCGGAGCAGAGCATTGCGAGTTCAGTTCATGCACTTCGCGCCTCGCGCCAAGGCGCCTTCAATTTTGCAGACGCAATACGGGCATCCATCGAGTACGAATAGTTGTATCTCTGCGCCGTCATCAATGCTCATCAATTCCCTTGCTCTATTTCCGTGTTACGGTGATTCAGTTTGTCTTATTTGTAGTGGTGCTTCAAGGGCTACGTGAGCAACACAACTGAAGCCGGACGTAATTGGGCCTCGTTTTTACAACTTTTCTCCCGAACCTGCACCTCATTCTAAAACCAATGTAATTAAGCACTGGTCAATTGACCTGACTTGGGTCTTCGCGTAGTAAAAATGTCATGGGCATCAGAGGGTTGAGTCAATTTCACCAAGAGTTAAATCGTACTTTAAAGAGTAGCCAAAAGAGGTCTCCTTGAACAAAATTTTAGGATTTTTTTTGTTGAGTTTTTGAAAAGTACCTATTTATTAATGATGTTTGCTACTACACGGAAAAAATTAAATTGCTGATTTAACAATTCAATTGCTAAAAAAAGTGACTGCAATGTTTCAATGTAGATTTATATGTACAACAAAAAAATGCTACTTTAACCACCCCCGTGGTTAAATTAGCTTACTATAGTGCTTAAAGTAGCATTTTTTCCCGTAAAATCTAAATTGAAATATTGCAGTCACTTTTTTTTAGCAATTGAATTGTTAAATCAGGAGTTTAATTTTTCCCGCGTAGGGTAACATCGAAGAAAAGTACCAGGCAGGCCTCCTGGCGGCTCTCAGTTTGAAACACAGTTGTCACACAGTTTGTCTCACAGTTTTGAATGTCAGTAAGACATCATTGGAAAAGCTGGGAAGCCAAGCCGAGCAAGCTGGTCAAAAGTCGTCCAATTATGGGAAATAACTGACAAAAAGACGAGATCGAGTGCCCTCGTGTGTGAGCACGGCTTAACTTACGAACACACAAGCGTTGCCGCTCTTCGTACATATCCACGTGAAAAATATAGTAAAAAGTGGCCTCTAAAAAATAACATATTGTGGCAACGGCCAAATTTATGCGGAAGTTGAGAATCGAAACAAGCGATGACCCGTTGGATTGCACTAAGTGCAAACTTTTACTATTGTGTCATCCGACCGGAAAGTTGAATCCTTCGTGGTTATGACGTCCGCTCAACCTATCATTCTCAGAGGATAACTATGCAAAGTTCCTCGCTTCGTTCCGACCTCTGTGAAATTCGAACAGTTCCATCCCTCAGCTTTTTCTCAGGAATCCTCCGTCTGTTCGGTTTATGCTGTCTGTTCGAATTTCGCAGAGGGACTAATTCGATTACGCAGTTTGAAAGCTCTCAAGACGATTTCCGTTGATCTCGTCCAGTTGATATACTTTTACGTCGAGGTAAAAGTCTGGATTTGTTGACGAGGAGTCAAGGACTTAATAGTATTTCGTCATTGAGGAGAAAGAGAATGAAAAGATGGAGAGAGGAAAGTAGGAGGAAGAGAAGAAGAAAAAAAGAAAAAAAAGAAAAGCAGGAAAGGAAAAGTTGGTAAACAAAAACTCAGATTTTCCTTTGTTGACAAAGAGTCAAAGAATTAATAATATTACGTCAATGAGAAGAAAGAGAATGAGAAGATGGAGAGAGGAAAGTAGGAGGAAGAGAAGAAGAAAAAAAGAAAAAAAAGAAAAGCAGAAAAGGAAAAGTTGGTAAACAAAAACTCAGATTTTCCTCGTATTTGTCAACAGGACGCACTGTGGATCAAGTCAATCAGAGAGGTCGGACATGACATTTTTAACTAAAAATGCATATTTCAATGTTTAATTCGTCACTTTTTAAATTTTAAGGGGTGTTCCTGAGTGAGAATTTCACGCGGAAACCAACGGAACCACTTTTAAAACCTCAAAGTTTTGTATGAACTATCAGTGGCGTGGCATGCTTTGCGATAAATCGATTGTTCTGCCATTTAAACCCACGGAAAAGGATCGATAAGCAGGGTGTTCGCACCGAACGCCTAAATAATCGATTCTTTACCATAGCTTCAAATGGGGAAGATATGGATATAGTCGATCATTCACGCTTCGCCTCTGTGACTTGTAAGCTTTTAAAGTTTCAAATTTTGTCTGACCCCTCCCATTGACTCGATCCTCTGTGTTACGGTGACAATGATGACATGATGCAGACATAATGATGAATTATACCATAACTTATTGACATTGACGATGTATGAATTAATGCCATTGGCGGATCCAGCAATTTGACAACACCGGATTTCCCCCATTTAAACCTTTGGAAATAAATCGATTCTTGGAGGGGCCAGGTGCTCCGACAAGAATCGATTATTTAGCATAGGTTTAAATGGGGGAAATTCGGTGTTGCCAAATTGCTGGATCAGCCTCTGATTAATTCAGCGATTTTGTTAGGAATATGTGCTCCTCAACGGCGTCATAATCAGAGAAAAATGAGCATAATCGATTCTTTCATTTTTCATGACTTTCTTTTTGGTTGTTGCGCGAGTTTCATGCCCGTGGAGATGCGGTGGTAATTATAATTATGCGGGTTTAGAGTAAAACAGGGGGAGGATGTCATCAAATGAAGGGAGGCTTGTGGAGGGTCTTTGAACATGAATTTCTGTCCATTTTCTGCCGTCAAAAGAGCGCACAATTCAGGATTCGATGAATAATATTATCTACCTGAACTTCCCCCTCCTCCCGAGTCCTGTCGGAAAGTAATTTAATCAATTATCTATTAGCATTTTCTTTCATTTTCATCTTGTATTTTTCATTTTCCCCTTGTCTCACTTTTATGTAGCCGCATTTTTCAACGAAATATTTTTCCTGGCTAAATCAACAGCTTGAGCCTCACTCAACTCAATGTTAGATTAAACCGCAGCGTATTGTCGAAACGTTCGGGGTGTTGGTTGAGAGCTTCGGTCCGTCCAGATATCGGAATTCAGTTCATCAAATCGATTAGGTATTTGGTTGAACGTATGCACGTACGTGGAAGAGGTCAACGTATGACAGATTCCGTTTGTGGATCCACCTTTTTTCTTGCTTAGATACATGTCATTAATTCCAAAACGCGAATGAGATTTACTAATCTGACAAGCTGGGGGACTTTTTATATAAGATATTTATAAACTAGTAAGGGTGGTAGAATGTTGTCATGCTATGCCAATCACCCCCTAGAGATATTTTCTCTATTTCTAAAATTTATGGTCCCATTTCGTAATTCTGGGACCATTTGTCTCCTACATTAACGACTCTTCTTAATGGGTTACTAGAAAAGGCATGGCTTATTAAGCAGTACATAACATCTACATATTTTTCTGACCAGACCAAAAGACTTCTCATCTGAGGAGCTTTCGTGGTCAAACAGGACGCGCTTGTTGCATCATTCATTTTTGAAGGGGATTATTGCGTAGGGAAAATCTTAGGAGACGCTTCAAGAAAGTTTCCGCTGACTTCGGAGTCGTGCGGGTTGCATCAATAATTTTGGAAGGCGTTCCTGGTGCCTCTCATAGGCATACCTACCGTGTATGGAAGAAAATGATAACTCGATTTTCTTCTTCTTCAAGGTAAAAATTTTAGCTCATTTTCAGAAGACAACGTGAATTTCAATCAAACTTGCCCGCCCCTCAAGGAGTCATTTCATGTACTTTGGAGGCACATACCTACAAGGAAAAAATGGTACGGTGTGCGTTTTGGTCCAATGAGGGGCTGCCAGCCTGTCTGTGACCTCCTGGAGATTTTGTTACATAGGTAAATGTGTAAACGACTCAGAGTTCCGTTCTTTGGTCCGCTTGGGGTACTCTATGACAGAAATGGAAACTGTCGTAGTGTGATATTTTCTTTTTCCACTGAAGAGGGGAACAAAGAAGAGCTTTTGGAGGTTTTTGGCAAGAGGATGGTGACTTGCCCGGAGTCTCTTTACCCAAGTTTTTGGGTTTTTAACATCTACATTTCACGAGCAAAACGTATTACACGATGATAAGTCTGAAAATCAACTCCGTGACAAGATGAACGTTAAAAGTTACATTGGCGAAATGACAAAAATGCAACTGACGTTATTTGTATGATCTTACTTCAATTTGACCTGTGTTAAAAATTACATTTTATTACCGGGTTCAGGAGTTGATTTCCAAACTTTTCGTCGTGTGAATCATTTTCTGCGCAAGAATTTGAAAAAGAAGCACGTGACGTTTTCTTCTAGTTAAGTACGGTTGAGGCGTAGCACTGCTCGTTGATGAAGTAAGTAACATTATTTTTTCATGATGACAAATAAATGAAGATTTGATCTCTGCTTTAAGAGTTTTAATAATAAACAAAACAAAATATGTAAGAACATTTTTTACATTAAAACACGTGAGAAATATGTACAAGTTATTTACACTTTGTTCGCCTTTACTGGCATCACGATTGGGTTACACGTGGTATGTTATTCGTGCTCATTTCCCCGAATTAAAATAACACATCGTAATGGCGATATCCCATGCACACATATAGTATTGCGTATCAATCCGTAGCTTATCCAGTTAATGTACAACTTAAAAAATAACAAAAATACAAATTCTAGAAAAATTGTTTCGGAAGACCGTCCTCATGCCACGGCTAAAGGGACCAATGCTTTCTTTAAATGACCAGCAATCAAGTTAATGCAACTTTTTAAAGTTTTTGGCAACTGGTGTTTAACGAGTACAAAATCAGAGCTATGTAAGTTGTAAGTTCTTAAAGAAAGAACGCGCATCGAAGGACTTTGCACGAATCGAAGAAGAAAGGTGAAGGATGAGTACGGAGGTCAAATCTGATGATTTTTCGTCGGTCTACCTCTGAAAAGGTGGCTAAATGTCAAGATATTAAAATTGAACTGTTATTTTGGAGCTAAATACACAAAGGTACATTTTTTTATGGAGAAAAAAGAATTTCAATGCCTTTAGACGAGACTGATAGTGAAAAAAAAGAAATTATTTTTATACCAAATCGAAAAATAAATGCAAACGAGTAACATTCGAACGTTTTGAGCACGTTTTCTACTTACCAAAAAGTTAGAAAAACTGAGCATTTGAATGATTCTAATAGGCAGGTACTGATTGGTTTGAGTTTTCGATAATAATTAATTCACTTATGTGTGTTGTGTAAAATTAGTTGAAAACTCGTATTGCATCGCGTTTAGTTACTGCATTTATTTTCCTTCGTCAAGGTAAAGTTTAAATCAACTCCGAGACCTACTCTCGTTGACCTCGTTATCATGTCAATTTATAAAACTTCAGTTTCGCGAAGTTTCAATAAGCAAGAGAAATTTATTTGTTATCTGCATGTTGTTAAAAGTTAAAAGCGCGAGTTTCATTAATCACTGCAACAGAATCTGGGATCAAGGCACAGTCCTGCCAATCATTACGAAATATACACAGTCCTGTCCCCAGGGTAAATCGTTTCAGTCTCTGATGTAAACTCATTTCGTTCACCGTTGCCAGGTCTTAACAGTAAAACAGTGGCGTGGCGTGCTTTGCGATTTATCGATTGATCGGCCATTTAAAGCTATGGAAAAGGATCGATAGACAGGGTGTTCGCAGCGAGCACCTTAATAATCGATTCTTTACCATGAGTTTATATGGCATAAAAATCGATATATCGCAATTCACGCTACACCACTGCAGTAAAACTATCTTTTGTTCATGAGTAAACGCGGGTGGACACATTTATTGTCTGATGTGGCTTTTCACCCTTTTGATGGGGGAATGTAGTCAGAAAAACACCACTTTATCGAGGAATTATACGCAGCAATAGCGAGGCGTGAATGATCGACTATCGATATGTCCCTGTTTGAAGCTATAGTAAAAAATCGATTGTCAAGGTGTTCAATGCGAACACTCTGTATATCAATCCTTTACCATAGGTTTAAATGGCATAACAATCGATGTATCGCAAAGCACGCCACGCCACTGAAAAGCTGAATTCATCAGCAAGTGAGACTAATCGATTGACGCTGTTTGTTTTTTTTTCTTCATTTTTTCACTTTTATATCAAATTATTTTATAGTAAAATGCAAATTAAAAAAAGTTATATACAGCTTTTAAAGTTGTGTGAAGTCACTACTTCTGAACTATGAATGATGAAACTATGAAGTCGATTTTTGTAACTTCCGAGGAATCGTCAGAAAATGCTTTTCTGCCGGGCGAGGCTTTTTTGTTGCTTCCATACAAATACAAACATAACAAGCATCGGAAACTTGGGCCCTTAATCAAAGATGCACATTAAAACTCCATGAAGTTTTTCTTTGATCCGAAAGTTTCATAAAATTTCATAGAGTTTAAAGTGGTAGAATATAAAAACAGCAAAAAATGAAGGAAAATTCAACAATTTCAACATTAAGACTCGTTATGTCATCCCGCAAAAGACCTCAAAATGAAGTTTTCATTGTGCTTATGCGTTCAATGGTCTGCTACTATTGGCGTAGCTCTGAAGGGACCACGTTGGGTTTGACTTTCCTTAATATTTTAATAAATATTATCTGCCCCCTCCCTTTAAAAAAAGAATCTCCACAAAAGAAAATAGCCTTTGAACCGGTACATTACTTTATTTCATTGCTTAATGTGCGAGGAAAGTGGGGAAAAATTGAGTTGTTCTTTAAGCATCATTGGTAAAGTTGGTCCTTAAGTTTGCATACAGTTTAGATTGAATAATGCTCTGAAAATTTTTACTTAGTCAAAAATTTCCTGGAGGACCTCTCAATACCCCCCTCCTCATTGAAAATTAAGACCCACATCGATTAAAAACCTTCGGAGGCAACTTTCGGTTAGTAGTGCGGTAACAATGACCAAAAACTTTGGTTACCAGCACAAAAAACTTTAGTGTCCAATGCGTTGTTTTCCGGACGATTTCCTGATTTTTTCTTGAGATCAGAAGAAAAATCAGTTAAATTTTCAGTTACAAAAGCCCAAGATTATCTTAGTAAAATTTGCATGTGCGAGGGGATTATTGGCAATACTGAAATATAGTTATACGTTCTTTTCTTTGGGGGGGGGGGACAAAGAAAAATAAATCGAATTTTTTTCTCCTTGTGTTTTTCTTGTCAAGGTAATGCTGAGTCCACTAAAAACATAGAGTACATAGAGTCGTAATGTAAGTGGGAGAGCTGGCGCCATGTTCTGCTCGACGCGTTCCGAGCCCGGTGTGCGGGGTCACTTTTTCGATACATATTCGATCCAAAATGGCGGTGTGGAATATAGCCGGGTCCGCGTGTATCGCAAACAATCGACTATGTATCGAAAAAGGGATCCGGCGCCGCACAGGAATCTCGGAATTCGGGACCCGGAAAATGCTCCAAAGTGGCGCCAGCTCCTACACTTGCCATACGACTCTATGTACTTCATGACTAAAAAAGTTGGAAAATATTTCATTTAAAATCGGAGGATGTTATACAATTGGACGTATTTCTATCAAACGGAACTATGTGCATTGAGACATGGACCCTGTAATGCATATATTCTTACGGGTCTCAAGGCTCATGTTTCAATGCACATAGTTCCGTTTGATATAAATACGTCCAATTTGACATTTGGCTCTCTATAGACAGAGCTCCTCGGCCTCGGACTTACTGGAGTGTCGGACGATGCTGGAGTTGTTGGTTCGGTAGACGTAGAGGTCCTTCTCGCTGAGCTTGCTGCGGGGGGGCTCGCGGACGGAGACCTGGCGGTAGAGGCTCTTGCCGTTGGCGTAGTTGGCGGCGTGGAGGGAGCCGGGCGGCTGCCGCGTGGAGTAGCCGCGCCGCCAGTCGTAGCTCGAGTTGTTCACCGTCGTCATCGTCGTCGAGTGCATCGAGGAGCGCATGTTGTGCGTGAACGTCCGGTCCAGGTCCACCGAATCCCCGCTCATCAACCCCGATTGCGTCCACTTCCGCTTCCGGAACGGGAACCGCTGCTGGAACTCCCGCTTGAATTTTTCCTGAAATCGGGAAACACGTGATTTTCAAAAAGCTCCAAGGAAAAAACGAGTTTAGGGTAGGTAAAATTGGGTAACCGGGTAGGTAAAATTGCTTTGGCTTAAACCCCATAGGGGCAGACCCGGCGAGGGTAGAGCCCAAACCTACCTGCTTCAGGGTTCAGCCCTACTTGATAAGGGCTTGACCCTGTCCAGGTAGGGTTGGGCCCTACCCGCGCAGGACCTGCCCTGTGGGGTATGAGGTGCACTGAAAAGAAAAATCTCGGTGTATTTACTAAGAAAAGGGTAAAATTACCATGAATTCAGGGTTGTATTTGGTCCCAGTTTTTTTGTGGTAAAATTACCATTTATGGAATTGGTAATTTTACCGAGAAATTTCGGTGAAATTATTGAACTTTCTTGGTAATTTTACTGGACCTTGGTAAGAATGCCAATATTTTTGTGTACTGTGGTAGAATTACCGAGATAAATTGGCAAAATTACCAGGAATTGATTATCAATAAAAGTGGTATTCTTACCTGAAAAAAAACCAGTAAAAATACCGGTTTTTAGGTAAGCTTACCAGTCTGTCTTGGTAAAATTACCAATAATTGGTAAAAAAAAAGTGAGATGGTAAAGGTATCAACGGACCGTGGTAAAAACGCCGAGAATTTTTTTTTCAGTGTGAAGCAAATCTAGGGCCCAGCCCTAATCTCGTTTTTTCAGTTTCTAGTATTTTATAGTCTCGTACCCTAAAATTTTAATGAATGTGCGTGCTTTGAAAACCCCTGCACGGAGGAAAACCTTCGTGCCTGAGACCCCAAAGTTCATGTCATGTTTTTTTCCTTCTTTTTTCCTTTCTTTTTTTTTTTGGTGCGTGTGTCGCACAAAGTGGTTTTAAAATTTCCAAGGAAACACCCAGATCCGTAGAAACATTTGCCTAACAACTAAACTGCACAAGAACAGTTTGGAAGAAATTTGGAGGGGCTTAGTGAAGCTAAAAAAATTATTATTGAATAACACATTTCTTGTGTGGATCTCTCAAGTTTTCAAATCATGAGATCCATCTGCTAAAGTTCGGGTCATACATCTGAAGTCTTCGTCAACCAACACCGTAGAAGCTTTAACCCAAGTGTCAAAGTACTTCAGATGTGTGACTGTTATATCTTCTAATAGGCTACCGGCAGTTGCGCATTCTGAAGGTTTGCTTTCAAAGTTCAATTTTTAGAGGTTTCAGGTGCGTTGCGTCCGGTTTCAAATACCTCCTCAAAGTGACGAATATACAACTAAGTCAATCCTCCGCACCTCATCGATGTTTCTGTCGATGGCGGAACTTCGGGAGCAAAGTAACACGCTGACTCTATCTTGATGTAGCGCCTTCATGCAACTATTCGAGCTCAGTAGTTGACCGTGTTGCATACGCAAAAAGTGAAGGCGTTTTCACTTTGTCAAATGAGACTGCTCCCACGCATATTCTGCCACTGAAGCTTAATTATTTTCATTTCTTTCTTGAACCTACCAGATTTTCAGAAAATAAAATTTCCAAAACCGGGTGCTTTCATCTTGGAAAACTCCTCCCTTTTTGAAAACCTAATCTTCAGACGGTGCTGCAAAAAACCAAGGTGTTTCGGCTTCAGCGGCAAAAATTATGAAGAAAGAGTCTCATTAGACAACTGAGAGAAAAAAAAAAAAAAAAAAAATTCCCAATCCTTCCTGTCGCAAAACTTTCGGACTAGCTCCTATGATGGTGTGTGGGCGCAAAAGTGCATTTGAACGGGAAAAATCGCTGTTTTATGAAAAGAGGGGAACATTTTTAGCATACAATAAGTGTTATCCCACAAGTGGTTTCGACTGCTTAGCTCGAAAATGATCTTTGTTTTATTCTGTTATGCATTTAGGTACTCCAGCAAATTGAAGCTCTCATATAATAGCTTGCTTTTTGAAAAAAAAATTCGATTTTACTGGGGGATACTAACTATCCTGTTCAGATCCAGAAAAACGGATGTCATTGTTCTGAGAATCAGCGCTAAGATTCTTCCGATGAGCAACTCCTGATACTTTAACAAATAGACGTTTTGAATTGTGTGGTATTAGTGATAACAGTTCTGTGTTATAAACAGAACGACACAAACATTTGATTCGCTGGCTTGAAGCGGCATTGTTGGTTATAACTTTAAAAACTAGACAACGAAATATACTCACATTATAAATTCCATAGATGAAGGGATTATAGCAGCTGTTACTCATGGCGAGCCAATCACAGCAGAACCAAATAATATTGATGTAATGGTATCTGGAACAGAAACAATCGCATGCAATGAGAGATGGGCTTGCCGGCTAGATAAAGATGCTGGATTAGTACGTGGGTTTCCGAGGCAAATAAAAATATTCGTCCAAATAACAAGAGTTTTAAAAACATTCCTGGTGATGGAGGGCAAATAATATATTTTTCTGGATTTACTTTTCAAATGAGATTAAGATACTGAATTAGTACAAAAGGATTAAAACAAAGATTAAAACATGAGTAATCAAGGCCAAAACGTTAAAAACACTAGGATACACTTTAATCATGTTTTAATCTCTTCCACTTGTACCTGTATTTTCGAGATATGTCCTCGTGTGCCTTATCAATACTGAATATACTTTACGATGATTTTATAGATGTAAAAGAGTATGATTACCCACCATCAGGAGTGACCATTTAAACTATAATTAGGTAAATATTATAGTTCATATTTTGTCTCAATAACCCAAACATAGAATTTGCCTTCAGTGAGCCTTAATTGAACGTCAAAGAAAGGCGTAATGTCGATTAGTCGCCTTTTTGCCTACGCTCTTTTTTCCAGTTGAAAAAATAAATCCTGGAGAAGCAGTGAACTTGTCTCTCAGGGCTCTGAATGTCTCATGATTTAAGGAAAGTTTATTAGTCTAGGAAGTAAATTTGACATCAAGAACTGTCCTTTAAGTTCTCCTCTGACAACAGTCTCAGCTCACTTCATCCGGGCAAGTTTGCCAAATTATGCATCATTAAGAGAACATTCAATGGTCAGTCTCGAAGAAATGACTCTCTTGTGCGGATAGCTTTGATGCGAATTGGCAGCGATGGAAAACGCCGAGGGGAACGGGAAACAACGTCCTTATCCGAAGATCTACTTAGCCGGTCATTTATATGCTTAGCGACCCGGGATTAAGGGCTCCAGGGAAGGGAGGAACTTTTACTTTGGAGAGTGTTTATCAAACACTTGCTCTAATGGTGTCAATGCGTTGAGACTCGAGGAAAATTGACCAGCGAATCGATGTATCGAACTGCGATATATAATGCCGCAGATTTGTCAAACTATCGAAACAGGGACTCGCTCTATATCGTATGGAGCTGACATGGTGCCAAAAAACGCGACTTTCAGCGCCTCGCTCAGCATATTGCTCCGTGATTGAAGCCAAAGAGCAGCCTACTTCTTGTTCCCGCGTTACCCGTGCCGGGTGCTCCTCTAGCCAAATAATTGAGGGGGTCGGGGAAACATTTCCAAAATAATTGGACGCACCCACAATGTCATGGTGCTCGGGCTCAGGGTTGCCGGGAAAACAAGCAGGGAGCACGACCCAGGGGAAATCATGTGTTCGGTTGGGCTTGCATTCCAGGAGTTGGAGCAGATAAAATCATCCGTTTCACATCTTTATCGCAGGAGGTGCGGTGTATTTTCCAGGGAACGGCCCTCGCTTGATATTTGTCACTCTGAGGATTCAAGAAATAAATACGTTGTTTTAACTGGAGTCCCTTTATACTGAGAGTTAAGACAATGTGAATCGATTTCTGATTGGTTCCCGTATTTTAGGCCACACTGAAAAAAAAAGATTGCTAATTCACCGATTTAGGGTGGAGCAAAATTTGCTTCACTTCGTAAAGCTTTCTTATCCGTGCACGGTGTTGAATCAAGTGAACGAATAGCACGAATTGCTACACCGATTCACTACACCTGCGCGCCTTCATGCAGTTAATCTTGCATCGAGTGGCTTGGAAGTGTAACTGCATTTTTTGGTATTGTTACTTTGCGAACAGTAAAAATAGTTAGGCTGAAATAGCGGAATTTACGGAAGAATAACTAAAAAGGTAACAGACGTAGCTTTTCAGAGAGCAAAATCACCTACACACGTGTGTGTAAGTTAGCTGAAATTTGTGTAGCGATTTTACTTGCATGGTTTGCACGTTCGTTTTTTAGCTACAGCATGCCATGAAATACCCGCGTGCACGGCAATTTCAGCAATATTTTTTTTTTCAGTGCTCCACAGTGTCACAAACGGAAATTAATATTACATTTTCACCAATCGCAAAGATTATAGATTGGAATGGACTGAGGAATTACGGGTTCGGCAAGGTGGAATGAGAGAAGGAACGGAGAGAGGAATTTGAGAATGAGCCGATCGAAGATTACGAAAAACTATCAATTTGTGTAATCTTTAATCCCGTCTTTGATTCCACGAGGAGGGGGGGGGGTCCTAACTCTCTAGTTTTAACACGCTGTAACTTTTTGATCGCACTTTTTAATACGTTTTTCACTAAATGAAAAAATCATCCCCAGCTTGATTAGCCAATAACATGCCTCAATTTATTGAGTCAGACTGTTAACGATCCTTGGTTATATGTGTCGATGAATTACTATTCTGAAAATTTCGAGGATATATCACGCGTACTCCGAGGTTTTTTTTTAAATTTTCTCACACGTGTAATGACACCACTTACAAGTATGAAGAGGCTGTACACTTTTTAACGCCTGAAAAGCAAGGATGAAGCAGATGTAGAAAAAGTTCACCCCAAAGCTGTAATAAAGTAAAAAGGAGAGGTAGTTTACTATTTTCGGGCATACATGCTTGAAAACTAAACGAAAATTGACTAGTATTAGCTATATTATGACCGAATAAAAAAAACCAACGGACCACGAACTCTCAGGTTCATTAACGATATGTTTATCTAATAAATTGCCTAACTAGATGTGTCATTTCATTTCTGCCAATAACAGAACTGAGTAAAATCGCTGTCAAAATAAAACGAACCGTCGAAACCCCGTGTATCTTGCGCATCACTTATTCAGAAAACTTCCAGCGTTGTTAAAAATCACTAAAAACTTCATCATCATCTTGCCTAGCGAAACGTAATTTCCTCGAGAACCAGGCACCATTCCGAATGACTAAATACCCATCTTCTGCCAACAAGCAACGATTATAGTTATGGTTTAGCTCTAAGGGCGGCTCTCTTTAAAAATTCTTAATCCTCGAAGCTTACAGCTCGCAACTGCTTCCCCTATGTACACTTAGCGTGTTCGCCCTCGAATAATCGTGCCCGTCAATTTTTACGATCAATTTACGCTGAAATAGTCCAAAGCGCAGTGTAGAAGATTCTACAATCTCACTTGGTTGAAACGGACTGAAGGATTTTCTGTCTCTTTTAGCTTGTTTCCGGAACCTCAGAGATGGGAAAAATGTTTCCATTCCCCTTTTCCTTTCATGTCATTTCCATTATTTTCTTGAAAATCTCATCTGTTTAGTGAAATGAGGAATAGATGGAATGACGTCTGAATGTCTCATCGTAGGCAGATGAAACACGCCGATGCGTAAGAAATCATGTACTTATCGCCAATTTTGGCGTTTCAAGTCCTCACTACTTCTTTAAAAGAGAACACACCGACAATTTCTCTCAGCAGCCTCTATGAAATTTCTTCGCTCACATCGACAGTTTGGTATAAATATTTTAATGCATTTTCTTAATACATTAAAAAAAGAACAAAAAAAATTGGAATGTTTCAATGGAGATACAAGGTGTAGACTTAAGCCATTGATTTGTATTGTTCTCCAATGTAATCTCCTAACGTTACTTGTGTAAAGGTATAATAATATGAAAAATAATGGAAGTTTAAAGGCACTCGAAAATCCGAGATGAAACTTTTTCTCGATGGGTATTCCTTCAAATTTACTTCAATCGAAACTTCCATGAGGCTACTATAGACTTGTTCTTGGAATATCGTTCCTTTTCTCCTTGTAGTTTCCTTGTATCCCCATGTAAAAGATTACAATGACTCGTTAAGTTGATGGAGAACCCAATTTTTTTGGTCGTAAGCAAGATTGAAGGGGTTCGCCTTTCAAATGATTCAATTTTTGTTTAAGGAAAGTGCCACCGCTATTGAGTGCAAAAAAATATTGTGAGCCCATAATCTTAAATTCTGAATTGATTTCAACGCGAAGGTCTATATGTAACCTCTACCAATAAACGTCAAATAGCGATCTCGGCGCGTCTTAATCCCCTAGAAGCGCTATCCCATATTCTTGATTGACCACATTTTCGAGATTTTTCCCCTGGATCAAGGCATAAAAAATATGACGTAAAATCTCGAAAAGGATTGTGTTATCTCCAATTTTTATACGTATAAAAAATGAGGAAACAACATTGTGAGTACATAATTTTGATACAATGCCACTGGTTGGGTTTAAATGACCAAGGTTCAACAAGGGCAACAAAATATAATAGAATAATATGAGCAGGGGATTTTTCACCTAAACCTCGGCTGAACTTTGTCACTGATGGAGAAATTTCAAGGTTTCAGCCTTGTTCCTAGCTCGAATAATTAAATAGAAACGCTTCGGTGAACAGAGACACTTTAATCATGAGGTCTGTTATAAACTATTTTGTTGGAGGATGTGGTGTTGTTATGAAAAAGCCCCGCATTTTTCATTTAAAGTGGGAAGAAAAAGAGGGGAGATCTTATTAACAAATTCCTTTGAAGCCTTTCATAAAAACACGTCTTTGCCACAGAATAATCTTTGCCAGTAACGAAGTCTGCGTTTGCTGCAGCCTTTTCCTGAAAATAATTACATTTTTAGTCACTGAGATTCTCAGCATTGCGACTGAATTAGCTCGTTAGTTTCTGCAAATTAGGAGTTCTGAGGATTCCCTGGGTGGAAAATTAGATTTTGGTTAGGATTTTCACAATTGACACGAAAAAGAGGTAAATGCATTATGATGAGCTTGAAGTGCTTAACGAGATGAGTGACTTCAATGCAAAGAAGAGGATGAATTATTGAAATTCCTCAAAATCCAAGCGAATTCAAATCGTGATATTAAACTGTACTGGTTTATTAACTTTCGAGCGAGGTATTATTATGACTGATATCAGTTAGGATTTTTGATAAGTATACTTACGCATTGATGCCTGGAACTAAATCTTGGAGGACGTTATACGTTTGTAAAGGCAGCCAACACAGTGCAAAGAGAGCTACCACTATGACTAGCATTTTTATCACCTGAAATGAAATGAAACAAAATGAATCTAAGGATGAAAACAAATGAGCAGTTTTTAGAGACTTAAACAAGTCGAGATGACCGAATAAGATTTAAAAATAAAGAGATTCACATAATTGATTAACCAATTGTCACCTTCTGGCCGAAGTATCACAAGTGCCATGCTACGTTCAAATATTTCCGCCGCCATTTTATTTTTTTACAAAAAAATTGTTCAACGAAGTTGTCCAAACATTTCACTGAATTTTCTTTGTGCTGCCGATAAAATTCAGTGAAATTTTCAATCAGATTCAACCAAAAAGTTCTTTGTGAAAAACTAAAGTGGTGGCGGAAATTTTGAAACGTCGCATGGCGCTTGTGATACTCTGGTCGGAAGGTGAACAAAATTTAGAACCATAAGAAAGATTTCTAAATGTTTGATTGAATAATCTTGCTTTCTAGATCCAAAATTCTCTTAGTTGACACAATTTGATTTATGATTAACATCGATGTTTGTAGACACCGAAAGTTTGTTTCGCGCTTAAGGAAAGCTTTCAGTTCTTTCCCCGGTGGGTATCGCGTTTTTGCTTCACTTGGCACAGACGCAGCGATTTCGTGCCCGTGGACGGCAAGAGCAATGATGGATGGGGTGTCGCATCGATTAAGGAAAATCCTCGGAAGTGCATCGATCAACAGCGCTTGGCTGACGCTTGCATAAGCCAAACATATTACCAGTCCAAACGAAAAAGTAAGAATGTCGCTGTGATATCAGAACCGTGGCGTGGCCCCTGATTTTGACTTAGAGTGAGGACTGGCTTTTAACTTCAGCATGATCTCCGTTATTGCCGCATAGGAAACATTAAAAGTATCGATAGAGGAAGCACTTGATGGAATTAGAATATACGAGCAGGAGAAGTAAAAAGAAAGTAAACATAGTAAAAAAAATTAAAAAAAGGAAAAAAGGGGAAAATTGGAAAAAAATTTAAAAAAGTGAAATAAAATAAAAAAGTATAAAAATTAAAAAAGTAAAAAAAGGAGAGAAAGTAAAAATAGGAAAAAAGTAAAGAAAGTAAAAAAGTAAAAAGTGAAAAACAGTGAACAAAATAAAACAAAGTTCAAAAAAAAGTAAAGAAATAACCATTGAGAACTCCCAATATAGTTCCGGCACAAGATTGGATTGTTTGTAGACTTCGAAAAAAGCGAGATTTACGAATATTAAAGACCGTAACAAGTGTAACACAGGCAAATTCAAATTTACAATGTAATAATGTTTGGCTTGGCTTCGGAAACAATAAACCTTCATCCGCAATTGCCTCGAGAGCCGGGATGGAACATTTTGAACAGCTCAATTTCAAAGGTATTCCATGAGTGCTCGAAAATGCATTCTCCAATAAAACTATTCGCAAATGGATAATGAAGCCCTACTGCTCGCAAGCATTTTAAAAATTTGCATATTTGGAGCAATCAATATCAGTGGCGTGGCGTGAATAATCGATTATCGATAGCTCGCCATTTGAAACTATGGTAAAGAATCGATTACTAAGGTGTTCGCTGCGAACACCCTGATAATCGATCTTTTTTCATAGGTTTGAGTGGCGTATCAATCGATACATCGCAAAGCACGCCACGCCACTGATCAATATATGCTAATTTTCAAGTATCAACCATTTCAAATATTTATCAGCAAGCGTTTCCGTAAATGCGAAAGAAGACGGGTTCATATTCACGAGTCTCATTGTCAGTAAAAGGATTGACCGTCATTGAGAGGTTACAGCGAAAATCTGGTCAGATCCCTACATGAAGAGCAGGCGAGTTTCAAAAGAGGCGAAAAATAATGAAAATCTCATTCTAGACTCACAGTGTGCTTAGAAGAAATCATTATTCCTCCATGTAAGTAATAACAGCTAGGTCATGCGATTATATCATAAACAAACAATAGCTGTAGATTATGTTATAAACTTCTCAAACAGTTAGTTTCTCTTAATGTTTCGGAATAGCTGAGGGCACGTATTTCTGTTTCTACATGGACGAAAGCTAAATGGACTACATTTTGCAATTTGGAACTATGAATTCTAGCCCGGTTCAAAAACAACGTATATGCTATTAGTTTCCCTATGCACGTAAGTGCTTTTCCAGAAGAGCCAGCATTTATCGTTCCGAATTGTAAAATGCAGTTCAAATATGCCTATCGATGGCGAAACACCCAAACCACGTGTCTCGTAAGCGGTTTTTAAAAATCTCCGCTCCAATTTTATTTCTTGAAGGAGACAAATCATTTGTTGAAATTTTTTTAGAATTTATTCCGCATAGGGAGAAAAATTCACGGGAGTTGTCAAGAATTTCAATGATTTTCTTTGCCCCAAACTCGTTCATTGTCCGTAACATATATGAATTTAATTTATCCATTCACCATTCCCTAAATTGCCTCACCTCGAATGTGTTGAGAATTTGTGAAAGACCTATACAAAACGTTCCATTCTCGTCTGATTTTAGAGCCGTATAGGTTCGTATAAATTTTCAAACTTTTCATTAAGCCCTTTCCAATCTGATCCATTTTATCACGGCTGAAAACAATCGATGGATCGATGGCTTGAAACGTAATCACTAAATCAGTCTTTAGTTTATTGTTCACTAATGGAGGCAAACTTCAATAATGACTGGGGTGAGACTTCCACGCTATTCAGTTCCAGAATGGGGTATTCTGCGTCGAAACGATCGGCGTATCTTTTGTTTGGTGTTTGTTTTAGAATCATTTGATAGCGTGCCAGCAACCTCAAAGGGAGAAAATATTTAGTCACACGCCAAGCTGTGCGCACTTCTCTTCAGACGAGAAATTGTTTAAATTACACCTCCTACCCACCCTTTGCCCCCTAAGACCTAGGAAAGTTCGATCGCATGGGGGACATAGACTTTTTCGTTCAAATTAATATACAACCTTGAACAACAATCCACGACGTTGTTTTCTTACGATGCGATGACTGATTTTAAAATGAGCAAACTGCACTGCGTTTGGCGCAACGCGTGAAGTATTCCTTCAGTCTTGCAGGCGCTAATATGAGTTTAACGCTGGCTGTACTGTGTTTAGCGCGATTATTCGAACTCACGTTAGAATTATTGCGGCAACCGATTTGTTTTGAGGGGGCTTTTTAAAAACTGAAAATCTTTTTACTCATACTACCTCAGTTGCGTCTTCCGTGGGTTCCTAAGTCTACGATCTTCGGAGTAATTTAAAACGAATCGCAGCGTTATATCTGATTGAAAGACAAAGTGCCACTTGTCACTCTTACCATGGATGGGGATATGCACGGTATCCGTGCAAACAAATAAATAACCATAATAATAATTTCTAATCCCCTTCAGGAAATCTATACATCACCACTAACATGCATGTCGATGAAAGTCAAAGAATAAAGTAGTTCACTATGTTGCTTTTATTATACATTCCTAAGGTACGGCAATTAAAGCGCGCAAATCCACCGTGCAAATCAGCAACCGAAACCGGTGCAACGTACCGACATATATACTGCCGTGCTAAGGAAAAACGCCGTATGAGCCCTCAGACGTTGCCAAATTTCCTCCAGTAAAAACCGAATTTACTGAGAAATTGGCGATTATTTGTTTCCAAAATTTTCACACAATTTTGTACGCAATTTAATCTAAAATATCTGAAAGTTTAAGAGAAAAAATATGCATAACTTTCCTAAAGAATGAAGGTTTGATTCGGGAAAATTTGGCAACTCTCGAATGTTCATACGGCGTCCTTCTCTGGCACGGCAGTATAGGAACCCGATCAAATTGCAAATTTTTCAGCCGCCATCGGTCGCAAATCTGCACGCCTTGAGTGCCATACCTTAAAAGGCATTTAACTAGAGGTCACAGGTCTATGAAGGGTTTTTGTCATAACGTATTAGGCTGAAAGTACCAAATACGTAGTGAAAAATAATATAAAATCATAAGAATAACGCATAACGCCTGCGCGAAGCGATCAGAAGAGGATTTAGCTACTAAGTAATGAAAAACGTGAATAACTCACGGTGAAAATCGCTGGTGGTGATGCAGCCTACGATCTATGTTTAAAATATTTACTATTTTCACGCCTAGCTTTTAATAAACTGTACATTGCAATTCTTGACGCAGAGTTGTCGTAGGCGAAATTTGCTGTTCCACTAACGACTCCTATGCAATATGCAACTCGATTGACAGTAACGCGTCCTATAATTGCGAAGGGGACACCATAAACAAGGAAGTGAAAGGTTATTTACGAATTTCATACCGGAAACCGATCTTATTTGCATGCAAATTAAAATCAGTTTCCAACAACACGGCGCCACCTTTGTTAGTGGAGCAGAAAATCTGACCCCTATTATTTGTTTCAGCCTCAACACCACAGGATGTGTTTTTATTCGATTGCCCCGTCGGTGTTTACGGGTATATACGTAGTTGGCGTTTTGGTGTCGAAAAATTGAATTTGTGTTTTAACTTGAGTCTCAGGCAGCGAAAAATAGGGCTTTTGTGTGTAATTGTCTCAATAATCTCAATTTCTCCTCCTTTGAAATTGAGGTCTCATACTTGTTTCCATAATGTGTGCATCAATGAAACGCACACCTTTAATATATTGAATATGAAAGAAGGGAAAGAGAGGGGGAGAAAGGTAGAGTGAAACTCAGACTGATTCAAAATACTGATTTCATTCATATTTTTCCATCAAAATTCGTTGCCTCTGAAGTGTAAATGTCTTTTTCTTCACGAAGGAAGGTAACCACATTTAAACACTGCAAAATTTACCCTCGTAAATTTTATTGTTAAGAATTTTTAATTGAGGATATCTGTGATTTTTTTTTCTGATTTCATGCAAAAATTAAAAAAAACAAAATTAGACGAAAATTGATGGGTCATATTTTTGCCAAAAGTTAAATTATCTGAGTCAATTTTGGAACCATGGAATGGAGTTACATTCCTTTGTCCGGGATACGGCAAATTCAGTGAAAAATCCAAAGAATAGAAGAAAAATCGGGTGAAGTGGGTTTTTTTTTTATCACGTCGAAAACTATGTACGTAAATACGAAAAAAGCAATTTACAGTGTGCTGATTTCGCTAAAGAGATACATCAAAGGCTCACACTCGTTATACTTTGGACATTCAATGCATGCTTTGGAGTGTCAGGACAGAGGGTGTTTGTAGAAAACTGTTCCAGTAGGCACGAACACTTCCATGCTCTCTTTAATCCAATATAAAAAAGAGTGAGAAACGTGAATGGTAGAGAGAAACTTGGCCATGCAAACGAATTACAACTTCTCGAGGGACCGTTCTTGAAGCTGGGTACGTGGTTGCCAACTTAAATCAAAACATTTCAATGATACCTTTTTTTAAGGAAGGAAAAGAGGTATTTTCTTGTACTATAAAAAGAGGTTCAATATGAGCCAATGTTAAGTGTTCATTAACGATCGAACGATTCGATTGGTTTATCGCGAACTTTCGAATCATCAAACCGAATGGGTTGGTTCAGTTTTGCTTTAAAATGAACGATGTAAGAGGTTTGATCACATGAATTGTGTGTTCGGTCTATTTGATAAATCTTAAAAAGTTCGATCAATAGATAACAGACCTCTAATTTTAATTTTAAAACTAAAGTTATATATTACAAAAGTGATGGCATGTTACGTCGAAGTAACCAGTCATGTTCGGTAAAAAATTTTACCGAAATCAAGGGTAACTTTAGCAATTACCCATTATGACCCATGGTATTGTGCGTTTAATGTTTGGTATAGAATTTATAATAATTATTCTTTTTATATTGTAAATACAATATTTTAGGTTAGGTTATTTTATTTACGACGATCAGCAACCAGGCTATTTACGTTGGGGACCAGGAAACCTTAAATTTTTAAATTTAATTGCTTAAAGAGTTTTAAAAGTCCGGTGACTACTGTTGGATTTTTATTTTATAAATATTTTCATGTTAGTACGAGGTCTGTTAGATTTAGAAACCGGATTTTGGTCATAACTAGCCTACAATGCATCCAAATTACGTTTTCTTGGGCTTTTCTGATAGCTGAAAATATATTTAAGAACGCTACGTTCACAAATTTGAAAAATCCTAATTAGCTTCGTTGGTATGTGGCTTGAAGTAAGGCAACCTCAAGGGTGTTTTGCGATTTTTATGTTTGACCGAACTTGTCTCTCTTTTTTCGGTCTTGCACAACATTTTTCAACCCACAAGGACGATTGGAGTTTCGTCTCCATATCGTAGCCGTACACTAAAGTATTGTCACCAAAAATTATCCTATCCAAAAATGTAGGCTCATTGTTAGAACGTTCAAGCAGCTAAAGGTAATTTGACATTTGGTTGGATTTTCGTTCAACGGACAACAATCAAGGGGCAAGTGTACCTGAAACTCGATGCGTGTCTACATATTCTATCAAAATTGTATGTACAGAGCCTTCAGAAATATTACTCTGTTCAACAAGCTCGAAACGATCATTTTCGAGCACTTTTGCCCGCATTTCTTCCTCGTGATAAATGTCAGTCGCCGTTGAGGGTTGATTCCCATGCTCCTCATTTTTGACGAACTCCTGACCAGTTTTGAATCGTTTAACCCATTCAAAACAGTGGGAACATCTCATACAATGATCATGGTAAACTTTTCTTAGCATATACCAAAAGTTTCGGTACAAGGTATACCGAGTTTAAAACAAAATTTAATGTTGAATCTTTGCTCTGTCAGTGATCGCATGCTAAAATCGCAAAACGCACCTGACTTACTCGTATTCAAGATGACACAGAATAAACACAGATCAAAATAAACAAAATCTGTGAACGTAGCGTTCTTAAGTATATTTTAAGCTATCAGGAAAGCTCAAGAAAACTCAATTCGGACGCATTATGGGCTAGTTATGACCAAAATCCAGTTTCTAATCTAACAGACCTCGTATATATTTAACTTGGTTCTTTTCTCAATCCAACCTATACAAAACATGCCTAAACGTCATGATTAACGAGTCTGGGTGCTCATTCATCGGTATGGACCTGAACCTTAACACCTTAACAGCCACACGCATTAATCTTGATAAATCTTTTTTTTTTTTTTTTTTTTTTTTTTTTTTTTCTTTTAAGCAACAGGAATTATCAACACCTTTCACAATTTTTGATGTCACAACCGAAGCACTGAAGAGCGATTTAAGGGTTGATGTAGGAAATGCTAGAAGTATGACAACGGGGCAGATGATGTACCGGTGTCATGGAGGCCGTTCTACACTAGTAAGTGGTATAACCGTGTGAGGGCACTTGAAAGGGTCTAATGTGTTTATGATGGAGGTGTAGCTGCCAAGGGGTGGTCGACAAGTGGAGAAGGGGAAAAGGCGGCAGTGGACAGTAAATTACTCCGTCTTTAAGTGGCATCTGAAGGTGTCATGGCTGTTGCCGCCCAGCACTATGTATGTGGCACTCGTCACCGACAAAAAACTGCGTACAGTTTCGCAAAAGATTGGCGAAAACTTGTACGTACATGTATAAGAGAACCAGCGTAAAAATTGACGTAGCGTCCAGAATTGTGTTTTTAAAGATTGAATACAATTATTTAGTCTAATCTAGTTCCGTGCGCCTTTACATGAGTGATCAAAGGTTAATTTTGAAGATCAAATTCCATCATCTTGTAAAGAAATTTCTGTAAAACTACGAAAAAAATTGATTGAATTTTCTATACTTTCGCATGATGTTTCCTTTTTTATATGTTTAATTTTTCGTTTATGCTTCTATTCTTATTAAGATGATTCTCTAAGAGCTAGTCTGACTGATAAAGAGAGTCTTCAATTATTTTATTTTAAAAGTAAGTATGATGTTGAAATGTAAGATTACAGAAAATAAATAATGTAAAAAAGACGCACATTACAAAAACAAAAAGTAAATTAGGAATTAAGAGGAATCCTGTATCCCCAAAATCAGTTATTTATAATTTTGAATTTTGAAAAGAAAAAAAGGTTTTCCGATTGAGTCAAACGTGCTCTGGGTGGGTGCAAAATACGAATGCCTATACGCCAGCCAAAATTGAAGGCATCTATAAATAATTTCCCGGGTATGACTTTACGGAAATTACGAGTGTCGCTGTAGACAGGAGGAAACATGAAACGATTGGACCGCGTCAAGCAGAAAGGAACCAAGCCACATTAGCTACGGCCAAAATTTAATTTTTCACATGTAAACGGTTATGCGTAATTTTTTTTTGCAAATTTCGGTAAATTATCTACACAGTACGAAGCAGATTCCTTAAAAAATTGCAAAGACGTCCTCTTGTAGAAAATGAAATTACTCGGTTAAATTTGGCGGTAGCCGATATGGCATGGTTCCTTGGAACGCTGAAGGCAGGGCCTGATTGGTTTACCTTTTATTTTTAAACAAAACACGATTAAAATGGGCGCCAATTTTCAACCCTGGATCAAAAAGTAAGGACATGAACGAATTATATTCGACCATGTTAAAACCTTGGACGATCCAGCGGTTAAAATTCAACTCTACGTCTTGGCATTCCTAGCAAATAGATTGGTTTAGAAATCGCCACTCAGGTATTGCAGGACGCAAGAGCTTCGGAGAGGTTGCATCGATGAACGGTGGAAACCAACCGATCAACCAATAGGTAAACACGATAAGTGAATCCTCGAGTTAGACGAAGGGGTCTGATCGAATCAAGCGGGCTACGAGCATCGGGCTGAAGTGGCGTTTGGAAATACAAAATTGAATCATATTTTTCTTCCAATTTACCGCATCTAACCGCGCTGCTCCGCTACATTGAGCCAGTGTTTACATGCTGCACACAGTATACACAAGTTAAGTTCGCAAGTTTGCTTAACGAAAAGCATACAACTTATTTCCCTCGCAATTTTATTTTATTCCGTACTTCCTCATGAGATTTTATATTACTTTCATGCGTTTCCGACACTCCGATCCTCACGTCTCCTCTCCTTTGACTTGTTTATACCGACAAAATTGGGTTACTTTTGTTGAAAAGACCTACCTGAACCTATTCATACCTGAATCAATTTTATATTTATATAGGTTCGCCCCTACTATAGGCCGCCCCTTAATTACGCAACGCTCTTGGGAGGGGGGAGGGGCGTTGAGGAGAGCGCTACGCCATTTTGTTTTTACGTGTTAAAGGATAGGGATCTACGTCACAAAAGCATTATAAGGGGGGGGGGGTAAAAATGCCGAAAATGTAATTAAGGGACGAGCCTATTCTTAAAAGTGCCAAAGGTAGGATGAATAAACCGTCAAAAACCTCGAAGTAAAGTCTGCAGTGCATTTTGTTACCGAGCCTCTATTCCTCCCAAACAAACGGTTCCGTATGAGTGTAGAGAGAATCAATTTTTTTTTGCGGAGTTACCTCCGTTCTTACAGGGTGGATTTCACTTCTGGTTCCGAAAATCCGAGATTTTGTGAGACTATGAAGTAAAAGTGCACTCTTGATTTTAATCCGAAATCTTCAACAATGTTGAATTCTTACCTTGCAAGTAAGAGGAATGTAAAGTAAAAACACGTATTCAATAGAAATTTAACCAGGCAGTGCTCATTGAAAAAAAATATCTTACGTTTGCAAAATCAAATAATTCATATACGTAATTTTAGAGTGTACAATACTCCTAACTGAACTAATAGAACTCTCGATCAATGTAGGATCCAACCAATTTTTACATTTTTTTAAGTCTATTCCTTATCGTCTCTCCCCAAAAATTGGGCACCTCATAAAGTTTAAGATCGTCCTAAATCTGCACGAAGATACAATGTGTCTCACGAATGAAGATGCAAAAGCTCTGTTTTAGATTTACGGTTCCTAGTCATACACGGATATCTGACCATCAATAAGTTCATCTTGTTTTACAATATATTTACATGGGCTTTTATGACCATAACGGAGCTGGGTTGAATTATTGGCAAGAGAAATTATATTTCATCGTTCCTTTGTAAATTGTGGCCCTACAAATAGCAATCTTAGGAATTCGTCGTATATGTGTTCGCTATAACGTTAGAGAGTAGTTTAATAGTGGCTTACGTAATCTATAAAACCGGAGCGGAGTTGTAAGTTAAGCTAGTTTATTGCTCAAGAGATTTGAGCAAACTTGTGAGATAACAGCATACTTCGTTGGCAAATAGAAATTTCACGTCTTCATATCACAATTATATATGTAAGTTAAATCGAAATATGTAACTGTACAAAATGCATCATCATAGGGTTTTGCTGTTTTCAGAACTTTATGCTTGATCGTCCTTTTCTTTCTTTTTTTTCTTTTTTCAATTAGTTTTCTGGCAGCTTGAAATTGAATTTGAGTGGCCCATGTTTTTCAACTGCTAAAAATTCATAACCGAGAAACTTTTTCTTGAAGTTTATTTTATCGAGGAGTATTTTTTTACCACTGAAAGTTTATCGAATACTATTATACAGAAAAATATATTTTTTAGCTCGCACAAAATATAAATTTTTGTGTCTCTGGTTTTCAAGAGATCGAATTCAGTGGCACGAAAAGTTTTTCAGTTTTGGCTGTAGGCTCCACTGAGATAAAATCCAATAAACAACATTAAACCAACAGAAAAAAAATAAATTCGTAGAGAATTTTCGAGGTAGAACAAATTGCCTACTAAACCTTTTTTTTGTCGAATCGATCGCAATCTGCCTGGACTAATTCCGATTTTGAGAAGTAAACTGGGCGAAATGAAAGAGGCCTTGGTCGATTAGAAGAGGCCCAAAATCGAAACAAGCCTGCAAAATATCATTTATTCCCACTTTAAGTGGATAGAGGGGATAGAGAGGGAGGGGGAGGGGAGGGAGAGAGAGAGAGAGAAAGAAATCCCTCTGCCATTTAAATGTCTCAAGTCAACTCGTCTCTCAGCATTCTCACATCCCTTCTTTTTCTGCGTCTTCCCTTCACTGTCTTTATCTCACTTTTATCGTATTACCTATGTGCAATAATTCAGAATTTTGCCCCATTTTCCACCGAATGCTTCACCCGTTCCTTTTGTCCGCCGGAGACAAAGACACACAGAAAGAGTGAGTTTGAAACTACATAAATAATTAATGCACTTTCCTGAAACTTGAAAGAGTTCTAAAGAGCGCGGAAAGCCACTCTTGGGAGTCTTTAAGAAAAAATGGGACAGCTGCTACTAACTCGGCAGCATCTTTCCGCCTTTCTTAGTTTTAAACTACTTAATTGCCGCGCCGTAAGGTTTATCGGTCAGGAAGTTTATATATACATTTTATTAAGATACTCAGGCTGTTAATAAAAATGATTTATGCAATACATTCAATATTAAATGCAAGCAGAAGATATCTTCATCTCGCTTTTCCTTTTTACACTTGCCCTCCGCACAATCACTCTTCTCTCCGTGAGGTGTGCAAGCGTGCATATGTATAGGTAAGGAGATAAGAAAAAGGTAAAACGCCTTCACATTTTCGGTATGCAATATGGACATCCATGAAGCACGTTTAGTTGCATCCAGGCGTTGATATCAGTGTCGCGAGCGCGACCTCTATACTGCCGTGCTATGGAAAAACGCCGTATGAACCTTTAGGCATTGCCAAATTTCCTTTAATAAAACACGGATTTATTGAGAAAGTTGTAAATATTTTTCTACCAATTTTTCAGATAATTTTGTTCGCAATTTCACTTAAAGTTCCTGAAAATTTCAAGGAAAAATATATTCATAATTTTTCTCAAAAATGACCATTTTCTCTAAGGAAATTTTTCAACGCTCAAATGTTCATACGGCGTTTTTCCTTAGCGCGGTAGTGCATGGGGCAATCGGGGTATCTAATGATAATGGTAGATTTTTCAAGAATGAGACGGACAAGTCCTGAAACTCGCTGCGTGTTTTATACTGTTTGCTGTTACTTTATGTGGCTGATAGAAATGTACCTAACTTTAATTCCTAATTTTTTTATGTAGTGTATTTTATAATTTATTCAAAAAAAGGACACGCTAATTTTATATTAATTATAATTGGTTGGTTTTACATTCAAGCAAAATTTGACAGGTTGAAAGTAGGTGAATGGTCACAACCGTGACAAGTTTCAATGGACTACGTGCGGTTAATTTTGCCAATAAATTGCTGTTAAATTGTCTGAGGTTTGCTTAAAGTCAAGTGCAAGTAGAGCATCGTTGGTTGATATGTTCAGTTCATGTAGTTTTAACACAAAAATGTTAAATGTAACAAAACAATTCCTAAGCATTAGATGATTACAAAACGATAAAATCATTTATTTTTCGTTTTTAATCAATAAAAATGCTAATGGCATAACTTAGGTCAAACTTGAAATTATGCTTACTACGTTAGTCGGGCAATATCTTTCACTCTGAGGACAATCTACGTATTTAGACTTTATTTGCTAAAAGATGTAAATTGGATTCATCCATACACATTATTCGAACAAATAAATTGGAGTTGAATTATATGTTTCTCTGATAGGAGAAATAAAATATCTTATAGTATACTACGTAGAAAATATCGAAATTGAAAATTATTTGCAAGCCATGGACAATGGACATTTTCTCTTATCTGATACATCATTTCTATCGCTTCAACAAATAATATTGGTATACCAGATGATTGAAATGCAACTCAATGAGGGCCACTGAACAGAAGTGCTGAAAGAAATAGAGGTCAATTTAAGCACCTCAAGTATTCACTTTTGCAGCCTATATTTGAGCTAAAACTCATTCTTGCCGAGTTAATAGCCTTGAGCTATAAGGAAAGCTTCCAAAATTTAGTTTCAAGCATACTTGAACAGCACCAAACGAGGAAGGCCTTTCCCTTCACGGCCCGAGCCCTCCAGCCTTTGAAAGTGACTTATTACCGAGACTCATGCAGATAGCCTTCCTTTTCTCAATGCTGTCCACTTGTCCCGAGAGATTTGCTTTTCTCCAAAACGGGGATTCTGAAAACTTCGTTCTAAAAGCGCACCGTTTCCGGCGTAAACATGGCAGGACCCGAAAAGTAGGCATTTGAAATTCAACGATTCATCTTCTGGCTGTCTTGAGAATCAGAGCGTCCATTCAAAATCGAAGTAGAGATGCGGAGGCGCGGTTGCCAAGTGTTTTTGGATGATTTTTGACTTCGATTAATTTTGAGAGAGAGAAAGTCGGCGCGGGTCTGGCAGCTTTGCGCGAGGTTGCGATACCCATTTTCACGGGATATATTCAAAGTAGGCCGCTGTCAAATGCACCGCACCTTCAATGGGCCTTTCACATACAGCGGTCCGTTCCGGGCAGGGTATCTCCAGTTAACAAGCTTCTCTCGTAGGTATGTGACTTTTGAGCGGAGCTGGTCTCCGGACGCAGTGAGGCATCTGATGGATTATTGTTACGCGTGCTGACGAATGATCATGTCCATTTGGTCAGAAACGAGCTGTGGCGTGTAAGACAAACTTTATCTCGCTCATATAACTTTTAATCCAGTTAATCTGGCATTTCTCCCGGAAAATCAATATGTGGAAGGTTTCTTTGCGGAAACATGTTCTAATAGGCCACCGCAGGACAACATAAAATAAAATTTACCGGAATCGGCTGTCCGCTAAGGCCACCATCTCGAAAAAAGGCGGTCTGGAGGGCCAAAATATGCCGGCGGCGACTGGTTTTTCGCTTGCATTTCAAAAAAAAATCAATCACACGGGATAATGTCTCAAACCCTTACAAGATCGCAAAATTTTCCATCAGAAACATTATACACATATTGGTTTGTGACTTCTGGTTCATGAGGTATCGTGATAGTTCTTTGCGGCTGGAAATGTCGAATTTTCGCTTGAAATCGCAATTTTCTCACGAAATCTGCAAGTACCTTAAAAACGGCGAGTTTGAGGCGAGTTGAGTTGAGTTACTATTGAAATCGAAGAACATATTGCGAAACGCATATTTCTACCAACAAGACTGCAAGAATACTTAACGCATTGCGGCAAACACGGTGCAGTCGCTGCTCAGCGCCGAACACATATTAGCGCCTACAAGAGTGCAGGAATACTTCACGCATCGCGCGTATCGCAGTGCGGTCGGCAACCGCCGCCGGTCGCTGGTCGGTGCGGGAAGCATATTAGCGCCTACAAGAGTACAGGAATACTTCACGCATTGCGCCTAATACACCGCGGAAAGTGTTTCATAATGTTATTACGCGTTAAAGAGTTTGGAGCGTGTGCATGAACAGTGAGTGCTCTGTTTTGAAGTTAATTTTAGATGCTATTACTACATGAAAATATTGGAGCTTGGAGCAGTTTCCCATGCTCTGCGTAGCATTAATGAGGAGCCTAATGTAGCCAGGGTGAGATACTGTCAAAATGAGCAATACAGGCAAAATAGCTTACCTTCTTCTTGTTTTTCATGAGATTAGCGTCTCTGCTATCCTGAGCATTTCCAGGCGCCCGAGAGCCCCACAGCCTGAGTGCCATCCGCGCGTACACACATGATATGATACACAGCGGCGTCACATATTGTACTAATACTAAAACTATCCTATAGGTTAATAAGGCATTCTCTGAAAAACTGACGTTCATGCAGAACGGTTTTGTGATCGTCGTGCCTCCTGAAACATAACAAAAAAGAAAAATTGATTAACAAACGAAAAAAATTGAAAATAGTAAATTCAAAAAATATTAGATATTTATAAGCACCAAGGTACCGAATCCCTCACCTCTTCGCACAGCGCCCTTTAGGTAGATTCGCGTTTTTTGACATCGTCCTCGGTGTTATCAATAAGTTTACACAACTTGCCTTTTTGGAAATTTTAGCCAGAGCAATTTGATAGAGAGCAGAGAGAAGGCGGTGACAGTCTTTGGTATGTTTACTCGCGGAAGTGGGTGGGCATAGTTTATGGTGACAATACCCTTGCAAATTCAAAACGGACTTCCAAGCCCGTTACTTTGACCTTATTCCACGAAAAATGAAATTTTAAACCTTTTTAGAAGTATAATTTTTTTCTGTAGACCTGACTCGCTTTCTATGAAATCAGTCTCTATGAAATCAGTTTCTCAAAAATTTCTGCGCCCGCTCACGTCTTCGACCGCTTTTTACGGTTCTTGAAATGCAAACACCTCTTTCTATCCTTCTATGTGATAAGATTCGAAAGGGGGCGCACGCCAATTGGAGGAATAGAAATTAGGGGAGGAGAAAGAGGTTGCTAGTTTTTGTAGAGGCGATATGTGACATAGGAGGCAGCGGGTGGATAAGGATGAGTGGTGAAATGGAGGGCGGGGGGGTTGTTAGACTTTACCCGTAACGCGTCACACTTCTGATCTTATATCAAAGAGCAAGTTTAGATTGACCGCCCTCATTTTAACAAGTTATTTGTTCCAATTTGTAGATGGTGTGTTAATTGCACCTAGTTCGCAGAAAGGAATAAACTTTTCTGGCTCATTTTGACCTTTTAGAAATGACTTATCTACCATGAATTTCCTTACGAGGATACATCGACGATGAAAGTCGGCAATCACATAACTCGTTTGCGGTGTCTGAAAATCTCCGCCTCTACGTCATTTTTTTAAAGGAGAGCAAATTGATATTATTTCTTGAAGTTTTTGCAGAATTTTCTTCACATTGAGAAGAAAAATCATGACAGTTTTAAAGAATTGCCGTTGAGTAGTTTTCCATTTAAAAAATAAAGTATGACAGGAAGTCTGCGACGTCGCAAACCGACTTATGTGATTGCCGACTTGCACCGTCGATATACTCTAATACACGTGTCCATTATATGCCGGGTTTGCTTTTGATAAACTCGGTCCAACCAGACTCTTAAATAGAGCAGAGACAAATATGGAGTTTCCTATGCCTTAGATTTAGAATCCTATACCTATCTTCATAATGTCTGCAGACTTGGTAATATCACCATTTAGCAGGTAAAATTTTAGTGCTTTTGTAAATGTCTGTTTGAGAGCCCGACCCAAGGAGATTACGTCAAATGAAATGAGTTTGGAGGGGTATGACACGAAGCTTGGGATAATGAGTCCTCCTCCGCAGGACTACAGTTTGCAAAATTCATTGTTGCCATCAATAGCAAAATATCTTCGGATATAAATTGTTTGGCTCGCCGTTTGAGTCGGTAATTAGATGGAGTGAAGGTAGGGAAATGCTTTATATCTTTTGTTAAGAAAATTTTAAAAAGACAATATTGACAGCCATTAAATTATAAAATATGTTCAACGTAACTTCTGTAATTTTTTTTTTTTAAAAAAAATCATAATTTTCAAATATTCGTCAAAATAAATTGTGGTAAAAAGTTCAACAGAGCAGTTTCGAAGAATCATTTTAAAACATTTCCATACATATAAAAGTAATGGAGATTTGTCATGATAATGACCATGGTCATACCGTATTTTAATGACTAGGAGACCGGGTGGATACCGGTTATAATTTTTACCGTATGTACAAATATTTGCACATTTTGCAGTGTTTAGTGTACTTAGAAAATGAAATGAATACTGTTAGAAAGTTGGCGAGGCCTTCAGGCAAAATTTTGTATTTTTATGACTTGACAAAAGAAGTTAACGCTAGAAATAAGTCTTAAATTTGGCTCCAAATTTTTTTTCCTGATTCTAGAATGACTCAGCTTAGTTTAAAATTACTTTTTGGCTTAAACCAAGCATTTATTCTTTGATCCTTGTGAAATATAGCTGAACTTTAAGAATCAGCATTCATCACGCTTGAGGCAAACTCCTTTTTTTTTGCTCTTTTTCTCCTAGTAAATAACAGATATTAATGATTATTGAATCAATTTAATTGAGCAACTTTTAGACATATTGCATAATTTGTCCGTCAATTTATTATTCAAAGTGTTTTTGGGTTTTTCTTGGAAGGAGGGGGTATGTGTGTATCGAACAAATAAATTCATAATTCTTAAGAATGCATCTCTAGGTAACGTCTTGCCAATCAACAAAACTATACAAAGAAAAGTTGAAATAGATATCGGAATAAAATAGTAGAATAGAAGAGAAATTCGTGAATGTCACGAATTTTTATCTTTCAGATTTTTCGAATATTGAATCTTGAGTAACTTAGGAGGAAAAAAACCAATCTGGCAAGAGAATGTCCCTTCTCACAGCAAAGGACACTCCGCACTTGAGAGCGGAATTTGGCGAGTAATCTTACGTGTCAATTAGTGCAAAGAGCCGGAAAGGCTTTTGAAGGAAGTCGACTGTTGACTGTCATTGTCCTCACGCACGCGTCATTTAACCCTTGATCCTTACCCCCATTCAAATCAGCCCGCGCTCAGTGTGGGAGTGAGTTTCGGAGCTATTTTCTTCCTCGAAGCTCCCTTGCCTACCCTCAGTTTCATAAGGGTAGATTTTGGGGGAGGGTAAATCCGAAATTTGTCGCTATATATCGTTAGAGAACACAGTCACAGGGGAACATACTCAAATCGTGTTTCTTGAAAAGAGCGAAAGTAAAAAGATGGTTCAATCAGGGTCCGTGGACAAAGAGACCCTACCTAATTTTTTACCACGCTAATCAATTAGTTGAATTTATCATGAGTGAATGTATTTTAGTTAAGGAGGGGAGGGTAAAAACAAATTTTCGCTTACCTGGCCCTTCTTCCTCCACATCAGTGACTCGAAGTGCCATGGCCATAGGGGTGGCTAAGATGGCGGCAACGACCCATATGGTTGCTATACTAATTTTGGCACGTAATTTTGAAGGCCTCGCACTGCAACAGATAAAATGTTAAGTTACAGGTAAAAAATTTGAATGAGAATATAAAAGAGGAAGAGAATCACTCTTTCCACACCAGTGTGATCTTGTGACAGTCATTAAGGCCTATGGTACAGAATCATAGGCCGGTGATCGATCAAATTGGACCACCGGACGAATTTAAGCATTCTAATAAAATTTTGAGTTTCAAATTTTCACGTAGGACGCACGTTTCCTGCAATCAAACAGTGGCGTGGCGTGAATGATCGATTTTCGATAAATCCCCATTTGAATCCATGGTAAATAATCGATTATTAAGGTGTTCGCTGCGAACACCCAGTTTATCGATCCTTTTTCATTGGTTTAAATGGCATAACAATCGATATATCGCAATTCACGCCACGCCACTGCAATAAACAATTACTGACATTAACTCCTAACCAAGATATTGTGGTTTTTATTTAAAACTGGTTTTGGAACATTTGAATTCCACACTCACAAGAAAGACCAGAGTTTACCGGAGACAAATCGCACACTAAAACGGTTTTGAGAAGTAATTTTAATCTAGCAGTCTTTTCTCTCACCCTGTGTTCTTCAAAGTATACAACTTTTACCAGCTGAGCAAAAGCGTAAGATTGAGGTAGTCATTTTCTCATATATACGGAAGAGACCGCACTGGAAAAAAAGTCGCTTGGGTCTAGAGTCCAGACTCTTAAAAACATCGACAGGAAAAACTACTCTTGATTCAGTCAGATTCAAGCTTAAATCAAGAACCAAGCCTCTTAATTTGAGCGGATTTCCTTTTGATTTAAGCTTAAATCTGATTGAATCAAGAGTCCTTTTTCTTCTCAATGTTTTCAAGAGTCTGGACTCTAGATCCAATGTGTTTTTTTTCCCCAGCGACTGCCACGGCAACATTTAGTGTGCAATTAGACTCAAGTAGATTATGATTTTTTATGAGCGGCAAGTTTTAATTTATACAATAATAAACGTTGATATCTTAATTAAGAGATATTTTCAATAATTTTCGTTGCAGAAATCGTGTTCTCCATGAAATTTTGACTAGAGACCATACGTCATAATGTTTAAGGTCGCACCGTGTTTAGTGGTCAACTCATCGTGAGAGGTCAGTTCATCATCGAATTATTGAATAAACATAAACTTCACAATTACAAGATTAAACCGCCCAGAATAAGACGAGGAGAGGGGGGGAGAGGGACGTGCACTGCAGCGGCATGGCGTACTTTGCGATCTATCGATATTTCCCCATTCAAGCTGTGGTAAATAATCGATTATTAGAATCAGAATCAGCATCGATAGGTGTTCACTGCGAATACCCTGTTTATCGATTCTTTTCCATAGGTTTAAATGACCGATCAATCGATGTATCGCAAACCACTCCACGCCACTGGTGCGCTGATTGTAAATGCAATGGACTGGAGCATATCATCGCTTTTTGCATGCAAATCCCGGCACCAGAGCGCTGTTCAAGGGAAGTTGAAGTTCGGAGTGACCTTAGATTGAATAAAAAAAGAGAGTACCCTGAAATGAGCTTCACAAAATGAAGCGGAAGAGTGGGAGAGGGAATCATACCGAGGTATTGATGTGCAAAGGCACGTATCTAGAGCTCACGATCTGAGCTCGCGAGGACAGCCACAATTTTGCTCTATTTTCTTGACCGCGTCATCAAACGCAACGCGATTTCTGTCCAACCAATGTGCGACAACTGGGAATGCGTCAAAAATCAAGGGGATATGGAACGTAACTTCTTCAAAGAAAGCTAACTCAGACGCTGAAAAGTCTCGACATGGTCCAGATTCATCAAGAAAAGTCTTAACGAATTTACATTGTGACTTAGGAATCCGAGTGAAATCAATCCGACAGGCTCAGTGATTTTTGTCTTCTTTTTTATCTTTGTCATAGTGTGTTTTAATTTTAAAAAATTAAAACCACCAGAACTTACGGTATCTGAGGCAACACTCTTGGGCTTTCCATCTAGGAGAATCTACTTACATGCACATACAGATAAATTAATCTCCACATTTAATGTATTCTTCCTTGTCCTATCTTTTGTGGACTATCCTTTTGTGACCCCTACTTTTTAAATTTTTCAAATTCTGCACTGCACTATTTTGATCTCTCCTCGAAGGTGTTAATGGCCCAGATGTTAAAAGCACCTTTGAATAAACGTATCTACCAACCACCCATGCAGTGTCTTAGTCCGTGTGATGATATCTACACTCTTGTAAAGGTCACTCGGTATACTCGGTACATAATTGAATAGCTTAATTAGAGGAACTTTTCAGACAGCATCGTGACTGGTCGTGCCAGTGATCATAATTGGTTAGCATCTCATTTTAATCGGCTTCTCAAATAGCAAAGGTCGGGAAGGATGGGTCTAATAAAATGCCTCAGAAACAAAGACAATAAAAAAAAAAAAAAACGCCATTTAGTTTTTATCTCTTACTAAAAGGTGCGTTCCCAAACGCTTCGCGCCTGTAATGTATACAAAAGTACATTTATAAAGCAAACATTTTTGGCCAAAATTCATCATGAACACTGAAAAAAAAAAGTCGCTTGGATCTAGAGTCCAGCAGAATCTTAATAACATTGACAAGAAAAAATACTCTTAATTCAATCGCATTTTTCCTTGAATCGAAGAGCCAAGCCTCTTGATTTAGGAGGATTTCCATTTGATTCAAGCGAAATTCCGAAGATTACTTTTTCTTGTCAATGTTTTTAAAAGTCTGGACTCAAGACCCAAGCGACTTTTTTTCCAGTGAACCACATTATGCGAATCATTTCCCTCCGTTTTCCGAACTATTATACGATGTTTTGATTTACAACTTGATAATGCAACGTAGAGCTACCGGTGGCTGGAAAGGGGTTGGTTTTCATAAAGTCCGAACAAATCAAAACCTTGAGTCTGGGATTAATTGACCGTCAATGCAAACGCGAGAAAAAGGGAAGTGGAGCACAAATCATAAACTGTTACTTTCATCGGTAACTAATTTGGACGTAATCATGCTAAAAGGAACTATGTTCCACCCAAACCCTAAGCACATAGTTCCTTTTAGTATAAATACGTCCATTTGGTAAAAGTGAGGGGAAGTGGCACGGAAGGGTAGGAGACCCCAGTTTGTGACACGATTAGCGTGACAATCTCAGCGTGACGGGCTACCCTTACGATTTTACATGATTAAGTATGATTTTAACTAATTTTGAAAAGTACCTAATATTTGGACCGAGTTTATCAGAAAGGAACCAACCCACATAAAGTTGAAACCGAGAAAAAGCAATTTGAAGTTGTATTCCTCCATAAGACGCAATGCAGAAAATAAAATTTAACCTCTCTTCCACAAACTAATTTCTTTTTTTGGACTTTGAGTTTTTGGCAGGAGAAAATGTACGACGAATGGAACTCAAAAACGTTCTTAACTCAGTTTTTTTGAAAATGTGGGTTGGTTCCTTGCTGATGAAATCCGCCCATTATGAGTATCATACCAACATAAAAAAAAAAGAAAAAAAAAGAGAATTCCAATATTTCTGTTGTTCTAGATACTGACGTTATTTTGTGTCTTAATAAATTTGTACATTTAATTTACGTATATAGACACAAAGCATGCAGTTCTTGTAGTTGTTTCAATATGTTTAAAATATAAATATTTTTTTTTCAAACAAAAAAAAAAAAAAAAAAAAAAAAAAAAAAAAAAAAAAAAACATGAATGTAAAAATGAGCTTTGTCAGGAATGAACGGGTGGCGCGGCGCGATAAAGACCTAGGAACAAAGCGTTAATCATTGGCTATCGATATTTTCCAATTTGAAGTAATGGTACAGAATCGATTTTCAGGTTGTTCGGACTATCGATCCTTATCCATAGGTTTAAGTGGCTCATCAGTCAGTCGATTCATCGCATAGCGTACTACGCCACTGCATGGATTCCGAATAGGAGCCTTTTTGAAATGGAAATGAGGACTGAGGAGGCACGGCGCGGCGTGTAATCAAAGCAGAACAAATGCTGTTAAAATAATGCGAAAAGCCTCCCGTGATGGTGACGGACAAATCACAGTAAAGAGTTGTCAAATCACGAAGGTAAATAAGCTAGTTTTTATATCCTGGTTAAAAGGTAAAGATGTGAGGCCATCAATGATGCGGCCAGTGGCGTGGCGTGAATTGCGATTTATCGATTGTTATGCCATGTAAACCTATGGTAAAGAATCGATTATTAAGGTGTTCGCTGCGAACACCCTGTTGATCGATCCTTTTCCATAGGTTTATATGGCATAACAATCGATGTATCGCAATTCACGCCACGCCACTGGATGCGGCTCATCATCAGATTCCATTAACGATGTTGTGATTATCTCGGCGTTACAATTGATTTTGATTGAAATGGGATCAAGTCTTGAGGATCGATCCAAAGACCAGAAAACAAAGAAATAATTACATTCATCAAAATTTTAAGTTTTCTTCTCTAAAATGTCGTTTTTCAAAAAGTAAAGACGTTTTCATGTAATATAATGATTCACTGAAAAAAAAGGAATCTTAAATTTGCCGCTAAGAATGTATTTTTTCTTAAATCAAGAGTTTTGCTGCTTAATATATACTACTTTTTTGCTTAACCCAAGCATTATTTCTCTTGTATCAAGAAAAATTCAGCTTAAATCAAGATGAAAAAAATTCTTGGCGGCAAATTCTAGAATCACTATGCTTGAGCTAAGCACCTTTTTTCAGTGTTCTTAGCTCAGATATTGCTGTATTTTAGCTTTTTAATATTTTATCAGCAAAAAAAAATAATTCCTTGCTCCTTGCAATATACAACTCTTCACCAGGTTTTCTGTGAATAACCTAATAAATCTGCTATGTGTAACGATTTATTCAGTACGAAGAAAGTTCTATGACCATTACGCGGGCATCGCGGCGCCTCCAAAAGGTTTTCGTGAGCGGAGGGGTAGGTTTTGGTCTTAACCAAAATAATTATCACGTCGCGCTTAAAATTGTACGCTAAATGGTGGGATTTAATCACGAGCTCTAGCTGTCTGTGGAGGATCCTTTGAAATAATTTGAAAGAGAATGAAATTAGTGACCAACGGTAGGCGCGCCGCATTGCCTCGGGTCGAAAATAGATGTTTCACGGAGATCAACGTCCAAATAAGCTTGTTAGTGGAGAGATCGTTAAACCTCGTGGAAAAGGATCGCCTAATGTCCCCACCGAGTTCTCATTAACATTCACGACAAAGGACCGAAATTCTCTGTTTAATTGAAGCTCAGTCCTCACTCCTCAGATTGCTCAGACCTGGCTCAATGTCAGATTTAGCCGTCCTCTTTAAGGGAACGATACAACCCTCAGCCTTGAAAAGGTTGAGCTTTTCTATTACATTCACAGCACACTACGTATAAAAATGTCTTGACAATGTCTCGATGACATATTTCAAGATTTCTAAAAAGTGTCAAAAGAAACTTTTGGTGACCTTCGAACTCGCCAGATCGTTTTAGAAGCTTCTCTATATTTTACGGCATCAACGATGCAGGAAACCCCCTAGAAAACATGTTGGACTTACTTCTGGGTTGTTTCAATGATAGTACTTACAGTTCTTTTTTCAGCGAACACATGAACACAAACCAAATCTGTTTCCACAAAAGCTCCTAAAATTTTGCTTCACTTACTTTCATGCTATTAGGGTAGTGGCACGGAACACGAGTTAACATTTACGAAAATTGGACTTCGGAGGAATACTAATTTGAAATTAATTCACATCAAGCTGCATCGTGTCAGGACTATTTATACTTTTAAAAAAGGTAAACCCCTGCAGAAAGTATATAGTATTTGATTTTCGTTGAGCGAGTTCTGCTCAAAACCGAATAAACTCCACGTGACGTCCATGCAAGTGATTCAGCCTCATAATCCTACTTAACTCAAAAAAATTTTAAGCACAGAATTTGACATCGGATATTGGAGGACGCTTTATTATTCTTTCAATATAATGCAAGATTACGCAAATAAGTACTTTATGCTTCTTAGTTACTGATCTTTACTTATAGTTAGGTACTTTACAGCAATTACATTATGCTTTTTTACTCGGACGTCCTCATGAATCAAAATAAATAGTTCCTTTAAGCAGTGGCGCGGCGTGAATGATCGACTATCGATATTTTTCCATTTGGATCCGTGGTAAAGAATCGATTAGTTAGGTGTTCGTTGCAAACACCCTGTTAATCGATCCTTTTCAATAGGCTTAAATAACAGATCAATCGATATATCGCAAAGCATGCTACGCTACTGCATTTAAGCATAAAGGCGTAAAATTTGTGAGAAAAATATTGACTGGAGCCCATTATTTGGCAACCTTGAAGCTCCGCCTCTTTGTGCTCCGTCCAGCTGGGAGAAATGCTTTTCCTACAGTATTTCCATTTTCAATTTTTGAGGAAGAGATATTTGAATGCGAATTAGACTCTTCTTTGAAATCGACAGAGAGATGCATTTTCGGACAATGTTGAAATCTTGAAATGGTTTTTCAAGTCACTTTTATAAGAATGAATGGAAGTCAGCGAGACGGTGTGGTTGTGGTGGTATCGTCCGTCAAACCGCTACTGTTCGCAATGAATGAGAGTCCTCCCTCCGAGAATAGCACCCCAATCAAAAGAAAGTTCTCGTTTCGGTAAAATATCGACACCAATACCGCAGGAAAGTTTCAAAGAATGTTGTCAAGTCCCTCTGTGTTGAATGTGCTTTTTCATAGAGTCCCTTTATACCCAGAGTTACGACATCTCACTTTTGGTTGGGCTGAAAGTGGCCTGAAAAAAAATCCAATTCTGACTGGTTCTCGCTCATGGAGTCACAAATGAGCGCACCAAGATGGCGGTACCTCGAATGTGAACAAAAATAATGAAAATGTAATCAAATTGTGGTTTGTCAAGAGTGAATTGTTATTTTCATCGAATCAAAATGAAAATATATTAAGAAATTATCCACTAATTAATCTAATTTTATTTTATTGCAATTTTTTTGGTTTGGTTATAATCAGTTTTGTTGATGGTGTTGTTTTTGGATGACAGACATCGCAGGATTCCTTATCCTCGTCCCTCATTATCGTTCGTTTGGGTGCACTCTTTTGTGACACCATGGCCAGCCCAGGCCAGCTGATAATCGAGATGTCTTAACTCTGGGTATAATTTCTCGTGGCTGCCGGATCAATCGGAAGCCTCTACGTATCGGAAAGAGCTCAGCTGCCCGACAACTTCCGCATGAACTTTCGGTCTGCGAGTAAGCTCACGAGGATGATGAGGATTTTCTTCCCTTCAGTAAGGGAGGACATTTTTTGCATTTCATGAATGCAATTTAATGGGTATTTCTTACCATCTTCGATGTTTCATAAGAATCCTCGTTGTCGCGACATGTTTGTTAATAACTTATTAGATTTCTTGAAATTTTCATATTGAGGGTCGATTTCCAAATTCTTGTTGAGAATAATTGGAGATTATTCCTTATTCCTCATTCCTCAACAAGAATTTGGAAATCGACCCTCAATATGAAAATTTCAAGAAATCTAATAAGTTATTAACAAACATGTCGCGACAACGAGGATTCTTATGAAACATCGAAGATGGTAAGAAATACCCATTAAATTGCATTCATGAAATGCAAAAAATGTCCTCCCTTACTGAAGGGAAGAAAATCCTCATCATCCCCGTGAGCTTACTCGCAGACCGAAAGTTCATGCGGAAGTTGTCGGGCAGCTGAGCTCTTTCCGATACGGAGAGGCTTCCGATTGATCCGGCAGCCACGAGAAATCCCACCACATCCCATGAGCACTCCACCCATCTCAAGCCGACTGTAAATAAAGCTGTAACGGCGGAGTATGTCAGACGTAAGGGCGCATTAGTCATAAAATAAACAGCTGCGTTGTCTGAGCCTTTGTTCCCTGCAACCATTCAGCCTCCGCCGGTGACTGAAAGTTTCAGCCCGTCAGCCGTCAGCGTACATATGCTTCCCTTGTTTTGTTCTCCTCACTCTCTGCGGGCAGTGTTCACCTCAACTTCGGGAATCCTCCCTAAGAATCTTCATCTCGATAGCCTTTGTGCCAGATTTCCCATGATGACAAACTATTGTAGGCCTAGCTAGATTTTATAGAGTTTTCTATATAAATGGGGGAGAACGAAGGGGATGCCCAGTGAAAGGGTGGCAACAGGGGGTTTAATGGAGATGAGGGAGTGCCAACTCCCTGAAGGGGTTCGGGTGGATGAAGGACTTTGGCGGCTGGGTGTCGCTGAGCGCCAAAGAGCATTATAGAAGCTGTTCTTTGTATGTATACCATTCTCCACAAATGTCGATTCTGCCACATTCGTCGTTCTTTGGTCAGTTAAATTTGGGACTAAAGTCTTAATATCAGGAAGAACACGTTGTAATAGAGTTGAAAAATCACAGCTTTTTCTGAAAATTAAGTGTTCGTTCAGTATTCACGGACACTTATCTAGACAGAAAATTATTCTCTAAACGGTGTTTGAATTGTGAACTTTTGACCATCCTATCTTTGGTTGAATGTAATTTTCTATTATAATTTTCACAAACATATTTACAAAACTTTATTGTGCTAAAATTTCGTCACCCAGACAACAAAATTATATAAGTGAATATACTTTACTTTGTGATGCTACTGATTCCCTGTCGCATTTGAATGTTTTCAAAAGACGATGGGTCATTGTTGTTATTCAAATTATCACGCAATTTATTGGGATTTTCAGTAGTGAACTTTTCAGTAGTGATAAAAATCAGTGAACTTATACGTCATCGACACAATAGGCAAAGCTGGAATGAAGTTACAATGCAATAGAGTGCCCTAGTTAGTATCGCATGCGACAAACACTAAACGAATCTCATTATAGCGCCTGGATGCAACTATTCGGGCTCCATGGATGTCCGTATTGCATACGCACGGAAGTGAAGGCATTTCGTCTCTCTAGGCACTCGCCGCTTTGAGCGTCGAGTTGCTGTTTTCGTGCTGAAGAAGAAACTTGTTCTGATTTTTATCTTGACATCGTCAATTAACCGAAAATTGTACTGATTATTTGAGTGTTTCATTAAGATTATAAAACTGCAGAAAATGTACATATCTGAGTGGGATTTTCTTACCCTTAATTTAACGATTTGTTCTTGTTTGGATTTTCCTCATTTTGGAATCGTACTCTTGATGTTCAGTACAAAATTTAAAAAAAAAATCTCAATAAATTGCGCGATAATTTGAATGAATGCAGTTACCTGTCATCATTTGAAAACATTGAAATGCGACAGGGAACCAGTAGCATCACAAACTGGAGTACACTCCACTTATATAATTTTTTTGTCTGAGTGATGAAATTTTAGTAGGATAAAGTCTTGTAAATATGTTTGTGAAAATTTTATATAAAATTTCACTTAGCCAAATATAGGATGGTCAAAAAATCAAGATTCAAACACCGTTTAGGGAATAATTTTCTGTTTTGATAAGTATCCGTGAATATTGAACGTCTTGTGTTCGTTTTAAAAAGCTATCTCTCGGCAGGAATGGGAGCTCGTGTAGTGGTGACTCATTTCTAAGAACGCAAGTATTTCTACGTCGACTAAGGGAAAAATAATTCAATTACCGCGTTTTAGTTTATTCCGTGCAGGGTTTTCTTTAAGACAACTCTCTGCGATAATTTCCGGACAGGGGCGTAAAGTTTTAAGACGACACAGCCGATTAGCAGTGGCAAGAATATCGTTCATGTTTTCTTGCCAGGAAGGGTTTTTTATGCGGGGAACATAAAATATTATAATTGAATTACTGCAGTGTTGCCGAATTTCAGTCTAGGAAGTAATTTACGTTCAAAATAAAGATTCTCACACATCTATCGAGAAAAATCACTCGACACTACTTTCACTTTGTTCTCCCTTTTTTTCTGAGGTTCCGTCGTTCCCTTCAATATGAAAATTTCCTACCTGAGAGGATTTAAGATGGCTCGATGTCTGTCTACAGCTATAGCAGTGAGCGTAAAAATGCTGACATTAACGGTGAGAATTTGCACGAACGGGCAGAACGGACACATGAAATGCGGCAAATTCCACCTTTGGAGTAACGCTGCCTGAAACTGAAAGAAAAAAACGAGAAAAATTACCAAACTATAGATAGAATTATAAAACACGACATATTTGCAATTTTTAGCCCTACTCATGAAAAAAACTTCAGTATTGGGGGAGTCTCTAAAATAATGCAAGCCTACGTTAATGAGGAGAGTAATAGATGCGTTGCTACGTGATAGATTCCGTTAAATCTGGACAAATATACAAACACATTCAAGGGCTGTCATCCCACGAGTTCAGAGGCACGAGCTCTTTTTGATTTCAAATTATAGATTTCCACGAAATTGATACCACCCTCATTTTTCTCTAGCCTTTCACAAAAGGACTCTATTTCACCCACCGTCTGCAAATATCTACTTCTAGGAATGCCTGAAAAAACTTTAAAAATAAAATCTCTCATGAATCGATGTTGTCAGGACACCTTCTCGAAATTGACACTTTTATTGACGTATTCTTTCAGAAGTGGCGCACATCGGTCTGCGAGGAAATCTTTGCCAAAAATATTAACAATTAGAGCCACGAGTTACATAAGGAGCTCTAATAAGTGAACAGTCAGTGCAAAACTGGGAAGAGAGTGATTATAGCATAGCCAGGTGCATTCGTAATACTTTGCTGGAGTCCTGCTGAGACACTTACTTGCACCGGCTTCTCTCGTGTTGTATATAGAGTTGAAAGTTGCGTCTTGGTGCGTTTGCACCTCAAACTGCCAAATTGTCCATTTTTTAAGGGTGTTATATTTTTCTCATATTTCCTACTCAAACCCTAATTTTCGTTCACCCTATCAGCACTGTTTAAATAAGTGTATATTTTTCACATATAGCAGCTTTGGCAAATGTTGCAACCTACAAAAACTTGATTTGTAAAAGTGCGGAGGAGTGGTATCCGAGGAAACTGCACTGAAGAAAAATTAATGGGAATCATGCATGTATTGGGTGTAGGTGGATGAAAACTTGATTCAATACTTGGAGGCGAATACCCACAAATTTATCTGCTCCGAAGAATTTTTAATTTTGTGTCTTTAGAGTATCCCACTCTCTCTGTCATGAAATGAGTATTTCCTTAATGTATTTCACGTTGGTGTATACTTTCAAGATCCTGGAAAGTTTCATACGTTGACTATGAATGGAAATCTATTTTTGAGCGACCGTATAAAATGTTACACTGGGGGGATAACAATGACGTCACTGAGCAGGAAGGTCCGACACAGTTTCGATTGAACTGTTCGTGGCGTTCGATCGGAAGAAATTTGCGGAGGGGAGTGACAACCGCATTCACTTCCGAGTAGAAAGGAAAAAAAACCGAGCTCTTGAAAAATCATCGTTCCCTTTGACATCTCACCGACTTCCTCTGTCGAGCCGCTGCCTGTTAAAGCCATCAGATGTCACAGAAGATTAAACGCGATCAAATACCACGTTCAATCCGACCAAATGTCACGAGCCTACGTCAAAACCTGCCAAATTTTTGAGGAAACTTCATCCTGAACCCCCGGGCGAAGTGCGTTCGGGACGTTGCGCCGTCTGGCAACGAAGTTTCGACATTCGACAGCCTCGAAGCGAGTGGTGACGCTCAGAGGACGATCCATTCCGTTCTTTTATCATTCAATTAAGGGCGTTTATACCGAAACATCGAGCGTGATTTGTTACGTTGTCAGAATTGTGCAGCTTTTTCTCCCTTAGATATTTTTAATGAAGACGACAAAAAAGGCACTGCCGAATGTACGCTGTCGGTTTATGATTGCGATTACTAGTAACGTCGCACCAAAACCGGAGGTGGGGGGTAACTGACCTGACATGACCCCTTACACGATAGCCAAATAAAGTTCGCAAAAGTCAAGTTTTCAGCAATTCGATAAATTTTTGTCGTTTATCTATAGGTCTTTCGAAACGAAAGGAGCGGGGGGGGGGGGGGTGCAACCACCATCCCTATCCACCAAATGACGCCACTGGTGATTACCCGTTCTATCCTGAAAGCACTAATTTTTAAACCAGTTACGAATCTACGACTTGGCGTGGATCTGATCAGTTTTGAACGGCGCGAAACACTGCGCGTGTCCATAGAGTACAATAGAGTCGCAAAGTACTGGATCGCCGTTGAAGTCACTTTTCGAGGCTGATTTGTCCAGTTCTCCGGAGACTAGTGTGCGGCGACTAGCGACGACGCATACGCAGAGACTCGCGCTCAGCGCTCCCCACCTCCCCACTCGAGACTCGGCTCCGTTCGTCGGCTAGGTCCACACACATTGAACCCAGCCAAGTAGGCCGGTAATAAGTCTGAAATTGAGTCCATATATGAATATTATCCAGGAGTAACATACATTAATGGATTCATTATGGCTTTGGATATCTATTTAAAGCAAAATTTGTACAAATTAATACCGATGGAATTTAAAAAAGTCGAAAAAATACAAGCAGTCCTTGATTTCTCCATAAGCCACCGTGTTAAAAAATTCCGGTTGGTTCACACTTGGTATAAGTCAGAAATTCAATCCCTGTATGAATATTATCCAGGAGTAATATACATCAATGGATTCATTATGGCTTTGACTATCTAATTATAGCAAAATTTGCACAAATTAATATCGATGGAATTAAAAAATGTCGAAAAAACACAGGCAGTCGTTGCTTTTCCCGTAAGCCGCCGTGATAAGAAATGCCGGTTGGTTCACACTTGGTATAAGTCAGAAATTAAATCCTAATATGAATATTATCCAGGAGTAATATACATCAATGGATTCATTATGGCTTTGACTACCTTTAAATAGCAAAATTTGCAAAAATTAATGCTGATTGAATTATAAAATACCTAAAAAACACAAGCAATTCTTGATTTCTCCATAAGCCGCCGTGTTACAAAATGCCGTTGGGTTCACAAATGGTTCACAATTTTCGGAGCACACGCGGCTCGGAAACGCCTGTTAATGGATTGGCTTCATCGGCGCTCCAGTACTTTGCGACTCTATTGTACTCTATGTGCGTGTCACTATTAGCTACGGACGGAGAGTCAATGAGCCTTCAATTTTCTCAGATGCAAAACAGACAGCTACAGAGCACGAATAGTTGTATCCAGACTTTATTTTCAACGTCGTCGTCCCGTGTGTTTACGTGATATTGGAGATTCCCGGTATGGTGCTAACACGGCTAATCGGTGGATCGAATCATGCGATTCGAGATCTTTCACTTGTGAGTTTAAAACACACAAAACCCAAAATTTGTGTTTTTACGTGATATTGGACATTCCCGGTGGTGCAAACACGCCTAATCGGTGGATCGCATCATGCGATTCGAGATCTTCCTTTTGTGAGTTTAAAACACACAAAGCCCGGAATTAGTGTGTTTACGTGCTCTTGGAGATTCCTATGGGTACAAAAACGGCTATTCGGTCGAACGCATCATGGGATCTGAGATCTTTCACTTGTGAGTTTAAAACACACAAAACCCGGAATATGTGTTTTTACGTGATATTGGACATTCCCGGTGGTGCAAACGAGGCTAATCGGTGGATCGCATCATGCGATTCGAGATCTTTCTTTTGTGAGTTTAAAACACACAAAGCCCGGAATTTGTGTGTTTACGTGCTTTTGGAGATTCCTATGGGTACAAACACGGCTGTTCGGTCGAACGCTTCATGCGATTCGAGATCTTTCACTTGTGAGTTTAAAACACACAAAGCCCGGACTTTGTGTGTTTACGTGCTGTCGGAGATTCCTCTGTACAAACACGGCCATTCGGTCGAACGCATCATGTTTAGACATGGAGACTGAGTCGAACTCGCCTGATTTCATTTTTAAATATGTAGTAAATGTATTTATTATAGCTTTAAAACAATACTTTGAAGTATATTACATGTAACAGATGCATTTTTTTAAAAGAAGAAATTACACGGAACATGTTTCTTTTTCCAGATGTCTTGGTCCACCTTGTCAGTCCCGACAATCCACTTCAGCCGCTAATATCATCTTGCATCGAAACATGAAATGGTTTGCATTTACCAAAAAGGAACCAACGTGATGACAATGTTTTCAAAATCCTGCAACTTCTTTTATTCTTTTGAAATTACTTAATTTATGCACAATATTCAAATTTACAATTATTTCTGTTTGAAATTCTAAATTTTTCAGTAGGAAGTCTCTCCCTTTCGTCCGATCTGCCATTCTGAGAGATTTTTTAGATAATTATGAAGAAGCAACATTTTAACAACACTGTAATCGCGCTGGTTCTTTTTTGCTAAACGCGATCCAAATCTCCCTTAATCCTCACAACCTCGCGTAGGTATCGAACAAGTCAGGAGTTCAAAATGTAGCCCGGTTCGACAACGCGGCACGGTGTTTATGATTTTTTGTTTCTGCCAGCCTCAATTAAGTTGGGGCCGTAAGTCGCATGAAGCCGACAGGAGGCGGGAACGAGAGGGAAAGTTTTCAACGGCTCGGGGCGGAAAAGCGAGGCAACACTCGAGGATGACGGAAAGTCCTTCGTGACTCCACCGGCCCCTCCGGGTTTTTTCTCGACGGAAGATTAAAAGTGCAAATGAGTGATTTGACTTTTCCACACCCCGACGCGGGCTGACCTTCAGCGACCTTTAATGAAAGAAGTCGCTCCTGAGACTTGCGGGAATGATGGATTGGCACCTCTGCTCCGCCGATCCGCGCCTCGCTGTGTTCACGCATAATGCTATTTGTGCAGGGCTGCCAAGCGTCAATCAACCCAGTCATTTAAGACTTTAAAGAACGAGAGTACCAAATCCCTGACTTTATTTTATTTTTCATAGTCAAGTCAATTTTGATGAGGGAATAGAATAAATGGACGTATTCACTGAAAAAAGTGGTATGCTATTTTAGCACCTAGGATGTCAAAAATGTGTCTGGTGATCCTGAGATGCTGCCTTGATTGCCCACGCAGTTGAATTTGCATTCACAGGATGTAAAATTAACTGCGAGGGCAATAAAGGCAGCATCTTGGGATCACCAGACACGCATTTTTGACATCCTAGGTGCTAAAACAGCATATTATTTTTTTAGTGTTTATGCTGAAAGGAACTTCGTGCGAGTGGAAAAATGGGGTGTGCTCGTTCAAGCTGCATAAGAAACAATGTAAAGTGGATGTAGTTCCTTTTGAGAGAGTGGAAAAGCGGGATTTGACATTAAATAAAAAAGGAACTGAGTGCTAACTCGTGAGCCGTAGGCATGGTTCAAGAGTCTTGTGGACAAGGCTAATGAGTCCAGCCACCGATCTCCCCGTCTTTGCTCCTTGTTCGTTGCAGCTGACGTCACTGGCGTTTTTAAATTCCCATTCATTCTTGAGGCCAGACCACTAACGAGCACACCTCATCTTTCTACTTGCACGTAGTTCAATTTCGGATAAATACGTGCAAATAAAGTAAATTTTATAGATAAAATCTGGGGTCATCTTCATAGTCGCACTAAAAATGACTTGTGATTTTCAAGAATTGATTGCGTATTCACAGTTCGCTGTATCTCTCCTGATCGCCTCGACTCACGCTGAGGAAGGACGCCAAAAAAGCCATTGGATGTTACCAAAACTCCTTTCATAAAATTGTATTTTTCTGGACATTTTTGAAAACGCGTTTTCCAGTTTTCCATCGAATTTTTTCGCTATTTAATTTAAAAAAATCAAGGAAAAATATTCCTCCTTTTTTTCCAAAAACAAATATTTTATCAAAGGAAAGTATGCAACATTCAAATGGTCATACGGTAATTTTCCGGAGCATACCAGTAAAGTGCAAATATGGGCAAATAGAAATGAATGCATTCAATTTGTCCACTTTTCGTTCCGTTGTTTCACGTACTAACAAAAGTTTCTCCATTTTCCAGACTGATCGGGGTTTCACTAAGATAATCAAGGAAAAATATTCACTTTAAACCAGTCGTTTTCTATTTTGTCGAATCGTCCTTGCTTCGTGAGAAGAACCACCTAAAATAGTCCGTTGCATAGTACTTTGCTTTTCACTGAATTGAATTCATGATAGAAAACATACAGATCGTGGAACGTAGCCATTCCTTTCAAACTAAACAATTTCGATTACCAAGGAGCATAAGTTTCAAGTTTTTGATAATTTTATAGGTTTTGCAATGAGGCATCGTTACGTGACTATAAACTGACAGTAGGGTAAAAAAGGTATAAGAATTAATGCTGACAGTAGGTTCTAAGATTTACTTCACTTTGCATTTCTAATCAGTGGAGTGACGTGTTTTGCGATTATACCGATTGTTCGATTGTTATGCCATATAAACCAATGGAAAAAATCGATAAACAGGGTGTTCGCAACGGACACCTTAATAGTCGATTCTTTACCAGTGCTTCAAATGGGGAAATATCGATAATCGGTCATTCACGCCTCGTCACTGTATCTAATGATAAACCTCGGTACTACTTGCTTTGATTAATCTTGTAAATTGGTTGCCTTGAATATCTACCCTCAAGAAAAAATAACCGCATCACCACTCCGATGGTGAGGAGCAAAGCTATTCCACGAAAACTGCACGAGCATCATCACTCAAATAGCTTAAATTTCTAGAAAATCAGCTTCACCCTCTCAAATGCAATACCTCTTAGCTTTTCAACTAATATAATTAGTTCATCGTTTATTCGGAGAACAGAAGCTCCTCTCTTGGAAAAGAATGGGAAATTCCCGGAATACATTTTTGTAGGTACTTAACAATATCCCCCGTTAGCGCAGCAATATTGCTCTCGGGGCATTTCCGTAACTCATCACGAATATCGGCAGATTTCTCAGTAAAGTTGAGGGTGCAATATAGACAAACAATTTTTACCCCCGTAAAATTGAAAAGATTGCACGCAGAATGCTTCTCAAGTCTCCTGCATCAAACAGAAAAACCATAGTGTGTAATTTTGTGTTTAAGTGCTGAGGATGTACTTGATGTCCGAAATGTGCATCCACTAAACTTTTAATAAACAACATGCGTGCAAAGGCAAGCCTTTCTCTCTCTTTTTTCAATTTAATTTAGTTAATTAACACGCAAAATGCGATACCTCAATCAAAAACCATAGCTGTGCGTCATTATGGGCCGGATTTATCAAAAAACGCACCAAGTCGGGAGTTGGCAGGAACCTGAAATATCCCATCAAATACATTTACGACTAGAAATTTGCTGCCAGCTTAACAATATGAGAGATACTGTTCCCCGGAAAAGTAAGATATTACCTTCGATAAACACTCCGTTATTTTAAAATGATTTTATAACGTTATAATTTTGAAATACCTCTAGTAATGCGAACAAACAAAAAATATTTCGGAATTTTCATTGTCATTATAATGTGAGGTTTGCACCCTCTTCTCTCCCTCTCCTTTTTCCTGTCACCCTATTTCTCTCTTACTCTCTCCACCCATCCCTTCCCCTCCTCACCGAGTGTGTTCGATGAGACGAGACCTAATCCGACAACTCCTGTCTTATAGATTCTGGAAACCTGCAAATATGGAATGACGATGCGCTCAGGTGCATCACCCATTATTGCGCTTAATTGATCAGTGGTGTAAATAATGATGTAGACCAGGATTGGTTGCTAATGGATGTGAGGAATAATCCATCTTGATCTTTGTCGTGTGTCTAAAATTATTGTTACAACGAAACTCATCGACTGTGCTGGACGTGGAGGAAACCGACTAATCTTCATTCCACGGGATCCGAAATCACTTTGACATTTAAGCCTTATGATTGGATATAGCCTTCATATGTGCTGTCTCGTTGATATATACTGATACTTAAAAGATAAGACACACCAGCCAACCAACCACACGTATACATGCATGTAACAAATTTTTGGTTTGCATTTTATCGGGGTGCGTTGGTTTACTTACTTGACTTATTCGTCTTCCCGATGATTTTTTGTGATTACTTTAGGCGATGCGCGTTTCGGACTTTTCGCCGAAATAGTTGCCTGTAGAAGATGGATTAAGGGAAGGATCCGAAATGCGCATCGCCTAAGGTAATCACAAGGAATCATCGGGAAGATAAAAAAGTCATTGGATGCAAAGATTTACCGACCGATCATTCTAAAGTAAATCATGCATATTTATACAGAACGATAAGGAATTTCAGAGGTTCTCATTTTTGAGACTCATGGAGGCATTGCAATGCCTCTATATAAAATCTATATAATCATACTTGACTGGAATTTTATCGGTGATATCGTTCCGGAAAAATACAGATTCGCGAGGAGTTGTAGTAATAGATGTTACTTACTTGTTCATGAACGTCTTTGTGACTGATGAAAGTCTCCTTACATTCCGTGATCTCCCCTCCCCCACCCTTATCGCGGCAGACTATCGTGTTCAGTGTTCACACCAACGGCGCAAGGGTGAAATACTGCTTCGCATAAGATATCTCCCTCCATTGGTTTCCTTGCCCGCGTTCAGTAGAGGGCGCAGATTTGGAAAAATAGATGGGCATTTACATTCACAACAGGATAGCGACTTATCCTTTTTGGTAAGTGTATCTCTGGAGGATAGATTTATGTAAATCGTGGTTTGAACAGACGAAGCCCGCAAGATTTATTTACATCATTTTTCCCCTTTGAATATTCCCTCGGGCTCGAGTGAATCCGATATGGTTGATAAGCGTGGCAAAAAGTGTTCTTCATTTTCAGTTTACTTTTTCGGTCATCGATAGTAAATTTTATCTACTCAACCAGTGGGAGTATTTTTTCTTTTCTTTTTTTAATGAGGATTGAATTTCCAGACTCCAAAAGGGAGAACGAGACTTTTAAAAGCGGAAGGTTTGAGGGTATTCGAAGACTCAAATTGTATACATGCACCAACGTTATTCTTCCAAAGTAATTGGATCTGTGCGAGCATCAATGTTTTATTTCTTTTGTTTAACTTTTTACTGAATCGTGTAATAAAACGATGAAAAAAAAAATGAAATAATTAAAGTACACATCACAACCGGACTAAAAATCAAAACGAGCATTTATGCTCTTTAGCATGAACTAACAAAATATACCATAAAATATAAAGTAAAGTAAGCCGATGGAACAAACTGACACTCTTTACTTATTCTTTATTTCTTTTTAGTAGATCAAGCCAGAGAGAAATACACAGAGCTCAATGGAAACATAATATTTAGCTCGAAATTGCTTGAATTACTATATTTTCTAGTCACATGCTGTTTTGTGACAGCCGTGCAAAATATTCAGGCTTGTATGGTTCCTCGAGCCAGCAGATCAGAAACTACAACAAGGTCGGGCCATATCAGTTTAAAGTTAATTTAGCGGTTAGTAAAATGAAGGACAAGAAGAAGAAAAGAAAAGAAAAGAAAAGAAGTCAGTTCTACTCCAATATAATAACTGAGAGCCGGGATTAAATTATGGATCTTGTGAGTCTTAGTTCCACCCACGAAACCTAGTGCTTTCATCCCGGGCAAAAGAGTTAATGCAAGAGGTAAATCAATTTTAAAAGCGTATGTGAGCTAATGGTGGATGAGATACGCTCATTTTACTGACTTTGAAGAGCTTTTAAGGTTCTCTTCCAGTTCTGTTTGGAATCAGATCTTTCTCTTTGAGTGAAGTAGAAGGAGAAGGATAATTGGATGTATTTATGCTAAAAGGAACTATGTACATAGGGATTGCGCGCAACATAGTTCCTTTTAGCATAAATAGTCCAATTGTGGAAGGTTGAGAGCTTTCACAAACCGAAATTGACTTCAAATTCCTAAAAGAAGAAGAAATATCGGTATCTTTGGCTCTAAAGCACGTATTACAATAATTCGAGGGCCAAAAATTTCCCTTCAAAAGTTCATTTTTTTCCTGGATTATCCTACATAATCATTTTGATTATTAGATACAACATATTTCGTAAAATAAATAAGCATCAATGGAAATAATCAAAAAATGTTTTTGAAAGAAAATAAATAGGCACAAAGTAATAAGAAATGAGCGGATAGGTCGCATCGTTGTTATATGTCAAACGGCCTCTTTCATCAAGGGATCGTTATTCTTCCAGCGAGTGTATAGATTGACTGTGAATGAAACCCTTTGTAACATGTGAAACATATTTTTTTCACGAGCCAGCCATGGAGTTTTTGAAGTTTCCTCCGCAGGTAAATTGAATAAAGAAGCTCAAATTTTACATAAAAGCTGAGGTTTATGTTCTGCCGTCGCAACTTTTCCCGCCAACTTTATCCGAGTTGAAAAGTGCACTGCCCCGCCTGCGAGCATCGCGTGCCTCGAGCCAATGCTCCCGTATGGGATCATTTGAATTTTTGTCCAATTAACAAATGAAACTAATTTGCTTTTCGTCGAAATGAGTTTTGAAATTACAGGTTATTTATTTTTTTAGAGTAGCGCCGCGTGGCTTTTATTATTTCAGAGAGGATGCTCATTATCTTAAACTTTAGCACTGTTGTCAAACGTATATTTAACATCAATTGCACGAGTGGATTGCATTTTGCAAAAAGGAACCACTCGCATTGCAATGATGCTAAGATTGTGCAACTTCATTTTTTGCAATAAAATTGCGGAAATTGTGAAAAACTATGAAATTTAGATGGTACTTTTTGTCTTAAATTTACAGTTTTTAGCGAGTAAACAAGAAACTATTAATGGATAATCGGGGTTTTCCTCCAAGACAAAAGAAGTTGCACAATCTTAGCAACATTGCAATGCTAGTGGTTCCTTTTTGTTTGCAAAATGCAATCCAAGTTATCTTCAATTTTCACCAAAGGAGAACCTCTGTTTCGTGCTGCAGTTTTGATATAAAGGAAAGTTCATGTTATCTGTGTACTTGTAATCAAAGGCGTGGCGTGCTTTGCAATATATCGATTGATCTGTCCCTTGAACCTATGGGAAAGGATCGATAAACGATCGATAAATAATCGATTGATTACCATACCTTGAAAGGGGAAAATATCGATAATCGAACTTTCACGCCTCGCCACTGTTGGTGATGAATCAATGGAGAGAATTATTGATCCTACCAAGAGCTTACTTTGAGCTTACTTTAAGCCCCACGAAACCTTTCAAAGGTTTATCATTACGGCGAAGAGAATACCAAAAATCGAGAAATGCACTCATGGTTTCAATAAAACTCATTGGGTGGAAAATCCTTGGTTCCTACCTCCATTAGAATTATCTTCCATCTCATACGAAGTTTCGAATTCATTCTCAAAGGATGCAATTCTATGTTTACGATGAACATTTAGATAAATTGCCTTCATATAGGTCCAAACCGAGGTAACAAGAGGCATTATTCATGTTCATTGAGTATGGTTCTACCGTCGGATGTAAAACCTTACGAGCATTTTTACGTAGGGAATAGAGTTTAATGGCTATTGCCGGACTTCGTGATTTGATTTGATTTGCAAAAATTCGTTTCCTGTATTTGATACACTGTAGTAGACGTATGGAAAAATTATCGAGGTTGCTATTCTGGAAATTCGCGAGAGTTCAAGACAGTAAGATATGATTCGTAATCGTATGCATAAGTCCTGTTTACTACTTAATATTACGAGAGCTGGTTCCAGATATAATGGACGTAGGACTTAAAACCACATTATAAACATAGTGGTAGTAGTGGTAGTTGTAGTAGTGGTGGTAGTGGTAGTAGTAGTGGTAGTAGTGGTGGTAGTAGTGGTTGTAGTAGTAGTGGTAGTAGTGGTGGTGGTGGTAGTAGTAGTAGTAGTAGTAGTAGTAGTAGTAGTAGTAGTAGTAGTAGTAGTAGTAGTAGTAGTAGAAGTGGTGGTAGTAGTAGTAGTAGATATATCAAAGTAGGAGCTATCTAAGACGTAAATTTTTATTTCTTCTGAGTTTTCCTAATGCTACTTTACTTTAACGCGAATATTTCCTCTTTATTTTGGTAGTAGTTTCAATCTAGCTGGAAAAAATATGCCAGAGAAAAACGCAGACGACCCGCTTTAAAATGGCAACTGCGCAGACGACCGTGCACTTTGAGACTGGAAACTGGAATCCTTCGTTGCAAAGCCTTATAGTTTTACAGCGGCATTACTTCGTGGCTCAGAATATTTCATTTCCTTCTTCGTATTTATCCGTTCATTCGTTTCCGGTTTTATTATTCTTACGACCAGTTTCGTCAGCAATTTTGCTTCCGTTCCTTTTCGCTTCCAACGAATTAACATACTTTTCCATGACGATTATTAGCACTATGTGCTTGGCCGAAGAAGATTAGAAAACCTGGTCATTACCTTCGTTGGTAGTAAAAGTTAAGTGGTACGCTAGATCATAAGAATTATTTTTGTTTACCTTCTTCCTAAAAAAGCATAGTTACAATTAAAACAATCACAGCATTTTTTTTCGGAGAGATTTAAAAAAATCTGTTTCAGATTCTATAGTGTGTTCATCGCCTGCCAATTTTGGTAAAAGAAAATGATTAGTTTTAAAGAAAATTGTAATGTCACATCATACACACGTTACCATTCAAGCCGGTTACTCTTATGACCTCTTTAAATTAAAAATAAAGACAAGAAGTATAGTTTAAAGCTTAAGCATTTTGCTATGGAGTGGCCAAAAAAAGAGAAGCAAGGATATGACCCACTCAACTGAGTAAAGCCAGGTACACAACATTTGTGGAACGGTTAATCGCGAGGTTCGACTCAAAAAACGCCTTCAAAATACTGTGTATACTTCCAGCACCGTCAAAGAGTTTGAATAGTGGTATCACAAGTATGTCCCTAGCTTTCTATTACGGCACTTATGTTTCATAGGGCGGAAATCTAAAAGCGGAGGACATCATAGTTATTGATCAGCATATCAAGAGAAGAATTTAAGATTTTGAAAATTTGCTTTTTATGGCAAACACTAGTGAATTTTAATTAATGACGCCGGTTGCGATTAGACAAACACTTTTTTATACTCTTCATTCTATTGTACTTTAAAAATTACTCTAAAAACAATAAAAGTGGTGACAGGAATACATTTTGCTTGCAATAACTCCTTAACACGCATTAGCCGACGATAAGGATAATTATTTGAAGCAAAAGTGTTTTTTTACGTAGATATTGGCATGGTGAATTTTCCATTATAATCTGACTTATAGCATGAAATATAACTGACGTATAAAATAAACTGAAATCATAATATCACGCATTTCAAGTTACCAAATTACCTTGAAGCAATCCAAACTTTCATCACAAAGAAAAATGTAAAAAAAAAGTAGAAAAAATTCGCACATTGTGTCATATAATATTAATGACCATTGTGTTTTTAATACACATCTAAACTAGTTAAATTAAGCGCGTGAAATAACAAATTTCTTACAATTTGTTTTATGAGAATATGAATTTTTGAAGATCCCTCGAAATGTCATAGATGTTAGAATTCTACCTTAAGATTACCTTTCATCTTTGAAAACTCCGTTTTCGACCAAAATACAAAGTAATACAAAATTGTATCCAAAAGACAGTGCATCTTAAACTTGCTTGTACAGAAAGTCTAGTTTAAATAGAGTTTGTATTCTGGCTAAACTTAGTACTTTTGAATGTTAAAATTTCTTGGAATTCCACCTAAATGATTTGATTTGAAGACGAACGTCTTTAAGTAGGAAGCGGAAGTGATTCGGCGCGTATTTGGCAACGAGGCTTTATTATACCTGGCAGCGAGATTCAATTGGTCTTGAATCTAATAAAACCGTAACGCTTCCTTTTATTCCAAGTCAGTTTCATGTATCCCTTTTAACTCAGCTTTTACTCGGGGCCGCTCATCATTGCATTTCGCTTTGATCCTGTTTTCATTTGGGATGCGTGGCCTTATACCCTGATTTTCATCGGCAATGTAAAAGTAACTCTCAGAACATTCGAGTAATTTTAACAGCCGTCATATCGCGACTGTTTGCGAAACACGTAACAGAAATCGCTGGAAACATTGATCGATGACACTCATGTTACAAATAAAAAATATAGATCTGTTCAATGCCAATTTACCTACTGCGAACGACGTATGATTACCAAAAAACGTACAATAGTTACATATTATACATTTTTTAAAGATCTTATATACCGTGGGCGACGCTACATTGTTCAATATTTATTGCCTTCGAGTATACCAGAGATTTCTCTACCATTGCTTCGCGTCTTCTCAGTGATGCGTTAGGTGCAACTTGTCCGATTGAAACAGCAATGTGATGCATTTATTTTCAAAAAGAGCCCTCTAACTATCCAACGCTACATGTTGACGGTGAAACTGCGAAAATGTGTATCTCGATTGCGGAGTTTTGACGTCTCCGCTACTAGCTTGTTTTTTAAAAAGAGATCGAGCTAACACTATGACTTGAAGTTTTCACAAACTGTTTGTTGTGGGTAGAGAGAAGAAAAATCACTGAAATTTTCAAAGAAATGAAGTTCAATAGTTTTTCATCCAAAAAAGTAAAGAATGACAGGAAATTTGCAGCACTGCAAACCGAGGTACGCATTTATGCAGATTCATCATCGCTGTGACTTTAAAAAAACCGCAATTTGATTTTCTAAAAGATTTTAATGTCCTCGATTATTTTATGGTTCTTAGTCATCATTCTAGAAATGTATTGCAAATGTAGAAATGTTAGTTTGGCACACATCGTGCACATCTATTGGTCAACCACGGCAGCATTACTTGAGAGGAGGAATCGTTTTGCGTGGGAAGCAGAACCTTCTATGAGTTTCGGACAGGAAATCAGTGGGCTGCTTGTTGAAATTGATAGACAAAGCGATAGACAAAGAAGACAAAAATAATATGGAGGGATTCTGTTGATAGGAGGGGGTAGTTGCAATGGACAAAGGTAATAGACTAACTCACGGCAACTCATGAGAGACCTTAAAGTTAGTCTATCATTTTCTTTCTTAGTCTATAAAAACCGCCCATTCCAACCAATAGGATCGCTCCATACTCATTTTTTTTTGTATGTTTTGTTTTTTGTTTTTTTACAAGCTTCAAATGGCTAATTCCACTCTTACCACCAGCCCAAGGTGACGATTGAGACTATCAAACCCAGGTTACCCGGCCGGGAATCGAACCCAGGATCTCATGGTTATAAGTCCAGCGCTCTAATCACTACACCACAGCGGGGTGATTATTGAAATTGATAGACAAAGCAATAGACAAAGGAGACAAAGAGATATCGAGGGATCCTATTGGTGGAAGAGGGTGGTTGCAATGGACGAAGGACTAGGTGATAGACTAACTGACGGCAACCCACGAGAGACCCAATAGTTAGTTCATCATTTTCTCCCTTAGTCTATAGGAACCACCCATTTCAACCAATAGGATTGCTTTACACTCCTTATGTCTTCTTTGTCTATAGTTTTGTCTATGAATTTCAACAATCAGGTTGAACACTGCAAGAGTAGAAGTTACCTGGAATGGTATGGCGAATAGTCCGATGACGATGTCGGCGAGGGCAAGATTGGCGATGAAGCAGTTGGTGACATTCTGCATTCGGCGGCTGGTGGCCACGATCCAGATCACCAGCGAGTTGCCGACCACCGCCACGAAGGAGATCGTCCCATAGAACACGGATAGCAGGATCACTATCCCCACCGGGACCTCGTACAGAGCTGCAACACAAACACGCATTTCGTCAAAAATAAATTCATCCACACTAAAAAAAATTAGACCTAGGTTAGGTTAGGTTGGGTTAGGTTAGATTGGGTTAGGTTAGGTTGGGTCAGGTTAGGTTAGGTTAGGTTAGGTTAGGTTAGGTTGAGTCAGGTTAGGTTGGGTTAGGTCAGGTTAAGTTAGGTCTAAAAATATAGACCTCGAGTAGTGACTCGAGTTGGGTTCAACGTCTCGTAGTCCATAGCATAAGAAACTTCCCCCTTGTACCCACACCGAAAAAAAAGTGAAGTTGATTTAACATTCTGGATGTGAAAATAGTGTGCGAGAACTTCTAAAATGCTGAATTGCCCGCTAGAAGAGTTAATTCCGCAATTTCAGCATGTAAAACTAACTGCTATAGCGGGTAATTTAGCATTTTAGAAGTTCTCGCACGCGTTATGCTAAGAGCAACGGAGATGGATTTCTGGAGAAGGTCGGCAGGAATTTCTAGGAGAGATCGGGTCCGTAATGATAGAGTGCGTCAGATAATGGAAGTCGAAAATGACATCGTGTTCGACGTCATGACCAAACAACTTGTTTGGTATGGTCATGTCAATAGGATGACGGAAGAGAGGCTGCCAAAAAAGATGCTTGATTGGGTTCCTCCTGGGAGGAGGCGTAGGGGACGCCCAGTGAGAGGTTGGCGACAGGGGGTGTTAAATGAGATAAGAGATTGTCAACTCCCTGATGACCTGTGGGAAGACCGAGCTTTGTGGCGTTTAGGTGTCGCAAAGCGCCAAAGAGCGCTATAACAGCGACTCGTATGTATGTAGAAGTTCTCGCACACTTTTGTTACGTCCAGAATGTTAAATCAACTTCACTTTTTTTTCGGTGCACGTTTTTACTATCTTACCTTTCGGACACTTTAGAAAGCGCAAAATCACTAAAAAACTGGAAGAAATGAGTTTTTTATGTTTTATTATACGAGCAACGAGATAATTAATGGTAAAATTAGGTATTTCTCTCTGGTGATAAATAAAGGCATCATTAGATGGATTGCAGCGTAATCAAAGGCGAACGTAACAAGCCCCATTATTTTCTCGAAGGTGATATTTTGGTGGAGAACTCTCCTTGTCACTTCCCTCTCCTGAAACTCTTTAAAAAAGGATCAGTCAGTCTAGATTTGGAGTGAGAAAAATTTGTGTCACAAATCCTTATTACGGTGGACCCTAAAAGGCAGGTTTTCCTCGTGCCATAGACTTTTCAGAGGGTTTTTGAATCGGAGTGGTTTCATTAATCTTGATTTCGAACCGATACGGTGCAAGAAAAAAAAGAAGATACACCGGAAATAAAATACACACCATTCTTTACATTAAACCTAAAATCGGATCTTCCGCAAGGTGAACTTTCGCAAGTGAATTGTTTTTTTCCTCGAAATGAGTTTAAATCGATAATATCACCAAATTCTATTTAGAATGCGAGCTCGGGAAAAACCATGTAACAGGGACGACAGGAATGAGGAAAACAAGGGGTGAAATTAAAGCCTCATCCACATTATTGTCAGCAGATTCAATCGAATCGTTGGACTTTAAACTTTGAAAAGTCTCTGTTAAAAAACAATTTCAAAACTTTAACACATTTAAAATGTAGTTACAGACATTATTTCCGACGAGACAAAACTCAAATAAGGAAAAAAGGGTTAAACTTAATAATATTACGCATTCATCGAGTGATTGCATGGTTTCATAATCACTCACAAAATCACTGATGATTTAAGGCCAGCCAAAAGGCCAGCAAACTGAGTAGGGATGCCAACGTAGCGCTAAGGCCCATTGTTTTGACGTATTTCAGGAATTTCGGCCTACATAATCCCCCCCTGCACGTTCAAAATGACCCCCATCCTTTCTGCCTAACGCAAATTGGCTATAAATAAAAGCGATATTGCCATTATTCAAGGTATTATTCTATTTTTAGCTCTATGCTGCCGTGCTAAGGAAGAACGCCGTATGAACATTCGAGAGTTGCCAAATTTCTCTCGATAAAACATATATTATTGACGGAATTCATGCTTATTTTTCCTTGCAATTTTCAAAAATTTCAGATTGAATTGCGCACAAAATTGTGTGCAAATTTCGGGAAAATATATTCACAATTTTCCCAGTGAATTCGGTTTTTATTGGAGAAAACTTGGCAACGTCCAAAGGCTCATACGGCGTTCTTTCTCAGCACGGCCGAATGTGCCCCACGAATTTTGACGGTGTGCATGGAAGCGGTGACAACGGTTAACTTCCGGTGTTCGGAGAAAATCGCGCGGCTCGGGTATGAGAGTGTCAGGTTCTAATGTAAGCCCCCCCCCCTCTCGTCTCCTGTATTCAGATACGTCAAGCGAGGAATTTGTCAAGCGAACCGTGTGAACATCTCCTTCACCCCCGGCTCATTGATGCCTCGGAATGCGGACATGATTTAGGGTCTTTTCGCTGCACACTCAAGTGGGTAATTTTACGGAAGCTTATTTAGAGATTTGCTCTCCCGTGAAATGATTGATGCGGGGTGAAGTGCGCGGCACGATCATGATGCGGCGGGAAATTTGGTTTTTTTCCTCCACCTGCGGTTGGAGCACCTAGAGTGGGAGAGTATGGACATATATGTAGCCCCGAAAAGTAGTACGAGGGGGAAAACAAAAACAAGGCTAAAATACAACAATAAAAAACTCGAGACATTCCGACTCAAAACTGAGCCATTTTCAGGAGAAAAATACAATAAAAAATAAAAAATATCAATAAAAATCCTGAGATCTATGTTTTCTACGTCTTTCTCGTTAGAATGTGCCTTTAAATGATACTTCACACTTCCGATCAGTTTTGACTTGTAGAGCTTTCTTGTAATGCTCAATTTTTAGTCAACTAAATTTCCATTTTGATCGCTGCCAGATAATCCAGCCACCAATTTTTTGTGAGAACGAACGAACGAACGAACGAACGAACGAACGAATGAACTACCAACTAGCGAACTCTCTAAATTATTTTACCCCTCTCTCCATCCTCCTCTCCCCTTGGATTTGTACTCGAACCATCGGAATATCTTAAATAATAGAACGATACAACTATTTGAGCTTCCGTGTGTTGCGCAGTATCATTCCCAATTGAAGGCGTTTTTTCTTTCCTAGAGTCGGACTTTTCTTCTAGCCTCACTTTTCATTCCTTTCTCTCTCCGACTCGCCACCCATTTACTTCCTCTCTATTCCCTCCTTTCTACCTCCCCCTCGCTTTATTCTACTCTCCCCCTCTTGATTCCCCGCTCCCTCCTCAGTCTCTCACTGTCTCTTTTTCGTGTGGTCTAGGGTACAATTCTGAACTCTTTTAATTTCTTCTTCATGCATTTTAAGATACGTGTACATACAAGTCGCTTTTACAGCGCACCCGGGCGCTCTGCTATACCTACACTGAAAAAATGATTACGTAGTGAGGGTCTATACTGATTGGAAAATCCAAGGTATGAACTGCTCGTACATACGGTCTGGCTTTCACGACTAGAGCAGAGCTGTGCCGTAAACATGTCGTGCATGGAAAAGCATGTGTATGAACTTACCATTCATACGGTATGGACAGTGGGTCCATACGGTATGGACTCAGGGTACATACTCTTCGTATGTAATATTTGTTCATACTATAAAATGGACTCTATCTCTATTCATAGGTCGGCATCAAATTGTTCACAGTCTGTATGTGGCCCCGACTCAGCAAGAGTACATAAACTTTTTTCAGTGTAATCGCCATTCTTGTCTATCGACTGGGAGGTCATCATCAGAGGTCGATTCTGGTAAATGGCATCCTGTAATTTCATCTTGAATGCCACCTATCCACGATTTTGCTGGACAGACCTTACGTCTCCTCCCAGGAGGTCCCCAATCTGGTACCTTCTAAGGCACTCCGTCATCCGCCATTTGTTGAACATGACCATAGCAGACCTGTTTGGTCATTATTTCATGCACGATGTACGCACCTTACGATACGAATCCATAAATTGAATAGAAAATCTACTCTACAATATCCATAAAGCGCCCAGTGAGTCGATTTGGCAACGGAATGAGAGGATAATTGCGGGGTAAGCGGGTAAGGAGCTGCATGGATCCAGGACCATGGCAGGGGTATGTAAACGCTGCGAATATTTTCCGATCAATTGGCCGGCTTCTCGCGTTCTCGCCCCCAACCCCGTACCCGCCTTCCGCCACTGCCTTAACCCCATCGCTTCCCTGCATCACTCCAACTTCTTCGCCCACTCCTCTCGCGGCGACCTTCACGCCGCGCATCACTCCTTAATATCGAGCAGCCCGCACCTCCTTGCCGAGTCCTCACGAAAATATGAACCCGCTCCCGTCACAATTAAACTAAAAACGCTCGATTTGGCAACTTCGTCCTCCGCCTCAAACACTCAACGCTAAGAAGTCTCCGGTTTCCAATTCAACCGAGAACAGACAAAAGGGAACTTTTTAAACGCATGGGGTGTTGCCGGCTTGGTCGCACGAATTGGAATTTTGAAAGCTCGCGGGTAGCACTCCCGTGATTCCCGTATTATGTGGGAGAGAGCAGTAACGCCCAAATTTTGAAAATCGAGTTTCCCCTCAAATGTCGAATAAAATAACTTGAATGAGTCTGATTCAATTAAAACCGTCTTAATTCTGATGAACGAAGTTAAAGGAAAGTTGTTGTATGTAAATAAAAATTGGTAAAATTTCAGAAAAAAACAGCAACAAGTCCATACTCATCTGCCAGAGAGTTGTGCTCACTGCTGTCTTGACTAAAGTTGTATCCTTCTCTGCAAGAAATTAATACAAGTTTCTACTTAAGGTTCGGGTTGAGTGAGAGGGATATACGATAGATTGATGGCTGCAATTCATGGAAAAAGGGACAGCACCTTTAGGGGTTTTGGGCCTAAGAGTTGGATGAAATGATCACTTCTAATTGATTGTGGTTGGACCCCCCCTTTATCAGGAATCAGTCATAACAAGTTGCAGTCATGCCCCAACTGATTAGAAATAACATTTCATCTAGTCAAATGTGACTGGACTCCAAAAGTTAGAGTACAGCCACAAACAGAGACATCTGCTTTTTGACGCTTTTTACGTCGTATTATATCGCCTTTTTGATCATTTTGACCCACGTCTAACATGAGATATCAAGGCCATATTGTTTCAGTAGGAAACCGTGTGTGAGAAAGCTCAGAGTTTTGTGAAATTTTCATTTGAAAAAATTTCTTGAAATGTCGATTAAAATATTTTAAAGATGTTCTAAAAATATATTTTGCTTTACAGAGTATTGTTTTAGATACAGCCCCAAGGGCCCCTGTCTTCGTCACTATGTATACTCTGGCCTCGTATTATCACTCCAAAATATCAGACCACATGTTGGCGCATTTATTTTCCCTTCCTCACAATTGATGAAAATTCCAACTTATAAACTCCGTGTATGAATCAAAGACGCGCCTCCATGACTCACTGTGTGGGAGTCATTCTCTGCTTGTTTTACATTTTGCCGAGCGACTGATCGTGATTGTTCGGATCGAGGTATCTTACGCACTCCCTCATCAATTTCGGAGCTTCAGATAGCGTCAGAGTAAATTATTTGCTACAAACGATATATGGTTCATCACTTTCAACACAACTTTCACCTTCACTCAAGGACTCATGATGGACTATACGGACTTTAAAAGCACAATCGCAAAAATAAAAATCAGCGTTGACGCTGTGATACCGTCTGCGTGAAAAACTTTCCTCCACCCTGCGCTAAAGATACACCCTAAAGCTCACGACATAATTAAATCCATTATTCTATTCCTGAGCCGCGGAGATGAACCGAGGACTCGTGAAACGTGATATGGACGGACACTTCAGTGTAAATACTATAACGTTCCTTCTTCACCATAAATAGCTCAGCCTTGCTAGAAAATCCCATAGCATTTGATCAATTCTTGATGGCCTCTCCTACACTTTCTAAATATCCTCACCGTTGCCCACGAGGGCGTGTCCATGACCTGTGAACATTAATCTGTAAAAGTTGGGTCCCTTTAAGGACGGAGCAGAGGGTCTCCTTTAAGGGTCAAATAAATTGGCAACTTAAAAAAATAGAATAAATGAATAAAAAATAAACCTCCGTTGATAACTTCAAAGATTCTGTAAAATGTTGAAAGTTGTAAATGTTTTAAAGGCGTATTCATTTAACCCTTCAATGCTTAATATTTGTTTTGTACGCAAAGCCACAAGTCAGGCCAAATACCATGTCGCGGTCGGTCGTATTTAAATAAGTTGTTTTAGATAGTTTTTGAGGTAATATCTACGTTATTTTTATGTTTTTGAAGGTGATAAATATTTGTTAAATTTTTAAATTTTCACATCCTTGGTAAGATACTAACACGTTCTCATCCCCCTCCGTCTTATCCGCGGTACGTAACTTCCACAGAGTAAATAGACGGGTCAACATGACCCGGCCTGGGATTTCTAGCGGTAGTCGTTATCCTCTGGTACGACACGGCTCTTGCCAAAATACCAATTTTTTGACGTGCACCCTTTAGGGTGCTTGACAGACCTAATATTTTTTTTTTCAAAATGATTATTGATTTGGACATAGCATATTTTTAGCATACTTGACCTTATATTTGAACAGATTTCAAAACGAAGAGAAACGTAAACGTGCGTTGGCGACGGCGCAGAGATACAACTATTCGTACTTGATGGATGTCCAAGTTGCATCTGTAAAATTGAAGGCGAAATGTCGCGAGGCGTGAACTCTCAATGCTTTATGCTGCCAATGGGGTGTCGCTCAGAGTCGGATGAAAAGTTGAACAAAGGAAGGCCGAACACATCTCTCCTATCTTCGCCTGTATTGTCTCGCATTTTTTTTTGCTTTTTTATTCCTCCCTCACATATCAATGAAAAGCCACCGCGCATAGAACAAATTTTTCTGCTGCAGTATTGCAACGTTGTCATGAAATAAATACTCTGTCTCCTCTTAGCATTATTCTCCAATTGTCATCGTCATTTGATTCTCTGACGAAAGACGATCCGGCCGCCCTTTCTTTCTATAACTACGACTTTGTTAACCAGTGAATTTATAATTAACGAAAGAATTTTCTGATTTTAAAACGACCTTTGAAATGAGAAAGAGACAAGAAAAGAATAATTTTTATTTAAAGGAACCTGAAGGATACGTACGTTAATTTTCCCTTTTCAGGTGCGGAAACTTTCTCAAGGACTTTCATGGGATTTTTTTAAAACAAAAAATAAATTCCTTTTCCACCGCGGATTATTTGCATATTCTGATCAAAATCAAACACTTTTGTTTTTTCAACATCTTCCGTTTATACAAATTGACACATTCTTTGGATAAATGTATTTACCAATCAACCATAGAAGCTTAAGGAACTCCCAATGCTATTCTCGAGACTTCTCATTATTTTTTCAACCGCAAGTTCCCTGATTTTCAAACGTTCAGTGCAGGATTGTCATGTTGGGGGAGTTTACTCTGAAGATACGAATAATTTTTAACGGGCTTTTCGACGAACTTTGCTACACCGCTTTTCTGGGTATCCGCGGGCAAAACCCCCCAAACACGCTCGGCAGAGCATCGCCCACAACTCGTGCTCTGCAATTAATCGAGCATAATAAAAAGGAGGCCGTGAAACTGAGGAATAAAAGGGGCTTTCCCGAAGTTTTATTTTTTTATGACCCCTCGAAAAAACGCGCGCGGGCCAAGTCTAATCACCACTCTCCAAACGTTGCGTGCCGCGGCAATAAAACGCGGGAGCCGTTGTGTTTTACTTCCTCTCATCCTCTCTTAACGCAAGAAAGAGCCCAAGACAGTCCAAAATGAAGAGAACGGCCCAAAGGATTGCCAGACAGGGTGAGATACTGATTACCACCTTCAAAATCCACCAATTTCATCAAACACTGAAACAAGTAAAACCTTGAACCTTCCGGCCAAACTATCACAAGCGCATGTGACGTTTCGAAATTTCCACCACCATTTTATTTTTGTACAGAGAAATTGTTGGTTAAATCCGTTTGAAAATTTCACTGAATTTTGTCGGCAGCACAAAGAAAATTCAGTGAAAATTTCGGACAGCTTCGTTGAGAAATTTCTCTGTAAAAAAAATGAAATGACGGTTGAAGTTTTTAAAATTGATTATCTTGAATGCATTTCGGGTTTAGGTAATCCATCTTCAGCAATATTCAAAACAAAACACAACGATTGAAATTGAAACAAATAATCATATAATGATTAGTATTGCATGAATGCAAACTGGCACGCAAAATTAAAGTTGAATAATATTTTCTTACTTTTTTTCGCGAGAAAAAATGCACCCGGCTCGGTTGAAAAAAGCATCAAAATTCTAGGCTATCTGAGAAATTTTCAGCAGATTTTTTTCTTCATAAGCACCTCTGTGCCATGATCTGAATTCAATTTTCGCACCCGGTGGACGTACCTCAAATTCGTGGCCGAACATCCCAATGCACTGGGAAAAAACACATTGGATCTAGAGTCCAGACTCTTAAAAACATCGACATGAAAAAATACTCTTGATTCAATCGGATTTTTGCTTAAATCAAGAACCAAGCCTCTTAATTTGAGCGGATTTCCTTTTGATTTAAGCAAAAATCTGATGGAATCAAGAGTATTTTTTCTTGTAAATGTTTTCAAGAGTCTGGACTCTAGATCGCTCTGGTGCTTGCACTAGAGCTGCTATTCCGGACGGTCCCAGCTGGGGAGTATCAACGGACCATGTTACATTGGAGAGACCGCGTGTTGGTTGATGGGAATCGGCGCCATTTTCTGCTGTTTAGGGGGGACTGATTTTATTTTAATTGATATCTTTTTCCTGTGAGCGAATGCTATGTTGTGTTGTGTATTTTTGGAATCATGGTGATACTGTCAATAATTCTAAACGGGTCTGTGCTTTAATCTCGCATTGGAAAAAATGTACTTTACGTTTAAAATTTGAAAATTCAAATCTATAAGTTTTCGCGCTTTTTTCGAAGAATGCCGTGGTTGGAGCTTCCTAGTCATACTACTCGACATCAGCTGATAGCAAACAAAGGTTACCAAGGAAACCGTAAACGCGTAACAACTACCTACCGTCTCCAGAGCCGCTTTCCGACGCGAATGCGTTGGAGCTTCCTGCTTGTTTTTTTTTTTCCAGTGTGGGCAATTAATATTATGTTTCCTTCGTAATTCCTCCGGGTAACAATACTTCCTTCTCCAATGTCCTTCATCCTGCAGGGAACCTCTGGTCCGGCAATTACGAATATCTGCGCTCCGATGAGGAATGAAACAAGAAATGCATTTTCTCTGAACGGCAGCGAACGTGCCCTCGAAGAATAGAGGAGGTTCAAATAGTGAGGGCGACAATTGTAATAATCTGATACTGAGAACCGCGCCTCGTTTTTTTGCGGTGGTCTCAAGAGGCAATCAACCTGAGATTTGATTTGATCTCAACCACTGGAAACGCTTTTCTCCGCGATCCCATTTCCTTGCTTTCCCCGAAATTCACTTCATCTTGGAACAGAAAATGTTGAATATTTGGGCCGAGAGAAAAACCGCCTCGATCCTACACTGCATAGATCAGATAAAGGACTGTGTATTTACGGACTCTTAGCATGTGGTACGGCTGCATGATGTGCATAATACTGCCGTGCCAAGGAAAAGCGACGTATGAACCTTCAGGCGTTGCCAAATTCCCTTTGATAAAACTCGAATTTCCTGGTGAATTTTTGAATATTTTTCTGCCGATGTTTCAGATAATGTCGTTTGCAATTTCACCTAAAGTTCCTGAAAATTTCAAGGAAAAACATTCATAACTTCTCTCGAAAATAAAAACTTTATCGGAGGAAATTTGGCAACTCTCAAATGTTCATATGGCGTTCTTCCTTAGCACGGCAGAATAGTACTCGCCCTATTTCAACATTTTCGTGGAAAGGAGAAAATTGAATCGTGTAGCTCAATAAAACGATATCATTTATTTTGCTCCTACCCTGACAATATCTGTTCAACAATTCCATTTAACCTCTGTCATTTGTTGTTTTCTCATTTTTCTGCAGGAGAGACGCACTTGGAGTATAAAATCACTCCTCTTTGGTAAAAAAAAGTAAAAAAAAAAAAGTGATAGAATAGCCAAGTTTTGTAGGACAAGTTTTAAAAATTAGAGTAAGACCTCTTTTTAAACTATGCCATTTAACATAATGCAAAACATGCTCTCTTCTGAAAATTTTTTCAACCTTGAGAAACACTTGAGAAGCAGTTCATGTAAACACTGAAAAAAGATTAAAGTGGATGTAACATTCTGAATGTAAAGAAAGTGTGCGAGAGCTTATAAAATGCTGAATTACCCGCTGTCGCAGTTAATTTAGCAATGCCAAGGATGTAAAACTAACTGCTGTGGCGGGTAATTCAGTATTTTATAAGTACTCGCGCATGTTTTTACATCCGAAATGTTAAATCAACCTCACTTTTTTTCGGTGAATATCATAAATTTGCTTCCCTGATCAATACAGCAGAACGACTGGAGGAGGGTTGAAAGTATACCGTAAAAATAGTTTAACCAAAGATGGGATTTACTGGGATGGGATGACATGGATGATACTTCCCTGCAAATTTGAACAAATGACCAAATCGGCATTTATAGGGGAACCTCGTTACCTTTCTCTGGTTTGTAAGATTCAATCATCAAAACAAGATTCTACGCATAGACGTAGCTAAAAACAATTCTGGGTTGGCCTAGCTCTCTTTTTTCCAAGGGGGAGGGGGTCTGTTCTTGATAGCAGAAAGACAAGAGGGGGTTTCGGAGGATATTTCCTTGAAAATTTTGGAAAATTGACCTTCCTCATATACACCTTAGAGCTATACTCTCAAAATAAATGTAACCGTATGCAAAATAAAAGTTTTTGCCCGCAGTTATCCTCGAAAAACATCTCTAACTTGTTCTTTATGCCGGTGTGTATGATGCAATAAAACGAGGAGATGCACGTTATATGGACGTATTTCTGCCAAACGGAACTATGTGTATTCTGACGTGAGCTCTGTCAGGCACGTATTCTTATGGGTCTCAGGGCTCATGTCTTAATGCACATAGTTCTGTTTGACAGAAATACGTCCATATAGGACTCTACTGCCTACTACTCATTGTCAGATTTTCTAGGGAGACCAAACCTACCCTGGCCAAGACTCTACGAAACGTAGGACTGACCCGTTGAGGCCTCCTGGTACACGTGAAAAGAAGCAGCCTGCCTTATCTCACGCGACCAAGGTGAGTTCGAAAGAGACACAGGGATGAAACGCATTACTTTCGATTTGCGACGTTGTACCTGAAAGCCTCAATTGAATTTCCATGTAGTATGCGGTTAGCTGCTCGAAAACATCCCCTCCACCCGGGAAAAATGGGGGCACCCGTCCGTGATGTCGTATCCGTTCCACTAGGTGAACCGGATGTGGGAATGGAAACAGACCACGGTTGGCAAGCTGCGAGGACGGGGAGGCTTCCGCGAGGTAGACCGAGGTGTTTTTGAGCGGAACTTAGCAACCGAGATGCAGCCTGAAACGAGGATATCACTCAAAAGCTCTCCTTGCGCCTCAGCCTCAAATTACGGCTGCGGAGGATGTTTCTCATCAGCGCACTCTAACTGAGCGAGATTGGGTGGGCGTAGGGCGTAGGGGAGGATGAGTGAAACTATGTTATCCGCTAGACCGCGCGACATTTCGTCGGCCATTCATCAACAGTGGCCCCGTCATATTTCTTCGCTGCGCCTTCGGCGCGGCGCGCGACTTCCCCGAATCGCACCCGCCGCAGATGCTGCCGTGTTAAGGAAGAACGCCGTATGAACATTCGGGAGTCGTCAAATTTTCTCCGATAAAATGTTTATTTTTGAGGAAAATGGAGATGTTGCATGTGTGAGGAATTTGCGATTTGACTGCTGATCCCTATGTAACAGTTCGCGAGAAACACGATGGTGCCACTAGTTTTCTCAGAAATCAACTCCCAAGCTCAAAAAAGCACTCAAGTCGAGGCCAAAATGGAGGGGATATTCCACCCTACCCTGAGAGTCCACCTCTACATCAAGACAAACTCTCCATGCAAAGATAGGGAGCAAATACATTAGCAGGGTTACCATGTTTTCAGTTGTGGAGTCCCCAAATAAAGTGGCAGCCCTGTCAATGTATTTGCTCCCTATTTTCGCATGGAGAGTTTATCTTGATGTAGACGTGGACTCTCAGGGTAGGGTGGGATATCCCCTCCATTTTGGCCTCAACTTGAGAGCTTTTTTTTTGAGCTTGGGAGTTGATTTCAAAGAAAACCAGTGGCACCATCGTGTTTCTCGCGAACTTTTACATAAGAATCAATGGTCAAATCGCAAATCCCTCACACATGCAACATCTCCATCACAAGCAAAAATACCCGAGAAATTGGAAGAGAGACATTCACAAATTTTCTTGAAAATTAGTGTTTTGTCAAAGGAAATTTGGCAACGCCTGAAGGCTCATACGGCGTTTATCCTTTCCACGCCAGAATGCCTCCTCGTTCCGTGCTTAATTTAGGCTCTCTAATATGCGGCCATCCTTCAAGGCCTCAGGCGGAGATCTGATCAAGGGATTCTAAAATAATTATGGGATTCCTGCAAAGTCTTTCAAATGACATGATGCTCCTCGTTCTCAACTTATCTCCTGCCAAAGCACCATTCGGATTTAATATCCCGTGCTCATATATCGTCGTCTCCTGGGTGGAGGATGTATCTCCATTTTGATGTGAGCCCTGATTCACATGTAAATCCATGCTTTCTGGGTCTCATGAGGAGATCGCGATACGCCCTTACGTCAGAGGAGCGACGATATGAATGTATTGATGCTACTTGGACGGATTTAATCAGGATCAGCCGAACTAAAAGAGTCGTTGCCTAATTGTTTTTCACGTTTTATATTTTTGTCAGTGAACCAAGCAACATCACAACTTAAGAATTTGCGCAGATATCTTTTATAGTTAAGCGGAGATTCACACACGTCTCAAGATGATTTTTAAAGTCAGAGACCAAAAATCTGGATTGACATGCTGATCATGACGCATATAGATCTCACCTTGAAGCCTTCAGCATCAGTGAAAATTAATCATAACGTACTAAAATTACTAGAACCATTCCTTAAACGACACAACTTTTGCAATGATTTCTGAGATGTATGATAAAATAACCATACAACAATATTTAAGGCATGAAAAAAATGCCTCGTTTGCCCTCTATACACACAATAAATAAAAATAGGAGGATGAACATTTCAAATGGTCAATTGGACGTGTTTCTACCGAGCAGACCTATGTGCAGGTGAGAAATATGGGGTGTGCTCGTTAGTTTTCTTTGCGTAAGAATGAATGGGAAATATAAAGCGCCAGTGACGTCAGCGGCGACGAAGCCGCCCTTGCGGCAGTGCCGGGCTCTCCTTGGTCGGCTTTAACTCATGAGCCCTGTCTACAACGCTCTCTTGCCATGCCTGCGGCTCATGAATCCCGCATTCAGTTGGCACATAGGTCTCTTTGATAGAATGTAAAACCCCCCTTTCCCAATTCTTCAAAAGGAATCACACCCACTTTTACATAGCTTCTTATGCAACTCTCTAGAGCTATTTCTCACCTCCACATAGGTCTGTTTGGTAGAAATACGTCCAATTATGTAGTCACTTTACTGAAATTCAGCCACAAGGGGCTACGGTCCAGCCACCGCTAATTTCTATTCAGGCGCAGCTCGGGTTAAAGTTTAGCCTAGTTAAATTATAGACCATTTTCTCCGATAAAGTGTGGTTGGACTTGACAACAAAAAACCAACTACAACGCGCGGAAGCGTCGGGCATGTTGAAAATTGTGTAGCAATATCATTATCGAAGCGAGAAGTTTAGATGAACGCATATTTCTTATGCAGGTTGTGAAGTTAGGAGTGTACGTCAGACTATCGCAATGCGCTCATCATGATTTTGTAGCTCTCTCATCCAAGAAACAACTTCTCTTTTCGCTCTGACTGAAGTTTGCAACAGGCCATCGCGAGGTTAACTCAGAATTCAGTATTTCATCTCAAAAACGGCTGAATCGCGGATGAAGCCGCGAAAACCGAGATCCACTTGAAAGTTTCATGCAGCCAGTACCATCGCGGAGTGCACATACGAAAACACGGAGGCTGACAAATCAAATCAGAGCGGTGATGGAGAGGAGATTCGTGTCGGGAAGTTGCCCCCGATTTTCCCTAGAGGTGGGCTCGCATGTACACCTAGAACAAGAGGAGCACTGCATTATGCAAGGCAGGCGGGATCTGCGATGTTTGTGCAATCTCCAGTGAACGGGAAAAACGGCTTTCTTCGGGACGTGAGCTGAACGAAAACTCACTCGAATGCNGGGGGGGGGGGGGGGGGGGGGGGGGGGGGGGGGGGGGGGGGGGGGCACCGACCGCACGGATGCTTCGGGATGGGTGAAGCGCGGAATACCAAAACTACGAGTGATCATATTTCCTCAATTATATTTATTTAGAGTGTTTGATTCTCTCAAGTTTTTATTCCCAAAATAAACGCTGCCGATGCAGAGAAAATAGTGGATAAAGGAGCCGTATCACACTGTTTATCCTCTCTTCCTCCACGATTAACGGTGTACGCAGGATCAAAATCGCAAAATTCGTTGTCTCCCAAGTGGAGGAACTTGCTCTACTTCAAGGTTGCCGAATTGACCCCAAAAATCAATTTATTTAATAAATTTTATATCAAATATTTTCTGCTTTTTGCATGAAATCTGAGGAGAGTTCAGCGATCTTTTCAGTTAGAAATGCCCGAGATTTTCTTGGTTAAAATGCATTTCACGAGAGGAAATTTGGCAACATTGAAATTGGGTTACATTCTTTCGTGAGCGAAGCGACGAAATAAGACATGTTATGTTGCAGTTGGCGGTAATTCAGAAAGGTCTAGGAAAATATTTAAGAATTGTGCGAAAAAGGCACAAGGATTGCGGGAATAGAAACCTTAACATCTCCTACAGGAGTGCGCGAATTTTAAAATGATGTTAACTTAAGAAAATTTGGCAAAGCAAGAAACAATTGGAAAATAAACGCATTATTATGTTACCCTAGTTTAGGTTAGTTTGTAGAAAAATCATCGATGTCTTACTCTCTGATGATAGATGAAGTGATATGATTGAATAATGGCCGAGGGTATAAAGAACTTACCTAACTTGTCTCGGAAAAAATATTTGATCGGGAGTAACGAGGCTACGTTGGAATGCTACTGCGGCGTCAAAATACAACAAGGGCCTTTTAAATTATATCATTCAACGCCGCGATTATTGTAACGGGAGTTTGAATAATCGCGCCAAACAGTGCAGCCGGCGTTAAACGTATATTAGCGCCTGCAAGACTGTAGGAATATCTCACGCATTCCGCCAAACAGTGCGGTCGGTCGGCGCTCAGCCCATATCAGCGCCTGCAAGACTCCATGAATACTTCTCGCATTGCGCCAAACGCAGCGCAGTCGGTCAGTTGGTCTGACACGCATATAAGCGCCCACAAGAATGTATAGGAATGCTGTTGGATCCATCGAAGAGAGATATGACCATAAATAAGTAGGGCATGAACAGACTTCCACGATGTAGCTATCTACCACGAACTACGAAGGTTGCCAGATTAACGCTTCCTCGTTGAATATTGAATACTCGAGCAAACACGTGAGTTTTCGGTACCAGAGAAATTTGTGCAATCCTATGCATATCCAATAAGGTAAAAGATGAGGCATTCGCGGAATTCTATAGCAGCCGTAGTTGGAATCAGATTCCACTAATCCACAAGTTCAACGAGGCAGAATACCACCATGCCAACTAGAAAGTTGCGGAGTTTGGAAATTGGAATCTTACTCGTCTCGGAACTCCAATTTTGTTTGTGATTGTATTCGGTGTATATATAATTTGGTTTATACACATTTTCATCTCAGATAATAGCTCGCAAGATGCGTTTTTCTAGTTAAAAAACTTTACTTGAATTTGCGCCGAAAAACACTTTTCGAATGAAGTTCAAAGTTGATTGAATCAAGCAGGTTACTGCTTGATAAACCCGCGACTTTCTTTTGATTTAAAGCACCATTCCTCATGATTCATGATAAATTTCTCCCAGGCGTCACCTTTTCCACTGTTTTTGTCAAATTTCATCATGAATATGTAGGAATCAATCTGAAATGTTTTGATTTGTAAGTTTATTTCTAATTTTTGAAAATATCCATGGTGATAAGATCACTATTTTTTGCACTTATACCTTCCTGTTCACTAACTTTCTTCAAGTCATTTTCAATCTACACGGTATCATCCTTGTGTTTCGAAGGATACCTCATATTAACTTCTCTATGATGAAATTCATTAAAGTGCGTGCAGTTTGGTTTTACAGAGATTTCAAGGAAAACCTGATTAATTACACTAGCATTAGTTTTTCTGTGAAAGGCGTGCGATCTTCAAAATAACGAACTCTGACATGTAACATATTATTTTGCTGCTAATAACTTTCTATTGTTCTTATCGCGGATGCAATCTTGTCTCTGCCTCTGGCAATTCATTTAGCGCCAGTTTTTTATCAACTACGTCACGTCAGGATGCGGCGCTACCATTCTTAAATTATGGTTTTAATTAGAAAGGAGTGTAATAGCGGCACCAATATTTGAACAAAGCTATCGGCTGATAATCGATCTGGCTCTTGCCTCTTTTAAAGTTGAGTTCTATACAATTTTTGAAATTCAGACATTATGAATGGCGCCATGCTGTTGAAACATACTTAAATATTATTATTTTTGTAAAAGCTCTGTAAAAATAAGAGTGAATTTGATGGTCTATGGCTTTTTCTAATGCCAAAACAACACATCAACAGTCCTGCCGTATAGTATCCTTTGACATACCAGTGCAAGGTACATGCCATATTAACCATGGTACCTGGTACGTCTATATTTTGTTTTACAACATTACACCTTTTCCTCTCATATAATTCTCGATTCGTCTACACCATCTAGATCAGTTCAGAATATTATCGTCAATTTTCGATATTCAATTTTTCAAATTTGAAATCTTTTCTAAAATTCTTTTCACTAAACCTACAGATTTCGTCCGTTATGAATATTTACGACGATTTAAAATTTGACGATTTAATTTCTTTACAGTGTCTGCAAATGTTAACGTTCAGGAAAACGTGACCACATGCATCTTTCCGAAAAGTTTGGAGACACCGGAAGTGAAAGAGTACCCATTGCAAATCGGTTTCGATGACAACATTTCCTTCAGTGATATAAACGAGAAAACCTATCAAGCGTCATTTCTAAGAATGGCAATGCAATTTTCCGTGGATAGTCAACTTCAACGATTTTCTCTTAAAATGACATTCAGTAAATTTTTTCTCTCCGGACGATAAAGTCCTTATTTACACAGCCAGTCAAAATTTACCGAAAAATACGTTTTTATTTTTGTCGAAAGATGCGCAACGGAAGATTTGCATCGTCCCTCGGTGCGGCACCAATGCTGTAAGCGGCTTTCCAGGGCATGAAATGGACCACGTCAAACAGAAAGGAACCAAGCCACATCTGCTAGTGCCAAATTTAATCGGGCAAGTTAATTTTTTTCATGAAAACGGTTTTGCGGATTTTCGTGCAAATTTCAGTGAAACTTCTTTATAATTTGAAGCAAATTCCTTAAAAATTTCAACGGAATTCGCAGAAACGATCTCTCGTAAAAAATTAAATTGCCCAGTTAAATTTGGCAATAGCAGATGTGGCTTGGTTCCTTTCTGTTAAACTCGGTCCAAATATGCTAAAAAATATCCCGGGTAATTTGTTGCTGAGCATTGTTTCAGCGAATGCGACGCGACCGCTCCCGCATCATTCACCCCCTCGCCCCCGGCTCGGATTCGGCTCCCGATAAATTCGAAAGACTCCAAACTCGGCACGTAATGATGTGGAAGAATCTCCCTGACGGGGCCTTCCACCGTGCAGCGAGCGGAATGTCGATTTTCAGTAGTTCCGGGAGGGCGATTGGTGACGGGGAAATCTCACGTCGAGCGGCGCAACTTCGGATATGGCTCCTCGGCTTGCTTTTGTCGATGGAAACCAGAGGGAAGAAAAGAGGAATGTATAATGATGTGCATTCTGTGGCTCACAAAACAAAAGCTCGATGGAGAGAACTTGAAAATATTTTGTTCTTCGTGGCTCTTTAGTTTGGATTGTGGGTCATGCTTCGAAACAAGAACGTTGTTGCATTTAGGAATTAAAAAGTTCCAGGACTGAAACTTTGAAAACAATTTTTGGACGGCCTGTGCTTTCTTTCATTTGAAAATTTCAGTAGCGTAGGGTGATTTTACTATAGTAAGTAAATTAAAGTGGCCTCATCGGTCTTGTAAACAAATGGGCTCGTAGATCTTTTTTAGCGGCACTCTAAACCAAAAACTTCAAATTTTAGTTTATTTAAAATGCAGAGAATAACAGTAAACTATTTATAATTGGATTGAATTTTGCAAAAAGGAACCACGAGCATTGCAATGTTGCTAAGATTGTGCAACTTTTTTTGTTTTGGAAGAAAAACCTGATTATCCATTGACAGTTTCTATTTTACTCGCTGAAAACTGTGAATCTAAGACAAAAATTATCATGTAAATTTCATATTTTTTCATGATTTCAGTTACTTTACTGCAAAGGATGCATTTGCACATTCTTAGCATCATTGCAATGCTTCTGGTTCCTTTTTGCAAAATGCAATCCGATTAATGGCTCTTCATTACATAAATTTTGACATCGTTTTTTTTAGGTATGCTCTTTGGCACCATCAAACTTCATTTTACGCAACTGCGCATGGTTTCATTTAAAGTAGGCTCCTGCGTGGGTTGAATTTGTTCTTTGATCATAATTGCAAGGTATTGTAAGTTTGTTGAAACGGATACTTTCGACGACATACTCACTGCTTTCATGTTTTCATTTCTTGAGCACGGCATCAACAATTTTTAACACCGCGCTCAGTGTTTCGAGTTCGTTGACACCATGATCTTTGATACAAACCTGCGTTAGGCCATTGAAAAGGAACTTTTAAAAAAGAAACGAGGAGTAGAGAGGGGGAGAGAGAGAGAGAGAGAAAGGCTATACGAAAGAGAGAAAGATGAGGGGTGGTGGGGTGTGGGCAGGAGAGCTTAGAGAGAAAAAACATAGAGGGAGGAGCGATGAAAAATCTGAGATTTGGTGGGATTTTAATTCAGCTCTCAAATCCGGAGCTCTTCCACGAATTCTATTTTATCGCGACCATTATCCACTATACGTGCTTAAAAATTGTGCTATAAAAACGAATGAAAAAAACTTTCCGTTCGACAGATAATCATCAAGAGATCCGTCTGAGATCTGAAGTCTATTAATCACGAAGACTCTTAATTTGCGTTGATAGAAAACTTGTTGCATGACAGCCTTTCGGCGTTACGAGGGTTTCGAGCGCATCTAGATACCGTGGAGAGAGAACAAAATATCTGAACATTTATCAATCGTTATATCTATGCTTAAGGCTCGGAATGTCGTACGCCTTTTCACAATATATTTATGCTGCTCGAACTGTGATTCTTTAGCAAACATTGCAATACAAGTTTTTTTTTTCTCATTACTCTCTTTGGTTTCTCTTTTACGTTTCAATAAGTATTCTAACAAGAAAACGTAATCAACTTTTTCCTTTGCCAATTTTTGCTTACCTACTTTGAACACGGGAGAAACCATTTTTTAAATTAACCTACAAAATAAAATGCACGAGAGAAAAAATAGTCGATGAGGGCCGGCAACAATGCAGGGACTTTCAACTAATTAACTGTCGTGATTGAGTAGTTAACACCCGTGCATTTGATGCACTTAATCACTCAAGAGCCGCTTCGCGAGCAACAATTCGCGTGTAATTGCTTTTACCTGTTGAAAATGAACATGGAACTTTCGTATTACTCATGAGGACCAAACAATCTCTTCATTTTGCCGTTTGAACCACCTGGTGCGCCTTTCTTTGTAATGTACGCAATGCTGAATCCAGAACAGTGTCCTGCCTTCCCCCTAAAATTTTAGGAGCCACCTTGGCCGGAAAGCCCAATCTTTAGGAGCCATCTACCATTTTTAGGAGCAAAATTAATTTTGTGCATACGGGCCATGCCATGGCGATGCTGCGAACGGTGCTTATAGAGAGTGCTTCATCACTATAGCTGCTTCTCGAATATGAATTCAATCTGTCAAATTTTTTAGGCGCCACGATGGCCCAGCCTCCCTAATTCTAAGGCGCCGTGGCCCGATTTTTAGGCGCATTTGGCGCATCGCGCCCGGGGAAGGCAGAACACTGATCCAAAGTGTCATATTCAGGTATCCTGGAGCCAGCGCTAGAGAAGTTATTTCTACCCAACTGAAATTTTCCCCCACTGGATGAATATAAGTGGATCGTACTCATCATACATTGATGAGGGCTTATCAGTAGTCTCATTTGTTTAGTCTATCCCATCGCTCATGCAGATTCTACTTAGATTGAGAGTATGACTGCATTCCGCCCTAAGGAACTACTAGTTTTTAATCATTTTAGAAGCAGCATTTGTGCCTGAATCCATGTTGCAATTGTTGTTCGTTAGGTATATAGATGAGTTAAAAATATTATTTGACGTACTGTACTGTGTACATGCTCAAATGCTGTTATTTCGTTCCGCTATGTACAATAACTACACATATTAGGGTTTTCTAATAGCTCAGCTTCTGATAAACGGTAGTGACGACCTTCAAAATAACAGATCGATGGTCTAACCCCCAAAACCACGTACCTCGGTTTGTGACGTCGCGTATAACCTGTCATACTTTATCTTTTAGATTTTCTTCTCTATGCGAAGAAAGTTCTGTGAAAACTTCACGGAATGGTGTTGATTTCTTCTCCTTCAAAGAAGTATAATGGGCACGCAAATTTTAAAATACTATAAACGAGTTACGAGGTTTCGGGAGTTTCACCTCCGATATCTTTATCTCCTACAGGGCCGGATTTACCTACTTGCCGCCCCCTTCTCATTCGTTTTGAAACATCAATAAAAACCACCAAGTGAACGTGCCTGAGGGGGAGCGGTGCATAAGACGCGTTTACTCGTGTTGGACACATTTTTTACGAGAGCCCTGTTAACACTACCAGCAAAAGTTCACGGAACTTTGCGCGAAAGTTAAGTTCCGAAAACCTATCTCTGTGTGGACAAGGCCTTGCATTCATTAGAAATGAGCGAAAAAATTATGAAAGAACAAACATAAATGTACTTTAATGATTTTAACTTCCACCGCCGCGCCGCGCAGACTGCACTGTGTTTGGCGCAAAGCGTGAAGTATTCCAACAGTCTTGTAGGCGCTATGCGTTTCACGTCGACCGCTGCTGACCGCACTGTGTTTGACGCTATGCGTGAAGTATTCATGCAGTCTTGTAGGCGCTAATATGTGTTACATGCCGACTGCCGCGCCGCGCCGCGCCGAGGACTTCTCCTTTTCATCTCAAGTCCTCGTCATCATTGCTGTCTGTGCCGCACCGCTCCAGGCCAAATTGCGTGTTTGGATTCTCTCATAACTCGACTAATAAAAGGTGCTGTCTCTTGTATCACCGCAAAACGACAAAATTAGAAATTACTATACTCTCAGGAAAAGAAATATTTTGTCTCCTTTCCTCGTTTGTAATTTATATTATACCTACATATAAGAAAAAATTGCAAAATTTGCCGCCACCTCAATTTGCCGCCTTGGGCCGCCACCCATGTGGCCACTTCCTAAACCTGGCCCTGATCTCCTTCATAAAAGCAAAAAAGGGAGGAGATTTTGGGGCGGTCTACGAATGACGTTAGGCATTTTTCGATTTTTTTACCCTTCCCTCCCTCTCTCTAGGCCCCATCTCTCTTTCTCTTTCTCTCTCTCTCTTTCTCTCCTTCTTCTACCTCCAGGGAGTTTGTCAAACAGGCCCAGTTATCTTCCATCCCTTTAGTACCTAATGTCATTCATCGACGGCCCTTCTGCTCTATGAGCAGTGGACTTTAACACCACCATTTTGCTCCCCTCAAGTCTGACCTCGGACACCAGCCTTGGCCTTTTGCCGAGGCAACGGCGACGGTGATGGCGATGGGGTGCAGAACCTAATGAACAGGAAACAAACGACATCTCCGCCCGCCTCATAAAAGTGGCTCAAGAGCATTTCATCGGAATATTTGCACTGCTGGAAGCTAGAAGCCACGTCGCCGCCGTGTCGACACGCAAGACCTAGGTGTATTTACCCGCGTTTACGACGTTCCCGGGATCAGCGAGTCGTAGTTACATTTCATTTACTCGCTCGCTCGCATTTCCCGACGCGGATTCCGAAATTGGAGACAAGGTGAGACTCCGAATATTGGATTTTCATGGAAATAATAATGGGGGAAAAATCCCTTCCTCCATAACCCCCTTGACCTAGTCGAAGAAGCCCGGATCTTTTTGACTTGAGTCTTCGTCTTCTATACTGGGAGATGAGGAAAAAGAAGAGGAGAAAGGAGGGGAAAAAGAACTAAGGAAGAAAAAGGAGAAAAAATGAGGGGAAAAGGGAGGACAAGCAAGAGAAAGTAAGGAATATGAGGAGGGAAGGAAAAATGAGAGAAGAGTAAAAAAAATGGAGGGAAAAGGAGATAAATAGAGAAAGAAGAAGAAAGACGAGAGAGAAAGTAAGGAAAATGAGAGAGAGAAAGAAAAATGAGGAAAGAGGGAAGAAAGAGGAGAGAAAAGGAATAAAGAAGAGAAATAATAAGAGAGTTGAGGGAGGAAGGAAGAAAAAAGAGGAAGAAGAAGAAAGATGAGAAAGTAAGGAAGAAAAAGGAGAAAGAAGAAGAAAGATAAGAGAGGAAGGAAAAAAGAGAGAAAAAATGAGGAAAAATATAAATACGGAGAAATTCTTCATCTTTCTTTTTTCATTTTCTTCCTTTCTTTCCCCTTCTCCATCCTCCCCTTTTTTATTTGTTTTATCCTCGCTTTTCCCCTTTTCTGTACTCTCAATTTTCCTAAAAAAATCTCATTTGCTCAGCTCCAAGCGGTGCGGTGGCAAATGCCCCGCATTTGCAAAAAACGAGATGAAAACATGAGAATAAAATTGTCAACGAGGCTTTTGTGAGCTCGATGCCCAGAACTGGTCATCGGAGGGGCATTTCGCCCTGTGATATACAACCCCTCTATTAGGGTAATAATGACATTTATTGCTTCCTCGTTTTTGCTTGGTCAAGATCCCTCGAGCTCGTATTTTACTTCCTGGCGACAAAATTGTACGCCTTGCGTGACCTCCCGCCGCATTTTTTGGCTGACACGCAAAGATTCCCCACTGACTGGAGCCATATCATTCCAGGAACGTTGAAAAAATCCTATTCTCTAAAAATAGCGCTACTCACGCCCACGTGATCAAATAATTGCGAAAGTGGCCGTCAGATCAATTGGACTATAATGAGATATTATCAGTCTTTATTAGTCAGATATTAGGAGTCTGCTCAATTTAAATACAAAATTGGTTCTATTTTAATGACAACTAAACACGTGAGGTCGTATGCGTTGAATACAACCCCCCCCCCCCCATCCTCCCTCAGGCAATACAATACAGCAATCGTCACTCCTCCATATCATCCTAATATGAATCGGTGAGGTTACACGACACATTTGACAAGCCTTATTTTCAAATCTCACTGTCGGTTGGTTGACGATTATACTTACTGCCGAACTTTTGTGAATCCAATTGAAATATTTTTGGAAAAACTAAAAACTACAGTGTCGATGATGTGGAATTTGCGGAATGATTTGAGGTGGTTTGACTTAATCTAAATTACCGAGTTAAACACCTTTGGTTTTGAGGGATTTCTTTTCAATGGAGTTCTAGGGCGTATTTCAGGACGGCGACCGAATGTATGAAAATAACTTTCACTAGAACGAGCTGTCACCCTCTAAGATTGAGCTTTTTCGATCGCATAACATGCTTCTTTTTGGCCTACAGCCCGTGCGCCTGGATTCCGCATCCCTAGCTGTCCTGCCCCTTTTCCGTCTTCTGAGCATGATTTTTTGTGAACTAGCAAGAGGTTAAGTCCAGAAAACTCGGTCGTGGGATGAATATAAATATGACAAAAATTCCTCGGCGTTTGAATTTCGAACGTACAAAGTTGAGTCCGAAAGATATTTTTGTAGTTGTCCACATTCATAAGATCTCGATTACAGCTATGGTGGTCATAGAATCTTCCTTCACGGGGATGAAGTTGCACTATCAACTTTTCTGCCAGAACAGTCGGTGGAATTTCATTTGCTCGCACTACGCACTTATTAGTGAATATAATGTTCGTTGAAACACCAGGTTTCTCTCTCTTTTGACTCACAAAACTGAAACTTTGCCGATCTTGTGTGAATGAAATTCTAGAAGTTGTGACTTAAACTGTGTAATTGGAGAGTACCGGCAAGCAAAATCTCATCAGGGATGCATTTTAGAGCGAATTTACTTTAATTGGAAGGTTTAATCTAAGTCACTCCAACTACCTCCGCTGCGAGTTTTAGTACCCTTTCCATCTTCGTCCCAAGTCCAAATAGATATAAACTCTGGCAGTTTTGGGATGTTGATGGGTATTTGATAATGTACTGACCATGTTTTGTGGGCCCGCATCCACCGCAAACTATAATTGGATTGCCCTATTAGCATTGACTTTTAAATGTTTCCTAACTGTGCGTTCTGTTGAATTTACTTTTAGAGAAACATTTCATGCAATATTATTTCTTGAGATGTTTAAAACTATTCGATGACAATTATTTTTCTCTTCCTCTCAGTATTATCAGTATAGGTTTTAAAAAAGCTCACTGAGAAAAAATGTCTTGAATTCGTCGCCAAAAAACCCTATTTTTAGGATCGAAAATAAAATTGGTTAGATCAAGAGGATTCTGGCTTCAAAAATGAAACATTTTTTTTTGGCGGCAAATTCGAAAATATTTTTGCTCAAATACACGGAGCAAAAAAACCTCGTGGGACCCGAAGTTTAGGTCATATGGATCTCTGAAGTTTTCGGATTGAGCATCTGAACACTTTAGGTCTAGCTGTCGAGGTTCGGATCACACATCTGAAACTCCAGTTTTTACATCTGAAGTACTTCAAATGTGAGAACCGAAGTTGTTCAGATGTGAAAACCGAAGTACTTCAGATGTAATAACTGAAGTTTCAGATGTGTGATCCAAACCTCAGCAACTGGACTTTAAGTGTTCAGATGCTAAATCCGAAAACTTCAGAGATCCATATGACCTAAACTTCGGGTCCCAAGCACGAAGTTTTTTTCTCCGTGTAGAAATCCCCTTTTCCAGCGTTTAGCAGCGGTAAACATGACGCAGTTGCTATAATAATTGATCCGCAAAATTTAACCTTCTGGTGACAGCATCAGTTGATTCGGAAAAATGTTCGATGAGCTCATAATTTTTTACCTACGATTTTAATCAAGAGATGCATATAGTACTACTCATTTTTTTATCTGCCGGTAGCGACCCTTCGGGTGACAGTATCAACCGTCTGGAACATTTATTCCAGTATAATGACGTTTTTTGAGAGTCGCGATTATACGAGGTCTGGCGAGAATCAGGACGAGCGACGACGACGTGACGACGCTTATTATGCAGCTCACCGCCGGATCCNGCGCGCTATTCAGGGAGCGCGACTGCCCCGAAAAACAATATGAATCCCTTGGACCCGGCGCCCGTGCTCATTGACATTAACCCTTCCCGGCTGACGGATGGGTCACCCCAACCGGGCGGATATCGGGTTCCGGATGAAATTTCAATTATTTAAACTCGCCGCCGCTGTTGGATCAGGCTCGGCGTGTCCCCAGGATCAAGTGTACCCCGCAATCATGTTGAGTGCTAAAAATAGACCGCATCGCGAGCAGGGTGCTCCCGAGTCCCGTTTAATAATACGCAGCGACACTTTAGGTTGCCGGCGTGTGATGCTTTATTGAAAAGGTGCATTGTCGCTTGTATCGCCGACACTTTCTCATTAGGAGCGCCGCGCAGTGGAACGATCCATCGAATGGACCGAGTTTATCGGGAAGGTACTAACCTGCATTTTCGAAAAAAATTAAGTTAAAGGGTTTTTTTTTTTTTTTTTGTTTTTATCCGTGGAACGCATGGAACGCGATGGTACCGGTTCAGGCTGGTTGAACCAGCCTGAACCAACCTCAACCTACCTCAGAAGAGTGGTCCAACTCCTCTAAACGGGCCCTCGTAGGCTTTGTTTGGAGAAGATCGTCCCCTTGGCGCTAGGAACAGCCGTTGCTGAGGCCTGTAGTACGTCTCCCATGCAATGCGAGAAGAGTGTTCCAAGCGTTCCACTGGAACATATGGAACGCACTGGAACGCGGCAGTGGTATACGGGATAAAAAAGTGATGCGTTCCGTTGAGATCCACTGTGGTTCGGATTGAAAAAAAGTCCTTAAGAATGTTTTTGAGTCCCACCAGTTGTATCACTGAGAAAAATTATGGTTATGATTACCATATTAGTGGTGTTCAATATGAACTCTTAATTAGTAGTAGCCATAACCAATGATAGAGTTATTTTTATCATTAATTGTTAATTTTACTACCGCGCACACTTGTAAAAGTACGATTGCTCCAGTAAAAATATCACTATTATTGGTTATGGCCACTAGTCATTAAGAGTGCATATTGAACACCACTAATATTGTAATTAAAACCATGGTTTTTTCTCAGTGATATATTTTCTCCTGCCAAAAACTGGAAGTTGGAAACAAAATTAGTCTGTGAAAAGAGGGGTTAACGTTTATGAGACTTATGGAGGAGTTTCCACATCATATCCAGCCTTTCCTATTGTTTCGCTCCACTGAGCGTCGGTGTTAGTAATTTAAAATTCAGTTCCGATGGAAGGCAAAGTCTCTCTGCCGTAAAGTAAAATACCTAAGAGGATACCTTCAAAAAGATGAGCATTTGGAAAACGCTCCAAGTAATATTTCAAACAATTACATAATCAAAGTAGCTTTTACTTCAATTGAATTCCCCAGTGCAATACTCTATTTTGTCTCGTAAGAATTTAAATTCACTGTGGCTAAAAGAACTACATTTACAACGACTGCCACAGCACATTTACAAATACACATTTTACAGGAGCTATAAAGATGATATTTATGTTTATGGAGATTAACCTTTCGGGGCTGGACTTCAACAAAATTGAGGTCATAATGGCATAATAACAACGTCAGAAAAATTAAAAAAAAAAAAAAAAAACTTTTTTCTTTTTTAAGTAACGAGTGCATTTTTCGCATAAAAAATCTCAAGGAATTTTTATTGCAACACTGTGAAAATGTACACCAATAATCGAAATAAACTTTGCAACCGTTTTTTGTTAAATACTTAAATTATTGGGAAATTAAATTTTGTGAGATTGTACCTTTTTGACTGTCACCCCATCAGTCGTCTCCGAAAATCATATCGCTTACTTTGACAACAGTGATGAAACCTAATTCCGATTGGCATATTAAAATAGGTTAGCAGAAGAGACCAAATTGAATCATGAAGTATTAACATCCGGTATCCACTGTTTTTGTTTCCGCTGGGATCAATGATAAGCAGGGATATATGGAGGGATTTGACTAAATTCAGCCTAATTGTATTTTGCTTCGCCTCATTTCATTTCTTGCTTTGCTTTTTCGACGGAAACCTGAACAACATAATCTCCTGAATCTCTAAGTGAATTTTTCAAATATTTTAAAGAATATACTCGCAAAATTCCCAGTCCATTTATAAATATAAAATGAGGGATAAGTTTAAGCAACATTTGACGAAGTAAAAATGTTATGATTCAAATCTGTTCTTGAAAGTTGAAACACAGCATGCGCGTACGATAATAATTATGCGACATTCATAATAACTCCTGGATGCAACTATACCAGCTCAGGAACTGCCCGCGTTGCCTATGCAACACGATGAAGGCGTTCTGACTTTTGTCGTTTTCTTGATGCATCAGTTGTAGATTGAACGTCGCATTGCAACGTTAAACATTCACATTCTTTCACGCTAACGACTAGTGACACTCCGGGTCAGAGTGGATATTGAAATTTTAACTTCAGGTCAATGTTTTTAGAGTGAGCACCATACAAGAATCTTGAATTAATAAAGATAAATAAAAAAAATAAAAAAAGATAAATAAAAAAGTAAAAAATAAAAAAAATTAAAGACATTCCCCACTCTAGGTTTTCCAAAATAGATTCTTCTTGTGTTGTTTAATGAAACGTTGAAGCACTACGTTACAGACTTGGTTTAAACTGACTAAAGCGGAAGTTTTTTTAAAGAGGTATTCAAGTTTTGTATTTTTGATGAAAATGAAACCTTTCTTATAGTAATTTGATGAAACCTTTGATGAAACCTTTTTTATAGTAATTTGCAGAAGAGATTTCCCATAAAATGCACAATCAATGAAATTATTTCATTTCATTTCATTTTATTTGGAAACAAATGAGCTCATTGGAGTACTAAAATACGGAATACTCATTCACAGTCAAAATGATTTCAGCCCCTGAGCATTCTTGCAATTTTTGAATAGGGAGCTTTGTCTCTTTCTGCACCACAGAAAAATGCAAATTGAAGAGCAGATTAGGAATTAAACCTAGACTCATTGTTCCCCTTGGCTCGCTGAAAAATGGACGGAGACAATGGAGACTGCGAGCAAAAACTAATAACCGCTAGCAATCAAGTATTCTTTTGTTGGAAACTATACCGATTTATAGGAGCTCCACTGCCTTGAAAAGGTCAAGTAGAGTTCCAAAAAAGTCTATGAATCGAGTCAATTTATTACGGTGCGTCCTTTGGAAACGATTCGTCACGTCAGCGCGCACAGAGATAAGCTGTCTTAAAGCTCGACTAACTCTAGACGTGCTGGTGCCAGTGCGGAGGGTCTTATTTTGTTTGCCATTATGCTTGAAAAATGGTGGTTTCAGCCCCCTGGAGCTGAATATTTAAATGAAGTCACTTAGCCACTCAAGAAGTCAGTATAGCGCGTCATCGAGTGCACAGCGATGCGCTCGAACTGTGAAATGTTTATACATCACTAATGACTTTGTCTTATATAATTCATACACGCTTTTTGACAAAATGTCACGGCGCTTTTTTTATTTTTTCAATAAAACTTTAAGTTTATCTTTACAGCTACAAAGTCTGGCTCTGCAATTGAACGATGTTGCACCTTGTTTTAAATATTCAGTTCATTTTTCATCAAATATGCACATGCTTATCGAGATGCAGTTGTCCTTTAGCGGGAACCTATTTGTTGGCCCTCCTCTTCCATGACATTTCGACGGCTGTTTCAACATTCTGGAATGCATCATTTTATTGATTAAAGATTATTCTAATTTATTCGTATCATGCATGAACAGCAAGTAGGACAAAAAGACAGGAACCTCGAAAACGTTGAAAATATTGCCACAGAAATGCTGTCGAGGGGGATTGTTAGGAAGATTAAATAAAATAGATCGTCTCATGAAAAATAAAAAAAAATCAAGCTAAACGTATGATAATCTGCATATATAAATACCTATGCAGCTGTTGAAAACTATACACCGATTCATATGAATATCTAAGTATAGACATACGTGATTTGGAACCAATATTTTTTAGAATGAATGAGTTCCGTACAGAAGCACGATTTAATAAGTTAGTAGGCAAGGAAAGGTGGAGAATCTACGACAATCGAGCACATGTGTTTGCGCGAATGTGGAAATATCACAAGATGTAACCTAAAATCTTTACTCAGCCCATTGACCCCACTTCGTACTCAGAGCGAATTTTTCAGAACGAGGGTAAATTAAACCAAAGGTCCTGAAGGCTCCAAAATCTGATTACTTGGCAATTGATGGGAAAAATATGATATAAGTGTAACTACAAGTCTGCCTGAATGTAGACATTGATAGTTCTTTATGTCACGGTAATAAAATCTTCGGTGATTTTCACCGTTGTGTAGCGAGTCATTATTTTGAGGAAGACCAGCCAGCATATTCACAAGCGGAAAAGTAACACTCAGATGATAAAATGTAAGGTGGTCCATTCCTGGGTGGCATCCGGGAGAGCCACAAAAATATAATGAAAAAATGGGGAATCAAACCCGAAGAAACCAAGTTTTACCTGATAAGAGTCTGCTCAATTTAAATGCAGAATTGGTTCTGTTTTAATGACAACTCAACACGTGAGGTCGTATTCGTTGAATACAACACACCCCTCCCCCTCAGACAATACAATACAGCAATCGTCACTCCTCCATATCATCCTAATATGAATCGAATAGTAGATGTGAATCATTATTATGAGGAAGACCAGCCAGTATATTCACAAGCGGAAAAGTAGCACTCAGATGACAAAATGTAAGGTGGTCCATTCCAGGGTGGCATCCGGGAGAGCACAAAAATATAATGAAAAAATGGAAAAAAAACCCGAAGAAACCAAGTTTTTAAAATCCGAAGTGTCAACAAAACCTCTCGTTCGAGAACCCCTTGAAAAGCCTCGCGACATTGTCAGATACGTAAAGGGTTTCCGCGAGTCGCCTTTGCCGCTTTATAATCCGGTAGCTTTGAAGTTCCGCGGCTATTTGAGGCGGCGCAAAGCCCCTTTGTTCTTAGGCCTCAACTCGAGACGTTCTTGTTTTCCGGATTTCATCCGATTTTAAAGGGTGGCTCTCTTTGACACCTTTCATTGAGTATTAATCGTACTGATTCAAATAAGAACAACCGCAACACCTCCATGCACATGTTCAGGAGCTCAGGAATACTACACTGCCGTGCTAAGGAAGAACGCCGTATGAACATTCGAGAGTTGCCAAATTTCCTTCGATAAAATGTTTATTTTTGAGGAAAATTATGAATATTTTTCCTTGAAATTTTCAGACGTTTTAGATGAAATTACAAACGAAATTTTCTGAGAAATTGGTTGACAAATATTAAAAAATTTCCCTGAAAATTAGTGATTTGCCAGGGGAAATTTGGCAACGCCTGAAGGCTCATACGGCGTTTTTTCTTAGCATGGCAGTATAGACGGCAGTATAGAGAAAAATTCCTCTTCCCCTTCGAAATGAATTCATCCTCAGCTATTGAGCCATGTTAGACTGCCTATTCTTTTTTGCATAAAAGTGAGACACACTCACGAACAATGAGAACACTCGGAGATAAGTTAGAGGGATGAAAAATTGTAGCTGCACAGGAGATATCTTGTTTTGCGGGTGCCTTTTTACGAATTATCGCATGCCTTTTTACCGTAGAACTACCTCAAATAATTATCATATCCGAACTGATAATTTTACCTTGGTCTTCCCCGATCACGTTGAGTCTTTAGACTTAGACGATAGCTATTTCGATCTCTTTACGATCATCATTAGGCCACTACACTAAAATTGGATGTGCGACATTCGTAAAACGAACATTACATGGTAAAACATGCACTAATATTGAAGAACTTATCCACGACTAGGCGGCATTCATTACATAAGTAATGCTCCAGGGGGAGGTAGGGGGTGTAAGCGTACGTTACGCGCATCCCTTAACGGTGTATTTTTTATTTTTTTGAAGATTAATTTTCATTGTTTCTTTTTCCCTTGTATCTTATTTTATTTTAAAGATTTTTCAATATCTCCCTTATTTTATCATTGTCATTTTTCTTTGACTTGTATAGTTGAAAATATTCGAAAATCTCGTTTTGGCTTCGTTTTCCTCTTTGATTTTTACCGTTATTCATTATTTTACAAGTAGGGAAGAACTGAGGTCAATCAAAGATATTCCCACTTTTTGGGAGAAGGGAGTCAAACGGAGCTTTACGTATGATTTAGAGAAGGTAAATACCGTTACGGGTGCGTTACAGGGAAAGAGGGTAAAAACATCTGATTAAGCGTTGTGTATTTTATGAACGGCCCTCACAACGCCATGCTAAGTTAATCAGGAAGGGAGTTATTCTACCCCACGCTTATTGCACTTGAGAATGAAGAAACAGAAAAAGGACCTTTTTTTTTAAATAAAGCTTCACTGCAAAAGTTAAGTATCTTTCTGAGTGACTAAATACCGTTCGGAAGAGGGGCACCAAACCACGAAGTCTTCAGTATATCAACGATTCACTTCCACACGATCACTCGTGTTTTAAAATTCTTGTCGTTGAACGTTTGAATCGATCACCCCCCTGCATCCATAAATAGAATTTCCCCCGAACTCGTAATGGTGCAAACTTCGTTTTTCGAGGGGACGCGATACGAACTGCAAGCACACCCTGATGCCGAAGTGTGCCCGATGGATTGAAAATGTTCAACTCCTTCCACACCCTCCAGTTTGATCAAATACCCATATATTATCCGATTGAATTACCTTCCATGACATCATGATCGGACGTCCTTTACTAAGCGAGATTATAGCACACTTAATTTTCTCTTTCTTCACGAACTAGAAGGGCTGATTGTTGAGATTAATAGACAAATCGATAGACAAGGAAGACATAGAGGGGGATTAAAGTGATCCTTTCGGTTGACATGGTTTGTTCTTAGACTATTGAAAAAAAAGTGACGGACTAACTGTAGGGTCTCTAGTGGGTTGCCTAGTTAGTCTATACCATACCTTCTTTGTACATTGCAACCACCTGCTTTCATCCACAGAGGCTTGGAGGACAAGGCGCATAAGTGCAGTTTTTGACGAAATTGAGATTTTCATAAATTCAACTAATTTGAGTTTGCAAGTATATGCCGTGAACAATTCACAACTTAAATCCAATTTAACAGCATCAAAAAGTGAGTTTATACTTCCTTCCTGCCATAACGCTCCATGTAATCATGAAACTTTAAGCACGTATTTCTTGAAATAGCAAAAACTGCACTTGCGCCTTGTCTTCCAAGCCCATCATTTGTCATCTTTAGGGCTTTAGCCTTATCTATCAATTTCAACAATCAGCTTACTGATTGTCAGCGACCATGAAGACTGAGTAAATGGAAATGCATGCAAATCATATGGTTTAAACAGTGAATTGTATAGGTACATTTATGATACGCTCAACGTAATTGCACCGATCTAAAATTTCGGAGCCAATGGAGATGTTGCATGTGTAAGATATTTGCGATTTGACTGTTGATTCTTATGTAAAAGTTCGCGAGAAACACGATGTAGCCACTGGATTTCTCTGAAATCAACTTCCAAGCTCAAAAAAAGCTCTCAAGTTGAGGCCAAAATGGAGGGGATATCCCACGCTATCCCGAGTGTCACCTCTACATCAAGACAAACTCTCCATGCAAAGATAGGGAGCAAATACATTAGCAGGGTTGCCGTGTTTTCAGTTTTAGAGTCTCCAAATAAAGTGGCAGCCCTGTCAATGTATTTGCTCCCTATTTTTGCATAGAGAGTTTGTTTTGATGTAGAGGTGGACTCTCAGGATAGCGTGAGATATCCCCTCCATTTTGGCCTCAACTCGAGAGCTTTTTTTGAGCTTGGGAGTTGATTTCAGAGGAAACCAGTGGCACCATCGTGTTTCTCGCAAACTTTTACATTAGAATCAATGGTCAAATCGCAAATTCCTCACACATGCAACATCTCTATTGTATACATTTATGATACGCTCAACGTTGTACCGATCTAAAATTTCGGAGCCAATTTCGAAATGCATTTCACTCTTGACTAAAATGCACTCTAGGTTTTATTCCGAGATTTCTAGCAGTGTTACTTTACCCATAAAGTTTCCGTACAGTTGCTTATATCTCTGATGGGTGGCAGGCCTATTTGACAACAGACAATAAGTCGGCTATTCAATGACAACCCTCGGGACGGGGACCACGATCATTCCACGCGGATGAAGGTCGGAGGCGGGTGAAATATTCGCTTTGATTTTGGTCTTGAGGGATTCCCGCGGTGCGGTCGTGGTCGCGGTTGTAACGAGGGTCAACACTCGTCCGAAAAGGGACCGCTTTGCGTTCGTTTTATTGAACCGGAAGAATTGAACATTTACAACTTGAAATTCATCGCTTACCAACTAATGACTTTATACCCGTGCTACCGATTTTTCACCAGATGAATGAGCCACTGTGCCACCGGTGATTACCAGTGGCGTGGCGTGCTTTGCGATATATTGATTGTTATGCCATTTAAACCTATGGAAAAGGATCGATAAACAGGGTGTTTGCAGCGAACATCTTAATAATCGATTCTTTACCACAGGTTTAAATGGCATAACAATCGATATATCGCAAGTCAGGCCACGCCACTGGTGATTACCCGTGCATGTTACATATCGACGGTGAAAGTACCAAACCACGTATCTCGTTTGCGGTGTTTAAAAATCTACGCTCACATTTTATTTTTTTGAAGTAGACCAAATCAATATCGTTCCTTGAAATTTTCACAGAATTTTCTCCGCACGAAGAGGAAAAATCACAGAAATTTTCAAGACTGGACGTTAAGTAGTTTTTCATTTAAAAAATAAAGTATGACAGGAAGTCTGCGACGTCGCAAACCGAGATACGTGGTTTGGTAGTTTCACCGTCGATATTTTGTTGAGTCATATTATATGGTTTAGGCAAGGAAGAGGGTCCTTATCGTGGCAACGAACACGATACAGAACAGCGAAATAAATAATTTATCGACGTTGAAAATCCCAAACCACGTATTTCATCGTAAGATGCGAAAAGAGAGAAAGAGAGTAATGTATCAAACAGAGGGTGACAAAAGTTTTTAAGGGAGTTAATTTCCCAAATTTTTAGTTCTAGTTCTAGAGTTCTTGTGTTCTAGTTAATTTCTTTATGTTTAGTTTTTTAGTTTTTAAGTATGATTTATGGATGATCCCTAAAGTTATTATATGAGGAAATATGTATTACACTGCTTTATTTTACCTTGACTGCGAAGGTCGAAAGACATGATAGAATCATTTTGTGATTTGAACGTTCCGAACTGAAATGTAGGAGAATTCATGAAGTTTCATCATAACTTTGAATTTGTTAAATATACGATATCCTTTGCATGTACTCGAATTCTCACAAATGAACATGGAAAACTCGATATTTGATGCGCCATATACCAAATTTAATCTACGCAGCTCGAAAATGGATAAGGAGGAGTTAGGAAGAAGGGACTAGCAAAAACCTGGAAAAAAAACATACAATGATGTTCATGTCCGAGTGATGAAAGCGTGACAAGAGTGTAAAATAACAGTTTATTTATGTTCATGACTAATGATAGCTCATCCATAAGAGCAAATTTAACAAGTTTTTTTGAACGCACGCGGACCGCACGATGAAGTTGGCTTTATTACACAGATAACAAAGCTGAAATATTGGATACAAAATTTGATTACTCACTGATATACTCCGAGTGTTGGTCGGTGATATTTTTCAAAAGGTTGGTACAGTTGACACCCAGAATCCACGAACAGTTCAACTGTGAACAAACAAAATGCGATCTGTCAGAAAGATTCGTTTGCATATATTATATCCTGCATAAAAATATTGAATGAAGAACCGGAGTAGCACACGTGTTGAATCGACTCCGATGACCACACTCACCACGTTTCCCTTCCATAAGTAGTGCTCACCCGCCCTTTTTGTGTTATCATCCAATTATTACCTGTGGTAGGGATGATTCTTTTTTGGGGTTGAAATTGATGAACATTTTACGTCACTGGAGGAGATTCTGATGAGTTATGAGATCAAATTCCAAAGACTTGTTTCTACTCGTAGGCACACTGAAANGTAGCACACGTGTTGAATCGACTCCGATGACCACACTCACCACGTTTCCCTTCCATAAGTAGTGCTCACCCGCCCTTTTTGTGTTATCATCCAATTATTACCTGTGGTAGGGATGATTCTTTTTTGGGGTTGAAATTGATGAACATTTTACGTCACTGGAGGAGATTCTGATGAGTTATGAGATCAAATTCCAAAGACTTGTTTCTACTCGTAGGCAAGTTTCCTTTTTTGGTATTTTGACTGTTCGCAAAATTTCGCCGCATTGAATTTAATTCCACCATGCGTCATGATAATTTTGTTAAAAATTGACTCATCAAAACAGGTTCAACCAGTTTTTAAAAACGTCCCTTGATTCTTGTTGGGATTATCGTGGTAACTCTAGATATGTGCTGTTTGAATGACATTTTGCAACTTGGAGCTACAATTTCAGGCTCATCCATAGAAGCCCCTACCTGCACAGGGAACTTATAACACACATTTCATCTCTGACATATATGAGTCAGAAATTGTAGTTCTCAATTGCAAAATGTTGTTAATTTCACCTTTACGAAAGAAAAAAATCAAACCTAAAATTTTACCGATTCTAAGAGAATCAGTTGAAAACTGGAGGAAGACAATCATTTTTCTCGTTGTTTCAAATTAATAGACCTCAATTAAGAGTAATTATAACTCATTTTTAAACGGTGCGTTCTTTATCAAGGATGTTTAAACGCATCAAACATTAAATTATTCAAGCGGAAAAACATTACAACTCCCAATCTTTATTAGAGCTTTGTTCTTCTAACTTTAATTCCTCGTTCTTTAGGACCAGTCTTTAAAACCCCATTTGATGATATATTCGTTTTTTTCCTTGTGATAAAAAATATCTACCTTGTTAAGTACATATATTAATCTTGATGATGATAGTTTGAAATTCCTTTAATGTTCCGTAAGATATTCAAGGATATCAAATTTTAAAGACACTTTCCAATGGAGATTGCTAGTTTTAGGTCGTTTCAGATAGATGAAACAGTTATCTCTCCGTTCACTAACAAAAAACTGTCAGATATCTTGGATAGGTGCGTCCATTAATACTAATTCCAATCTTGCCTTTGCTTGACTGTTGAGCCTCCAAGATTGTGGAATCGTAGGGTTTGAAATCCCCCGTCTTATTCTCTGCAACATCGAGGTCCGGAAAGGATCACGGAGTAAGTAATTTCCTCCAATTAACCAGGATTTCTCGAGCAAATTAAATGCAAGCTTCAGAGAACAAATTGATTTCTGATTACCGTTTAATTTATACCCTTTGTTGCCACTCGGAACGAATCACTAAGAAATAGCTGTTCGGGTAGAAAAATTAAAGACGGGCACTACTTTTGTTTTTTCCAGAAAGTAGATGAAGCAGCGTGTACTACATGAATCCTCTCGGTTCAACTATGATCCAGAAATCTTGAATACGTAATATTTCCCAACTTCATTTTACGTGATATTAAGTATTCTTTCCATTGTGATGCACAGAAAGAACCCATGCCATAAAAAACAAAGCAGCCCTTTTTGCTCTAGGAAATTCCATTTTCTTGCCCTGAAAAATCAAACAAAAATGCCGCAATTTTTCAATATTCAGATGTCCTGTTTTATTTTTTAAAATAAGATTAGCGCGGAATGCTGCCAAATGCTTTAACTCGGGTTCTGGTTGTGGTTGAACTGTCGCATAATTTTGTACTTCGATTGTTTTGAGATTCGAGAGAGCTTTTAGTTTTAGATCAAAATAGCGAAGACAGCCTTTCTTCAAAAGTCAAAAAAATCATTTGCTTCAGAAAAAGAAATTCAACATTTCAAACTGATAAAAAGAAGAACTCTCAAGAAAGAAAATAATTTCGTTCAATACGGAAATCGATTATTCATTATTCGAGTAAAATATCTACTATATGGGCAAATTCCGTTGCACGTTTTTTGAATCATAAGATTTTTTATTTGGAACCTTTTTTTAAGAATCAGATGTCCCGATAGTTTTTTTTTACCAAAACTTAAAGTTTCCGATTTTTTACCAAGAGGATGCTTTATGTCATGCCGGTTTGATCAAAACTCGACACCGGCTCAAATCAATTTTCATGCAGTATTCTGCGAAGAAACTATAACGCTCGTCTTAGAAAACGTCGCATATGTCTCAAAAAATATTTTGGTATTGACTAACAATAAAAATTTAACCATGGGAAACACTTCATTATAAAAAACACGGTTGCTTACTAGTTTTTTTCTTTTTTTCTGCGAATTCTTGCCGTCACTTAATCTCCAAATTTTCACGCACACTGGAAAAAAAGCACATTGGATCTGGAGTCCAGACTCTTGAAAACATTGACAAGAAAAATACTCTTGATTCAATCGGATTTTTGCTTGAATCAAAACGAAATCCGCTTAAATGAAGAGGCTTGGTTCTTGATTTAAGCTAGATTCTGATTGAATCAAGAGTACTTTTTCTTGTCGATGTTTTTAAGAGTCTGGACTCAAGATCCAATGTGGTTTTTTTCCAGTGCACTTTATTTATTTATTTTTTTATATCAAATGCAGACAAACCACCTTAAGAGAATTCAGAAATTTGGCTTGTCTTAATTTTCTGAAAATGATCAAAGTCTAGTGTTCAATGCCTCGTTGATGGACGGCTTTGATCATAGATTTCACATTGTTTTATTGGGTGCGAAACTTCGCAACGGCTTCAAACACCTAGGGTAACAGCAGTTTCTAAACTCGGATCTTCCTTAATTAGTCACTGAATTCAATATCCTGATGGCAAACTTCCCGAGCATGGAAAACCTCTCATTCCTGTATTCGTGACAACTTTTGTTAATCCCTTGAACAATCTCAAATTGAATGATTTAGTCACTTACATACTTTCACTAAGTTTTTGAGGAACTTGGAATGGCGTTTTGTGCGGCGCTTGGTGGAGGAGAGGTTCAATCACTTATGTAGTTAGGGAACAAACCCCCTCCTCTTCTTACACCGCCCGTTTCAGATTTTCTAATTAAAAATAGACCATTTTGATCTAGTACTATTTAAAAAAAAAAATAAATAAAAAAGAAAGCAGTCGGATCAACCAGAGGACAAGAGTACTTCAAAATAAAAGCTTGAGACTGTTCTAAATTCCTTAATTAAATGTTACAGATTTTAAAGACCGATTCTACCAACAGCGTAGCGTAGATTTTAAATCAACAGCGTACCGTTTTTGTATAGTTTTCAAATCCATCAAATAATCAAAAAAAATCTCCCGAATTTGAGCAACACTAACACTGCATTGGCATCTAGAGCAAAGCGTTGCGAGTTCTTGCATCGCGCCATACCGCCTTCAATTTTAAACGATGCAATATGGACATCTACCAAGTACGAATAGTTGTATCTCTGCGCCGTCATGGACACGCGTCCTTTCCCTTGCTCCATTTTCATGTCGTGCTTGTTCCCGTTTGTCTAATTTGTAGTGGTACTTCAAGGGTCACGAGAACGATACAGGCAAAGATAAAAGAAACGTATTTGAGCCTCCTTTTTGCTCAAAACATGCTTTTGTTCTGATCAATAATCATTTTGGAAAAAAGGAGAAAATTTTTGGATGTCTCTAAAGCATCCTCAATGGTACACATCAAAAACTTTGTATTTTAGTGAGAGTTCTGTCTTGTCAGGATTTTATTTTTTACGACTACCCCTAGATATCCCAAGTAGGATCAAATTAATCTGACCATCTTTTCTGGGAAAGGAACATACATATGGTGGATGAGGAAGTGTAGTGATAAAGCGCGGGTATGTTATCTAAAAGGTTGAAATTAAAAAAGAAAAAAAAATTCTGTAATTTTAAAAATACGTCAAAATAACGTTAATATACTTCAAGAACTAACAAAATAAATGTAGTCAGGCTGACTCTGATTAAATTCAGTCGATCGACGATTTAATGGAATTTTATTCAGGAATTCAGGATAAAAAAGAGGAAGAACAAAATAAAACAAAGGTTCTCACCCTGTTGCCTTTCTTCTGTAACTCTTTAGTAGTTAAGACTAAGACCTAAGACAGCGGCTATCATTTGAAGTCATGTATTGACGAGGAATCAAGGCTCTCACGAGAAATATTAATGAAGTTAGGGTTAACCGTGCCACATTGATTCGATGAACTCATAATGGAATTCCGCTACTGAGAACTTTCATTCTATTTACTTTCAGCGATGAGACTGGACGTTAATTCTCGAGGCTTTGCAACGTGTCTCCTCTCATTCCCGGAAGTTTTTTCCTCACTGATTTATCGCTCGCCGGTTTCCTTCGATCCCTTCCTGCCTTCTGCTCGGCTAATTTCAACCGCCCTCTTTCCCGAGCCTACGTCCCGATCCTTGCTCTAATTTATCGCACTCCTGCTGTTGATTCACGTTACCGACTTGTGTTTTATCACACCTTTTAATGGTTCGCACCCCGCCTCATCCCTAATGAACTCTTGTCGACACGCTCAACTGTGGCCTACATCCAGGATGCGTGTCGCATACAAAGCGGCCTCATAAGATGCGTTCAGCAGATCCAGGAGCGGATTTAAGCTTCTATCGAAATTACACGTGGATCTTATTCCTCCCCAATAAAAAAAAAAAAAAAAAAAAAAAAAAAAAAAAAAAAAAGTCAACACGCAGATTTCTTTGGCTCACACATTATTACACAATTATTACACACTATTTCAGCCAATTTGTATCTCTTGCGATGATTCATTGGATTATCTGAAGTTCAGCCGTTTTTATGAGGAACGTTGTTCCTTCCATATGCTCACAAAACTCCCTAGCAGCAAGAAACCTTATCAAACATTCAATACCTATAATGACACGAGGATATTTTAATGGGATATTTTGGTTCTATCATACGTATTTCAAGGATTTCAACTCACCCCAATTTTTTAATTGTATCAGGTAATGTGTCGTAAACACCATGCATTGAAAATTGAAAAAGTTCTACAAATATTCGATAAAATTTAAGCTCTACAAATTGTCGATAAAATTTCAAGAGGAACATTTGACAAATAGGGCTATATTTCATCGATTTTAATCATTGCTACTTTTGGAGTAACTTCAAATTTTCAACTTATAAAGCCTACGTACTTTTGTAGCATGAGTTGAATGACGATTCATTTTATTTTAAATGGCCGTTTTCTCTCCTAAGACCTTGGAGTCCAAATGAAATGTATATCGCCTTCCTTTGCTTGATGTTGTCAATTTCAATTCATAATATAGAAAAAAAACCTCAGCCTTCCAATCAACAAGAAAATTATCGACTGTGCGCTCTGGCTGTTCATTGTATATGTCAGACTTTCACTATTTGTCAGATGCATTGGTATCAAATAAATAGCCAAAGGTGCTGCATCGAGTTCCCTCTAGGTCGGTATGGTTTCGACAAAAATTTGGCAACTAAACAACTGTTTAGCACAACTTGGCGCTCGTAAACGGTTTCAAAGTAAACACAAGAATCGGCGATCTCAAATCACGCTTGATTTATTGTTGGAAGCTTAAATAGATCTCCAAATGAAGCCCTCGCGCCTCTAACTATCGTGATTGCAAATCCTCTATTAGTCCAGATGCATTTTAGATCGATAAAAAAACACCAGACGTGTATTCCGAATGTAACCCACACAAATCGATAAAATCCCCCGTTTCGATAATTTAACCCGAGTTTAAGGACTGGTTCCTTAAATCTATTCAGCTCCGATTGATTATGAGCAACCTCAATGTTAATCATAAAATCTCCGTGAACTTTTAATTTAATAAAGTTATTTAATAATTGGATCGCATTTAGCAAAAAGGAACTAGCGCGGTATCAGTGTTTTCAAAATCGTGCATTTTCTTCTTTCCTTCTAAAAATACTCAATATATATATCTACAGTACTAAAATTCGCACGAATATTTTCCTGTAAAATTAACAATTTTTGGGGGGGAAACTAAAAATATTTGCTATTCTGAGAAATTTCTTAGATATAACTATATGAAGGAGCAACATTTTTACAACACTGTACTTGCGCTAGTTCATTTTTGCTAAATGTAATCAAATTGTTTTCTTGTCCGGGTATCCGAAAAAACTGGGTCATCCTTTTACCCCACTTTCAATAGACCACTAGACTGCAGGGTACTCAATTAAGAGCCACGCAAAACAGGTCCCTGTATCAGAATTATACGTAAAATACAATGGATGCATTGAAACTTTCCAGATTTAGTTCGTGCAACTTTGACGGCAGAACATTTTTGCCGTTATTTGCGTCTTACACTCAACAGATTAATCCTCCTCTGGAAATTTTGCTTATTTATGCAGCTTCCTGCACGAGTTTCAACTCAAATGAGCTCGATGTGTAATATTACGATGTTGCATGAAGATGAAAAGACTTCCCGAGCTTATATTTTCCAACTCCTAAAATAAGCTCTGAGAATCAAATCTGAAACAATACACAAGTTCTTTTGGAAAATATTGATTTCCGAGGAGGGAAGTATAAAAATAAACCCGGAATAATTGTCTCCGCGACTTGTTTCCGAGAACTCAGCACACCTGCAATGCTCTTTGGAGCCTCGACTGGCATTTACTCTCCCCCAAAACTTAGGATTCTTTGAAAAGAACGACGTTTGACGGAGCTTTTTCGAGAATTATCACATCTCTGAAAATGCACTCTCTTGCGTTCTCATATACTAAGGAGGAACGTTAAAATTAGTCAGGTTTACGAGGTCGAGGAGGACAATAGACTACGTTTTATTCTTTCATTTCAGAATGAGCAGACAAAATATGTCTGCCCGTAGAGTAAAATATATTTGATGATTTCAAGAAGTGGAGTATCCTTTGTGCAGAGTGGAATCTCTTGAAGAGAACCCCGGACGGTAAGGACTAAACCACTCGTCCAACTTCAGATACACTAGGTTTTGAATTGAGCTGAAAACCGTCGAGGAGGAAAAATAAATGAAGTATCTTATTTTGCTCCACGATTTAATTTAATTTGAGTGCGGCTTTGTATAGTTGCACACCCTGACAGTATTAATTAACTAAGGAGTGAATGGATATTCTTCGCAGTTGCCGCTCGTCGAGAAACAAATATACTCGGCTCAACTAAATCGGAAGTTGAAGATCTGGCATGCATGCAGAATACAGTACGTATCCATGCAGTTAAAAATTAGTACATTTTTAAGCAAAATATGGGATGAGAATAAAATTTGCGTCGTTTTGAATTTCCATCATATCTTTAAAAAAGAAGAGGAAAAAACCCCACTATACCCTTCCACAGTTAAATAAGCTGTACATTTATTCAAACATTCAGAACTCAATATACAGCCACCTACGAATAATTATTTTTCAGAATATATAGTATTCATAGCAGAAATCATTGATTTGCATTGATTCATTGATCCATCGAATTAGAATTCTAACAGTATGTGAAAATACAATTTTGACGTCAGTTTTCATGATTTTCAAAGTCATCTATTCTTCGAAGCACTGAGATACACTAGTTTCGACTGAAATTATACAAAACGATGGATTTCGTCTCCTTCCCCAAGAGGTATAATACACTTGGAATGGACGGAGAAGAATATGTCATAAAAATTCCCTGGATTTCTTCATAATTGATGCGCAAAGTCTAATCATACTTTTTTAAAAAAAAGATGCGCCCCAAAATTAGATAATGAAAAAGAATGAATTGGGCACCAACAAATAAAAAATAGGCACATGTGGTAAAAGTTTATGACAAATGTCACCTGTCGACGGCGTAAGTCCACAACCACGTATCTCGTTTGTGGTGTTTGAAAATCTCCTCCTCTAAATTGTTTTTTTAAAGGAGAATAAATTGACATAGATCCTTGAAGTTTTTACAGAATTTTTTTCGCACACAGAGGAAAAATCACGGCAGTTTTAAAAAATAAAGATGTTGCATGTGTGAGGAATTTTCGATTTTATTGTTGAATCTTATGTAAAAGTTCGCGAAAAATACGATGGTGCCAGTGGTTTTCTCTGAAATGAACTCCCAAGCTCAAAAAAAGCTCTCAAGTTGAAGCCAAAATGGAGGGGATATCCCACGCTATTCTGAGAGTCCACCTCTACACCAAAACAAACTCTCCATGCAAAGATAGGGAGCAAATACATTAGCAGGGTTGCCGTGATTTCTGTTTTAGAGTCCCCAAATAAGGTGGCAGCCCTGTCAACGTACTTGCTCCCTATCTTTGCATGGAGAATTTGTCTTGATGTAGCGGTGGACTCTCAGGATAGCGTGGGATATCCCCTCCATTTTGGCCTCAACTTGAGAGCTTTTTTTGAGCTTGAGAGTTAATTTCAGAGAAAACCACTGGCACCATCGTGTTTCTCGCCAACTTTTACACAAGAATCAACAGTCAAATCGCAAATTCCTCACATATGCAACATCTCCATTGCCGTTGAGTATTTTTCCGTTAAAAAAATAAAGTATGAGAGGAAGTCTGTGACGTCACGAAGCGAGAAACGTGGTTGCGGACTTACACCGTCGATATATTCATACGCCAACTTGAAATGCTACATGGTATCATTGATACTGTTAATAATTCATAAATTTTATTCCGGTTTCGTCGAGCTTACGAGTTAATAAAGTCTAGCCTCGCAAGTGTCACATGACAAACTCCGCGAGTCTGAGCACGAAAGTCAATATTTGGGATTATCTTGCAACGGCTTCATAGTTGCCGGGATGGGGGGGGGGAGGTGTTGGACGTAAGGGATGGATTGGCAAAGACTCAGACTGTGGTAATAATAAATTACGAAATACGTTCATTAATAAGACACGCCCGGGGTGGGAGCCTGCGGGGTGCTGGGAGGGTGTTGCTGAAAGGGGGATTGTACACTAACCCGAGAAATTGGCACGAGGGGCAGGGTGATTTTGCGCGGATCCCGGGGCGGGGCGAGGGAGTGAGGGTAGGTGGTAAAAGCGACGAGAACGGGGAGGATGGTTAAGGGAGGAGGGGGCTAATTTACGTGGCACAGCGAGATGATGAAATGAGGAGTTTTGACATTATGTCCGCGGTTACGAGAACAGCACGCCGGGGCACCGGGGTTGGACAGCTCTCTGACCTACTGGCTCTTGGAATGTGTACTTGTCTCGCGACGAGGTGCAATTTGAATTGCTAAAATTGCAATTGCAAATTTGGATCTGACATTGCGGCACTGTGCCTGGCGAAATAGGCAGGGTCCGTTTGGTGTCTTCTGCAACTGGTTTTCAAATGTTCTGTGCGACTATACATCCGGTCATTCGTAGGTCCATAGGCAGATCCAGACACTTAGGACGGGGGAGGGGGGGAGACATAAAGGGGTTCGCCCCCCCCCCCTCGGAAATTTGTCGAAATTTTAAGGCATCTGACCTGCAGCTCGAGTCACTTTCGTCATGATAAATTACTAAATACAAGCGTCATTTCTCCTTATCTTACTTCCTCCGTTCCTTCCTTTTTTTCTTTTCACCCTTTTTCCCCCTCCTTTTTATGGGCGATGGGGGGGGGGTGCACGTTTATGGCAGATCAGAAAACAGAGCTAAGAATCAAGTTAATAAAATGTATAAACGAATTTATAAAGCAGGTCTGAGATTTAAGGAATTAGAAAGATTTTAATACCGGAAGAGCTTTCCCCAGTTAAGTTCTGATAGCGCATGCATCATCCTTAAAATTCTGAAGTTGTTTCAGCTAAGCGGTTCCGTTTTGGGGCTAATTTTCATAAATTTCATAAATTCAAGAGCCACACCAGCAATTATTAACGTTGGAACCACTACGTACCTAGCAGATCCATCGAATGATTTGTATTTTAGGTAGGTTTTAAACGTATCATCTGGAAACTCTGGATCGAATTCATGAGCCGTTTTGACGACTATGATAAAACCGCTTGATCAAAAGCGCAGTTACAGGAAATGAGGTTTTGAACATCACGCTGTGTCAGACCCGACCGCGATATTTGGATTACCGACGATAGTTCTGTGGTCATTGAGCATGATTTGTTTGCGTCGGCAAAATCGGTCCAGCATGAAAAGTCTGGTTGACATTTCGCGTGATTTACGCGAGGGTTTGTTGGCACTCAGAGTCTCTGAGAGATTCGAATCATTTGTTTCTACTACATTTGGTGAGAACCTGTATAGTTTTGTACGTGATGCAGTTATTTGTTTTATATTCTTTAATTTGTTTGCATTCAGGGATTTTTCACCAAGGAATTCTTCTCCCTCCATTCATCCTTTTTAGCTATGACCCTGTGTGAAGATGTGCTCGATTATACCGAGTTACTAAATCTTTTAGTCGTGAGTATTCAAAGAACAAGTACTGGAAAACATGCAATAAGTGAAGAAGAATTAAGTGTTCTCAAACATAAACCTTGATGTGTTTGTGTGTTGTTTTACACTAAATTGCCTTAAAAGATGCTTAAATCGCCCTCAAAAATTCCCATTGTGAGTTGATAAATTATAGGCCGTGAAACAGTTTACCGCACAGGAAATTCTAATGACCAATTCACTTCCATGTACAAGCAGGATTTATCTGCGGAGGGACTATTGAAAAAAGTGTATTAACTGAGGTTTTATAATCGAACTTGTGTACAGTTATCAGTTGAATGATGGCATCTAAATGCAAAATTAAAATCAATTTAAAATTTTAATAAACATGAAAAAAGTGTCCGATAGGATAACTTTATCCATTGTCTCTATTAAGAAATTACATACATTGTACTCTGCTCATTAATGCAGGCTGGCATCCGTTCAGGATCACTTAAATAACGAAATAAAGCTATCAATAATCTGACATTAAAGCCACTGTTGGTTCATTTTCACACTACTCAGGGCCCTTGAGGAAAAATAGGTAACCTCATCGCACGTGACCTAATCCTCTCATCGATTTTTTGTTCTAAAGGACCCCTCGTTAAAGTATGATGCGTAAAAATAATCTAGTTACCCTCAATTTAAATGAAAGTTCATCGGTAACGTAAAGCGAGACGGACAACGGCACTCACTTCATGCTTACCTTGTAATTAATCGAAGGGACACCCTCCCATCCTTCTCCCTATCTCAACCCTCCCCTCTCGACCCCCTGGTCCCATCACTCCACCCCTCGGGTTCATCGTTACCCCGCTCATGTGGTTTCATCGCATCTTGCAGATCGCGGATTGAAACGCGAAGCTAGCAACTAAATCATCGATGTGCAACATAATTCTTTACACGCTCGCAACTCAATTCATTCAACAGCGTTGCCGTATCTCTCTCTTCGAGTCCAGTATCTTTCGTCATGCACTGACAGGGATCTTACAGTCATAACACTTAAATATATGGATTACAAAGATGAGTGAAATCTGTTTCATCAATGAAGATCACGAAGTTAATTAGTTTAATCCTCACTTTGTATCTAATGAAAAAGCAGAGAACGATTTGACAAAATCTAATACGAAAAGCTCGAACATGAAGTAAAAAGTATATAGTGAAATGTACGGAAAGGAGATAAAATTACGGAGGAAGCATGATGAGAAAAGAAACTTAGATTATTTTGGAACTCGCCCAATATTGCAGTATTTCTCGCGGAGCGGGAAGGTTGGCTCTCCGTGATTTCATTTAGTGCACATTTTTCATCATTTTTCCTTAAATTTATTATTATTTTAGAGTGTCTGAAGTGACCGTTGCATGAGGGATAGGAGGGTTTTTTCCAGAAATATCGTCGATGCTAGCAATACATTATGTATCCGAGGACAGCATAGGATATTAGATACTACACCTATCCTGTCGTAATTGAAAAAATGCAGTCCTGGCTTTACTGATAAAGAATTCTGGCATAGTATCATTTACAATTTTTTTTTTCCTATTGAAATATGGACCAAGTTTGAAGAAAAAAGCAAATTACTCGAAACGAAATCGAGTAACATAATGAAGTGTAAAGACAAATACTGCTGGTCTTTATCATCAGTTACTTTTCTTAATTTGTGCACAATTTTTGGAAAAAACCAAAACCTGTAAATTTACTTTATTGGTGAGCAGAAAACGCCCGTCACTCTACTGGATACATGTTTTAATCTTTTTGAGTTACCATGAAAACCTGTGGGAACCCATCTTTCATGTCAGAATCGGTGAAAACAATACTCACTCATGTGGACTGGTCTTTTTGGGGGTTGGAAGGGAGGAAACAGCAGTTGAGTACATATGTCTTCATATTTATATCTATGACATTATACTTTAACTAAGGGTCACGTCACCTATCCTCTTCTCCAGTGGCGTGGCGTGCTTTGCGATATATCGATTGTTATACCATTTAAAGCTATGGAAAAGGATCGATAAACAGGGTGTTCACAGCGAACACCTTAATAATCGATTTTTTACCATAGGTTTAAATGGCAGAACAATCGATACATCGCAATTCATGCCACACTACTGTCTCAGTCCAACCGCCCTCGAAGCATTTCTCGCATCAGGCGTTATATGTTATGCGTTACGCGTTAAGCGTAACTCTTGTGATTTTTAATTTAGAATACGATTTTTAAAACAGCATTTTATTTTATTATATTTTCATATCAACTGATAAGAATCACCGAAAAAGTAAAGTTCCGTAGGTCTTCATCTTAAAGCCCACAAGTAAAATTTGGAATCACAACTTAAAATCCCATATTTACTCATGTGCATGCATACTTAAAATGAGGAGTGGGATGTTATATAAGTCGGATTGCTTTCTAACTCTCGTTCATAAATAATTGCATTGAAATTATAAAATTTTAGTGCAAGTTTAAAGATCAAAAGAAGTTGCTTTAACGCTCGTTTTTTTAAGAGTATAAAGCTATCATAATAGCATGCAACATAACTTTCCGACAAAGTCATTTTGCTCTGAATGTTCAAATGTATCTTTAATCCGGAGAAATTACACACTCAATGCGACGAACCTATACCATTAAAATATGACCTCATTATCGCGTATGATTTGGCAGCAATAACTCGAGCTCGACAGATTTATGATTAACGATAACAAATTTATTTCCGCTCGCGTAAAAAGGACGATCCTACTATCCTCATAAATTGAACTTTGATAGAGGCAAAAATAAGGTCTGAAGAAACTCGGTGAGGAATTCTTCAAATGGTTGAATTTGCTCAGAAACCGAGTTTCAGGAAAAAAGTTCTCGGTTCGGATGCCTCCTATTCCTTCGCAAAATGTATTCAGCGGTCAAGTTTGTTTCCTTCTGCTGTGAATTCAACCTCGGTAAAAACCAATTAAAACTTTCGGAATAGATGTGCAGTCGAACTGTTTAAAAATAAAAGCTTAGGGCCGTTCTTTTTTGTGGGAGGCATGAGATTTTCCTCGACTTTTACAGTTTTTACTTTTTTTTTTTTTTTTAGAAATTCGTATATTGTGGCGAGGGCAGATGGGTTGATGCAATGCGAGAGCATTTTAAATTTTTAAAACTTACGCTAGATCTAATAGATCCTCGGTACATCCATCTTTCTTTAAACTTTCCGAAGCTTTAAGTCCCGTAATTCCGCATCCGAGTGTAGAAAAACTTAATAGATATACAAAATTACAGCATTGATGTGACACCAACTTTAACTGGAGGCATTTTTGTTGAATTAACTGGGATGGCGCGGAAAAAAACCTTGATGCCATTTGCTCAAGGAATATGGCTTTTGGAAGGTGTGCTAAAATATATACTATATTCATATTCTAGAGAAGGTTTTCAATTAAAGTCATAAACGCTCAGGAGAATTACAATTTTGATGTTAAATGTAGTCCGCACTTTTTCGAAAATCTTCTGAGCTGCACAGTACCTCAATTCTTTTTCGGCAAGATAAACTGAAAAATGCTACATTTTAATGCTACACTTGCTTGTTTGCTACACCTGTTTTCGTGTAAGGGTATCCCATTATTTCGGAACATTGCACATTAAGGATTATATAGCTTCATGGTTAAAAGTATGATAATTTCAACCTTAGTCCTGGTTGAATTTGGTGCCAATCAGAGGTGTGGTTACTGAGCGTCTCCAGGTGCAACGGCAAGTTGCTAAGTACAGTTTATATTTCTCTGCTTCTTTTTTCAAAGCAATGTTCAAGAGAAATAAATACTCTTCATTACTATCACGAGCAAAATATGTCATCGTGGAAAGCTTCCAGAAAATAGGAGGCAAAAAGTAAGCACTCTAAGGCTCGGAGAAAGGTGACTTCCCCACTGAGGAAGATAATTGCTTCTCCCGTGAGAAACAATTCAGCTTCCTCTAATTGATTTTGTTAACGCTTGATGACAATGGACCGTGTATTGTAGTGACATGTGCTCTTCGCTTCACTCTGAAATACGTCGTTCGGAACTCCCATTTCCTGGAACGTCTGAGGATGCTGGAATCAAAACCTTGGCGTGCTATTCATACAACTTTGTGGATTGATTTTAAGGACACTAGACGCACGCGTAAAAGCATGCGGTAAAAGTATTAGTCGAAGGACTGCCTCTTGGCCTCTTCTCGATTCGACCCTTGAGAAGTGGTTTGGGCCTGTCCGTATGTGTGATTTTATGTTTCTGAATATAAAAGTTTCTGTTTGTCTTGATTCTCTTCATATTGCAAGTAGGAATGTGGCATACACAATGGTGGTAAAACTCACATAAATCGAATGTAAAAGCTTCTTCCTCTGGGTGTAATGTTTTCTCGAGCCTTCCTGTTTGATCGAATTTTAAGATAGATAGTCTGATCCGCATTGTTTTCTTAGATCTTACCTGAAACAGAGAAATTTCACAAATTTTGAATAATTATACTATAGTATTGCGATATCATGTAGTTTTGTTTTTATTTTTTGGTGCATCTATGAACACAAAAGCGTAAGTAAAAAACTATTTTGATTGAGACTTCCGACAGACGGTTGCGCACTGTTCATAAAACACCTAAAATTATGAGAGAACGGGGATCATGAGCCTTCGTAATTAGAGCCTTCGAGATAAGGGGGTCCCAGAGCTACATTACGGAACACTTAAACCACCTCTAAGCTAGGGTGGCCCAAATTTGGCAATGTCGGAATTTTTTTGGTCTTACCCCCTAGAACTGTTCCATTTGATCAAAAAACACTCTCTGCCAAGTTTCAGCCATATCGGATAATATTAACCCGTGCCGACAGAGCCATCTTTTTTATATGGGATTTTACATTGAAAAACACTTTTTTCCAGAAAAATCCATTTTTCGAAAAATGTGTAATTTCTAGAAAAAATCTGAGGTCATATTCGGCTTCAGCAGGAAAAATTGAGTGGGAAAACATGTATTGGACACTTCAAAAAAAATGTTTACCCCTCGTTATAGCGGCGAAACAACTGAAACATCTAGCAAACGCTAAAACAGGGTAAAATGACGGTGATAAATCCCAAATAATTACGCAAGTCTGCATCCGAAAACGAAGCTCATCATGGTAGGCGTGTCATATGTACTTTTTTATGCTGAGTCCGAAAATGCTATCTATTTTTCTCTAATCCATCAGGCATTTCCGGAAAATCGATTTTCTTGTATAAAAAGAGGGTTTTCCGGGGAAAACTTATTCTTCAGGAAATAAACCTCAACATGTGACGGATGTTTTATATGTGTTTTTCGCCGCTGAGTCCGAAAATGATGTCAAAGCTGCTCCAACACATCGGGCTTTTCCGGAAAATCGATTTTCTTGTATAAAAAGAGGGTTTTCCGGGGAAAACTTATTTTTTAGGAAATGAACGATCGACTTGTATTAGATGATTTTAGTGTGTTGTTTAACGGTGAATTCGGAAATTATAACCGTTTCCCTCTATGCGACTAAGAATTTCTGAGGAACTAAATTTTTCCCGTAAAGAAGATAATTTACCTGGGGAAACTAGGTACAATCGATTTTCCGGAAAATCCCGATGTGTTGGAGCAGCTTTGACATCATTTTCGGACTCAGCGGCGAAAAACACATATAAAACATACGTCACATGTTGAGGTTTATTTCCTGAAGAATAAGTTTTCCCCGGAAAACCCTCTTTCTATTCAAGAAAATCGATTTTCCGGAAATTCCTGATGGATTAGAGAAAAATAGATAGCATTTTCGGACTCAGCGTAAAAAAGTACATATGACACGCCTACCATATGATGAGCTTCGTTTTCGGATGCAGACGTGCGTAATTATTTGGGATTTATCACCGTCATTTTACCCTGTTTTAGCGTTTGCTAGATGTTTCAGTTGTTTCGCCGCTATAACGAGGGGTAAACATTTTTTTTGAAGTGTCCAATACATGTTTTCCCACTCAATTTTTCCTGCTGAAGCCGAATATGACCTCAGATTTTTTCTAGAAATTACACATTTTTCGAAAAATGGATTTTTCTGGAAAAAAGTGTTTTTCAATGTAAAATCCCATATAAAAAAGATGGCTCTGTCGGCACGGGTTAATATTATCCGATATGGCTGAAACTTGGCAGAGAGTGTTTTTTGATCACATGGAACAGTTCTAGGGGGTAAGACCAAAAAAATTCGCAAAATAAATTTTGCTGGGTATAATTGGGCCACCCTACCTCTAAGCCACTTTTTGCCATAAGCGATAGACACAGCGGCTCACTTGCGAATGAAGCTCCGTGAAATTTTGGACTCGTGCGGAGAGGAAGAAAAACCCACTTTTCTTGAATTTTATCAAACCAAATTTAAAGATCTATAGCGCGTTAGAGAGCTGAGAGTAGTGGCTTTTTCACGCTTTCTACAAATTTTCTTTACCTATCTTAGTTTAGGAGATACACGGGAAAAAAAAAACTTCGTGCATGGGACCCGAAGTTGAGGTCATATGGATCTCTGAAGTTTTCTGATCACGCATCCGAAAACTTGAGGTCGAGCTGCCGAAGTTCGGGTCAGACATCGAGGCACTTCGGTATGTACCGGAGTACTTCAGATGTGTGACCCGAACCCTTCGTTATGCATCGGTATATTCGGTATATAAGTACTTCAAATGTCTGACCCGAACTTCAGCAGCTGGACCTCAAGTTTTTAGATACGTAATCCGAAAACTTCAGAGATCCATATGACCTCAACTTCGGGTCCCACGCACGAAGTTTTTTCTCCGTGTATCGAACAAGAGAACTTACTTTCTGGACGACCCTCGTATAAACGGACCCTAGGGGTGTTGGGTTAAAATCCGATCTGTGGAATCAACTAAGCAGAGGAACGCCTAAAGGCAAACGGAAATACGGCTATTTGGGGCGAGTGCGGGGGTGTACAGAAAAGAGCGGATGCTGGCAGCGCGAAAAGTAGTGGGCGGGGGCGGGCGGGTCTGGAAGAAGCTCGCGAAAGACATTAGCACGGGGTTCCGGTTCCCGGCGCCACGTCATAACTGGGATGAGCATTGTTATGCAAAGTAATCGCGGCACTCATACATTTCAAATTTAATTAGTGCCAACAGCAGAACACTGAGCGAGCATAAGTTAAAGCGGTCAGATGATTTGTAGTCTCCGAGTTCGGGAGGAGAAAGAAGTCAACATAGAGGAGGGGGAGGCGCAACCGGTAGCGGTGGCGACGCGTGAATGATCGATTATCGATACTTCCCATTTGAAATCGTGGTAAAAAACGAGTTTTTAGGTGTTCGTTGTAAACACCCTGTTTATCGATCCTTTTCAATAATTCTAAATGGCAGTTCAATCGATACATCGCAAATCACGCTACGTCGCTGACCGGTAGCACTTATTGCCATCTCTTCAACCTGTCTCAGAGGAATGAATAAACGAGCACCTACGTGTTCGCTGCGTGAACATGTTCTACTTTGCTCAATCCGTGCGTTCACTCAATTATTTTTATGAACGCGGTTTACACTGAAAAAAAAGTAGCTTGGATCAAGCATGATGATTCTTGAATTTGCCGCCAAGAATTTTTTTTATCTTGCTCTAAGCTGACTTTTTCTTGATACAAGAATAATAATGTTCGGATTAAGCAAATAGTAGCTTATATTAACCAGAAAAATTCTTGATTTAAGAAGAAATACTTCTTGGCGGCAAATTTAAGATTCTTTTTTTCAGTGTTGAACTATGAACCGTTTGATAGGCTCCTTTGAAATGAATGTATCAATACATGTGGAATGCGTCTGGGACGCATGTTGGATGAAAAGGGCACAAAGTCACTTTTTCCAAATTTCCAAAAACCGCAAAAATGTGAAACACTTTTGGCATGATGAAGTTTTTTTTAGCCTACGTATAGATTACGGTTTAGATTTAGTGTGATAATATCGAAATAATATGTTCATTCCAACGTGTTTCAATAGTGTGATAAGGCGTGAAAATATCAAAAGTCCCAATGTACAACGCGGAAATCCTAGAGGGAAAAAATTATTTCCCTCGGAGCGCGCTTATGTATACTTCATCTTTATTGAGGAGGATCTTAAAAGCTTTTCACCAGTACAGATTTTTTGAACAATAATTCTTAGACACTTTTAACTTTCAAAAGACAATTTCTTGAAATTATTTTAACGACACGAACGAATCAATTCAGCTGCACTCAGCTTTGCGTTTAACAAGGGCCACATTACATCGCACTCAAGCACAATCCGTCGACCATTAAAATCGGCCGATAAGAAAACTAAATATGTTCTTTATCCTGTGAACTCTAGAACGTGAACATTCTTTCGGAGCTCAGGTTCCAACAAGCAGTGAGCGTGCTCGGTTTTAGGTCGACCTTTCCACTAGTTGAGCGAATAAGTTCTCAAGGAGATTGACAAAATTAAGGAATTTCGTGCCAAAAGGACGCTTTTGATGCGTTTAAATCGGATGGGCGCCTTTTAAGCGACCGGGCTTTCAATAATTGCAGTGAAAATTATTCAGAGACGTACACGTTAATCGGTGCATCAATCGGTCGCCCATTATTATGATAACCAACCGGAGAGCTGTACATCTTCTCGCAAAGTTATCTGCACCCGTGGCAAGTTTGAATTATTCCTGCTAGAGCGGCGAGTTTCGTGCTTTCATTTTCCGGTCCATTGTCTAAATAGGCCCTTAAATTGAAATAAATTGCCGTTTTGATTTATGCTAAGTAGGCCGTTGTCTCTGCCCGGCGGCGAGACTTGGTACCCTCCGTGAATCCGCGAAATTGTGAAAATAGGCGTGTGAGCAGGGTGTAATCAACCCAAATGCGAACTGCGGAAACTAGGCATAGGCGGGAGGAAATGAAATAAATCTCCCCAAAAGTAGATTTGCGGACTCCGAGAGAGCGAGACTAAAAAATTTAAACCTTGGTTTTGTAAATTGAAATATCTTTTTATGACCCTCTTGGTGGGATTCGGAGACGTTGCTCTGCTGCGCTAAGGAAGAACGCCGTAAGAGCCTTCAGGCGTTGCAAGGCTTCTTTTCATAAGATACGAATTCATTGGGAAAGTTATGTATATTTTTCTTCTGATTTTTCAAACAGTATTACTCGCAGTCAAATCTAAAATATCTGAAAATTTGAAGGGAAAGAATGTATAACCTCACTGAAAAAAAAAACACATTGGATCTAGAGTTCAGACTCTTAAAAACATCGACATGAAAAAATACTCTTGATTCAATCAGATTTAAGCTTATATCAAGAACCAAGCCTCTTAATTTGAGCGGATTTCGTTTTGATTTAAGCTGAAATCCGATTGAATCAAGAGTATTTTTTCTTGTCAATGTTTTCAAGAGTCTGAACTCTAGATCCGATATGTTTTTTTTCCTGTGCTTCCTCCAAAATTCACATTTTATCGGAGGAAAGTTGGCAACTCTCGAATATTCATACGGCGTTTTTCCTTAGCACGGCAGTACCCCAGTCAAATGTGTCTCGAGAGAAGCGTATGGATTTGCGCTTTTTTTCATCGAGTCTTTTTTATAGAGACTAGAGGCTTGTCAGCCTGAATTTCCCCCCTTTTTGCTCCACTCGGGGAGTCTCAAATTGAGTTTTATTGCAACATTTGGTTTCGGAGTCTAAAAGCGCGAGTGAGCGAGGTGAGGTGGCGCCTAACTTAATTTCACGAGAGAGAGGAAGATGAGAGGATAACCCGTAACGTCATTCGCGATATTTTGCCGGAGAAACTTTGCGGCCGAGGAAATAAGAAAAAAGCACAGCTTCATTCTAAAGTCACTATCGTAAGGACCGGCAGACGTCTTTGGGCAAACATTTGTCCTGAATAGACGTCAAAATGTCTCCCTTTTCAGACCTTTTTCTTGGACTGTAACTTTTTGCTCAACTTTCGCGACTCTTTTACTTTCTCACTGTGATGGAATAAGCATCGAGAAAACTTGCTGAATTGGCACTATTCAGTTTCTAAGAGGCTTACCGTGTATTCTGACTCTGCAAAACTTTTTATGTATACATTTCTAAGTATATGATAAGGTACTACTTTTACAGGATGTTCCATCAAATGTGTTTGCGTGGACGGTGCCAGAAAATTTTTACTTGCAGTAGAGGAGAAGAATATTACAGCCTGTTCATTAAAAAAGTTATAGATTTACAGATTGCAGATTATAAGTGATGCGTTGCTCCATTTTCATGAAAAAAAGGAAAGCAAAAGAGGGAACCGCAGATCTTTTTGAATGGTAAGACGTCCTCAAAAATCTTTATTCGCCTGTGGTTAATTCCAAATAAAAGTTAATAAAATTAGGAAACTATACCATGAAGAAATTAAACGCAATGGAAAATGTTTATCAATTAATGAGAAATTAATTCCAAAGCAGGAGATACGATAAAAAGGACACTTACCGTTATTTCAAAGTTTGAAAAAAGTAAAAAGATTTCACACGTCTTAAACTTGCAGCATTTTAAAACATGATAAAGGTCACATTCTTTTTTTTCAACCTTAATTCCATTAGTTAATGATATATTTCTCTGGAGGATTGCATTGGAACTCTCTCTAAAATTTCCCCTGCAATTCCAAGCTGATTTCCAGCTACATACGTGCATGTATATTTCTCCGGTAAACTTTGATAGAGAATCAGACATTCACGTAAATAAATTAGTAACTAACACTTCGAAAAGTTCCGAGAACCCTCGAAGCTCCTACACCCACCACCCACACCCATTCCCACACTCAAACTTTCTTAGGGAAGTTTAAGCCCGAATATTCTCAATATTTTTGATAAGTCGATTAGGATTCCAACTAGGGGTGTATTTGTCTGAATTTTGGGCCCTCATCTCACGAGTAGATATACGTGCAAAATAAGCTCAAGTGCGCTATGAAAGGAAATTAGGCTTTCATGAATTATCAAAGGGGAACAGTAAGGGTGTACAAGTACATTGAGAAAATAAAGAAAATCACATTCTGCAAACATTGTGTTATTTACATTTTTGTCATGAAACACTTCTCTTTTAAAAGTACATATTCCACATTGTTATGGAAATTGTAGTAATAGTCATGTATGCTGATTCATTGATTCTGGGCTATTGGTGAATGGGCAGAGTGGGAGACAGTGACATCTGAAAAGGACGTCACGGAAAGCGTCTAAAAGTTCGTGATGTTTTGAACAATGAATCTCTCAACAGTAAAGGAAAGGATCTGAAAAAGACCCTCTCCGGTAAATTGAAAAGATAACGTCACGAGAATTGAAACCCTGAAGTTTTTAAATCCTTTAATTCCAACCCCCGAAATATTTCGTTGTCAACTCGGACTTATTTTGGAGAATTTCTCCCATACATTACGCTCCATACTTTTCTTGGTGAGTTTAAATTCTAACTTGACGGTCGCATTAAGCCTCTCGAATTTGAAACGTACTGCTTAGTTTAAAATACAAAGCTTTCACAAAGTGAGATTTGTTAAAATGGAATCAGTGTATGTAGAAAAAAGTAATCATAATATGCATAGTATTTCATTGTTTATTGAACATCAGACTTGAATAAAAAATTGTGGTTTTTGGTTCGGTAACAAGCACTCTGAGTCAGAGTCGGATTTACCTACTTGCCACCCATGGGCCGCCTATATTTTGCCGCCTTCTTCTCAATCGTTTTGAAATATTGATACAAACCATCAAGTGAACGTACCGGAGGGGGAGGGATGCATAAGATGTGTTTACTCGTGTTGGGCACATTTTTTGTGAAAGTCCTATCAACACTAGCAAAAGTTCACGGTATTTTGCGTGAAAGTTAATTTCCGTAAACCCATCTCTGTGTGGACAAGGCCTTTCATTTAGGAGAAATGAACAAAAACATTATGAAAGACTAAACATGAATGCGGTTTAATAATTTTAATTTCCGCCCCCGCGCCGACCGCACTGTATTTGGCGCAATGCGTGAAGTATCTCTACAGTCTTGTAGGCGCTATGCATTTCACGCCGACCGCTGCTGACCGCAGTTTTTTACGCAATGCGTGAAGTATTCATGCAGTCTTGTAGGCGCTATGCACTTCACGCCGACCGCTGCTAACCGCACTGTGTTTGACGCAATGCGTGAAGTATTCGTGGAGTCTTGTAGGCGCTAATATGTCTTTCATGCTGACCGGCGCGTGTCGAGGGCTCCTCCTTTTAATCTTAAGTCCTCGTCATCATTGCCCTCTGCGCCGCGCCACTCCAGGCCAAATTGCGTGTTTGGTTTCTCTTTCAACTAAGCTAATGAAAGGTGCTGTCCCTTGTCTCACTAAAAGACGAACAAATTATAAATTACTATACTTTAACTCTCAGGTAATAAGAGATTTTCTCGCCTTTTCTCGTTTGTAATTTTTTTTCTGAATCCGATTTTTTTTGATACCTTTATTTGAAAAAATTGCAAACTTTGCCGCCCATGTGGCCACCCCCTAAATCCGGCCTTGCTCTGAGTATTTCCAAATCATTGCATAAAATCCACATCGAAAAAAATCGATAAAGACACTATTTTAAAAAGAGGAAAAAATCCCTTTGATTTAAAAATTTTTTTTTCGAGATTGAAAAATTTTGTTTCGATTTAAAGAAGAAATGTTTTTAGTGAAACAATTCTTGATCAAATGAGTTTTTATTTTTCTAATTCAAAGCTGTAACATTCTCATGAATGACAGATTTAATTTTCTCTAATTTGACGAAAAAACCTATGTGATCAAATCAAAGTTTCTTAACTTCAATAGAATCCCGATGTAGTGTCCTCATGGACGGACCCGGCGATAACATATGGGAATGAAGTAAATTCAGAAATACTCAAGCTCAGAAAAAAAATAAAACCAGAAATATAACTAATGGATCAATTAAAGCGAGGAGTGATGGCTTTGCTATCACCATTATAATTTTGTAAACAGTGGCGAGGCGTGAATGATCGATCGATATGTCTCCATTTGAAGCTATGGTAAAGAGTCGATTATTAAAGTGTTCATCGATTGTACTCCACACGTATAAATGACAGATCAATCGATATATCGCATAGCACGTCACGAGAATGTTTTTAAATAAAGAAGTAGTCCTCTTTTTTTAAGGTAAGATTGTTATCGACCCCATTCCAAGTTGTAACTATCTAGTAAAATGTTACCACATTAAAGAAAGGAATAGAATAAAAACAGATTTTTCTTTAAATCAAGAAATTCGTTTAAATATTGAACAAAGATGTTTCGTTACAATTCTATTCATTGCTCGGTACATTGAAAAATAAAGTTCGGTAAATCCGAACTAGTTAGGATCATATGGAACCAGGTTTTGCTCGGTACACACAATCGAATTATTCGGTCTGTTCAACCGAATCGTTCGGTTTGTGCAACCGAACCATAATAAATTCTTTCAGTTCGGTTCAGTGGACCGAACAGTTCGGCTGAGCAGACCGAATAATTCGGTCGTGTGTACCGAACAAAATCGTGGCTCCATATGATCCTAACTAGTTCGGATTTACCGAACTTTTCTTCAGTGTATTGAATACACAAGAAAGCACGTAAATATTAGAAGGGGAGCACTCGACTTTTGCTCAAGAGTGCAACATAGCCAGGAAAAGTGTCAAGAGAGAGAGAACTTTCGCTCCGTCAACTTGAAATTTGTTTCCGGCGGCATGGGGGCTAATTTATGACGCGGCGGCGCGACCCTGCGAGTCCTGTGACAGACGCGGGAGCCTTGGCCCGTGCCCGATTGAAAAGAATTCGGGGAATCCGAGGAAATGTTCAAACGGAGGTGAATCGCCCTCCCTCGCGCTTCGCCGCGGCCGTAAACTTTGACTGGAAACAAGACATCGCGGGAAACCCTCGTCCGGGCCCGGGTAAGTGAAATTAATTATCACCCTAACCACTCGGCTGGGGCTCGTCACTCGCCGCCCGCACCCGCGCCGCTTCAAAAAAACTTAACCGCCGGAGGTCGTTGATCCGCTAGTTCCCGATGACCTTGCAAGCTCGTTGACTCCCAGCGGAAAACTTTCATTTTCCAGTGCTTAGCCATATGAAACCGGACGATTCACGCGGATAAGGACCTCGTTAGTTGTGTATGGAATTGCATAGCGTCATTGGATACTATTCTGCGGCACTCTTCCTAGTATTAGAGTACCTACATATATAGGGAGAGTGCGGATAAGTAGGTAATTTTGAGGATAGGTCATGGAGTTTTCAGGGCCCAAACGGGCAGCCAACCCATGAATTCAAATTATCCAGAGTGATTTATTATTACGATTGTTACGACCCGTTATTTGTAAAGCACGTATTTGACTCAGTAATTGCATAAATTTACTCATTTTTGCGAATGAAGGCTCATATATAGACATTCTTGACCATCTTGGTTTGGTATTTGAATCTGAGTATTGAGGTACTACAGGTATACTGAGTATTGAATCTGAGGTTGGCTGCCCTTTTGGGCTCTGAGAGCTCCATATTTCGCATATACATTGAGTCCATAGAGCCGTAATGGGCCTGTTGCAAACTTTTGCTAGAGCAAAAATAAGAGTTGTTTCTTATAGATAATGCCTCAAAAATCACGATGAGCGTATTGGCAAAGTCTGAAATGCACTCATAACTTCACAGTCTGCGTAAGAAATTTGCGGTTTTTTGAGCTTCCCGCTTCAAAAACGATACTACGGCACAGGTGAACATTTTGTAAGAGGAGTCGTTCCATCGTCGGCAATAATCATCATGGCCGACGCCAATCCACCAAAACACGTTTGATGGGACGAGATAACACCTGAACTGGATTAGACCAGATAACAATCGGTGTGTTAACGTTCATATTTTCCACGTCCGAATTGATTGACCTTGAACTCTCCTCGAATTACGCGCGGTACTGCGCGCAAGCGTCGGCCATGATGAATATCGCCGACGATGGAGCGACTCCTCTAACAAAATGTTCACCTGTGGCGTAGTATCGTTTTTGAAGCGGGAAGCTTAAAAAAACGCAAATTTCTTACGCAGATTGTGAAGTTATGAGTGCATTTCAGACTTTGCCGATGCGCTCATCGTGATTTTTGAGGCATTATCTACAAGAAACAACTCTTATTTTTGCTCTAGCAAAAGTTTGCAACAGGCCCATTGCACATAATGAAGTAAGCTACTGGGGCCATACTCTAGTCGACGATTCCCAAGTACGATGTGCACCAAGATTCGGTCACCCTTTCGATACATTTTTGATCCAGAGTACATAGTAATTTACATCATCTTTGTTTACATAGGATGACCGGGTTTCCGTGTATCGAAAACAATCGATTATATATCAAAAAAGTGACCCGGCGTGACACACGAATTACGGAATTTGGGACCTGGAAAATGCTTAAAAATAATGTCAGCTCTCCCATCTACATTACGATTTTATGTATTCATGATATTTCGATATGTCCGTACACTTCAGATACTATCACTGGATAGAGTACGGAAAAATACCTATTTGCAATAGTGTGGGAGTGCTATCATATATTTGCATGGGTAATGGACCTTGGTCCAGAGAAACTTGAGGCGAGATTATTTGTCATTTTATTGAACCCTTAATTACCACCTGTAAGACAATCCGGCATCATATTTCTTTCAAGCCCTCATTCCTTATTCCGAGAAATAAAACGTCCTGCGCTAGGAGTCTATCGATTTTTCACTCTCTACACCGCTTATCAGAGATTTATTTTTTCTTTTTACTGCCTGCGTGAAAACTAGGTACTTTTACCCATAAATAGACAAACGACATTACAGGGAAGGACATACCTGATGCATTCCAAATTAATGCATTTTATTAAGCTGTGCAAACAGTTAAGCAGCATGAAATTCCAAGGAAAAGCGTGACTAAATGCTCAACTCTTTCAGCCCTTTCGCTTACCGTAATTTATTTTATTTAACTCGTGTAAAAATAAAAGCGTTTTCCCTCTCAGTGGTTTATTCAAAGTTCATAGGCGTGTTTCAAAACGTTTTTCCGCACTTTTGTTCTTCTTAATGAAAGAAAGGTCACTTAAACGGAAAAAAGGAGGAAGAAAATTTTGAAAAATTGAATTGTAAGTGTAATTAGTTACTCGTGTTTTATTAATGAAAATATAATTTTCGAATATATTTTCAGTGAAGTTCATCTTCAGTTCTTGACGGCCATAGCAATTTTAAATGACGTGAAAGTCTTAAAACCTTTGATAGGTAATCAGTTTTATGAATTTGTTATGCTGTTATAGCTCCGGCTTCCCTTTTCAGCGGAAAAAACACAGTAACGCCTGTGAAAAATTCCTAGAAGCGTTGATAATGAAAAAGTATCAAAAGCAACAATTTGCAGTGACTAAATAAAAAGTTATGAGGCTCAAGGGTCAGCAATTTGTAATTTATGAGCGGCAACTTTTAATCAGACTCATTAAGGAAAACGTTTTAACTAACTCGGCACCTTTGAGGTGAAAGGTGAAACACTTCAGGAGTGAACTTGATTAATTTCTTATGTTTAACTTGACCTAATTAACGAAGCAGTTCCCTCTTGCTCTGCAACCCTCACTTTCTTTTCCTAGTAATTTCCTTTTTAATTTTTTTCCTCTCTTTCTCTCTCGCTACACTTCTCTTAGCTGGAAATTTTCTGTACTGAAGAAAGAGTTATCGCGTTGATCCTGTCAATGAGAGGAAAATAAATTGAGCCATCGTAAACTTTTGATAAGGCTGCTTGCTTTTTAATAAAACCAGTTTCGGCACAAGAGGAGGGGGGGGAACTACGAATCTTAAGAATTTTAAAGGAATATGATATTGTTCTGTTTCCGCTGAACTAAATTTTATGAAACTGATTTTCAGATATCTCAAGATGCAGATGGCCTCACGTATTTTTCTGAGCGACTTACATTTTTCAGCAACAATGCGCGCATGGCTCCAAGCCTTTTGCAACATACAGAGATGCAAAATACCCACGGAATTCTGTGGAGTTCATAACTCCCATTTTTCTGTGCCTATATAGATAGTTGAAGTCATTAGAATTCGAGGCGTCATATCAATAGGGATCAAATTTTTAGAATTTTTCTACTCGTGCACACATGAAAGATACACTTTCAGATTATAAGATCTCTGTCTTTAAAGAAGCTTCTTTTTTTGTTTGTATAAAGTAAACCTTTTTGAATTAACAATTTGGCCATTCAAAACTTCAAAAGCCACGCCGGATGGTTTGTTGATGATTTAAAAAGACGATGGAATCAGCTGGAATGAGATGAGCGAAAAAAGGAACAAAAATTCTTGTTTTACGCGCAGAGAGCGTTTATTCCAGTTATTGATACCCGAGAAAGTTGTTTTTTTCTGCTTTTTCCCCGCGACGGGAAAAAAGTTTTACCGAGCACTTATAAATGAGACCAAATAAATCAAATGCTTCAAACTTTTCGTCACAGCCGCTACTTTTAATTTTCGAGGCGATCGGAATTTCCGGAGCTAATTCAAGTGTCAAGCTGTCACGTTCACGTAAAATGGTTCCAACCCAAAAAGCCCTCCTCCTTTCATTATCAATCACGGGAAAAGCATATTTACCGCTGTTGTGCCGTTCGACGATACTTTAATTTACTTCAAGCGTATTATATGAGTGCTCAGTTGAGTTTTACCAGTCAATTTATTTATGTGTGCGTGTTAGTATCTTTTCTAGATTGTTTAAAAGAATGCAATAATCAGTTCTTGACTAGAAAGGAACCTAATTTCTAGAAACTGAATCTGCAAAACTTTAAAATGCGTTGAACAGAGGACATATTTTTAACTCAAAAATAGATAAACGCATGGGTATTTGATGCATATTGATGGTATGTGAAAAAATACGTTTGTTCTCCTGCCTTGTGACTTAAACAATTTCCAATTCCAATTTCAGTTTTAAGAATAATACATTTTCGGACATATCTGTATTCTGTATGAACTTCCCGAAGAATATATTCTTAAAAAGTCGAAGACAAAAGTTTAAGGAACTCGTTGGAATATACGGATAGTTTATCGGTGATAATCGTAATCGATAACATTAGCAATAAATGATAACATAATATGTATAGTTTAAACGTTATCAATTATGACTTTTGAAATCTTTGCCCTCGTCTCATTTTGATCGCGTCAAGTGGCTGCTATCGAACTGGCATCAACGGTCACTGGAACATCGATTAATTTTTGTAGGCTATAATAGCCATAAAGCTATTGTATCTCCACTGAAAGAGGGCTTAAAGAGGGTGTTCCAAAATGCATTTTCGATGGAGGGCACAAATTCAAGGAGGGATATTAAGTGGGATATTTTGCTGGTGGTCGATCTAAACATGAGTGGAGAAGAGGGGTGCGCCGCGCCGGGGCTGTCCTGCAACCTGTCACGCCGCATCTCTCGCCGCTAGCGTTACCAACAAATTGAAACTAATGTTCCAATATTTGTAAAGCTTTATGAGTTGATATTTTTGACCACAGAGTCATTAATTGTTTTGTACCGACGTCGTAATTTAAAAGTTGCATTATTCCATCAAATATCAGAGTATTTCAACTGCTAATTTGCTATGGGGATCACTTCATGCGCGCGGTTAGTGCAGAATGGTTTTTATCTGAGAGAAATCCTTGGTCTCTTTTTACCTCCAGAAAGTAAATACAATTCAGTCCATGTGTCAGTCCATTTTTTTTTCTTTTTTCTTTTTTCTTTTTTTTGGAGAGAGAGGGAGAGAGAGAGGGAGAGAGAGAGAGAGAGAGAGTTAATTTATTGTAAACTTCCTACAATGGAAATATATACAATCATTTGAAATTATCAATAAAAGCGTACAAAAGTAATAACTGTGTAATTACGCATTACTATAATTACAAGTGTACACGGACAAAAAAAACTTCGTGCGTGGGACCCGAAGTTTAGGTCATATGGATCTTTGAAGTTTTCAGATTGAGCATCTGAACACTTTAGGTCAGCTGCCGAGGTTCGGATCACACATCTGAAACTTCAGTCCTTACGCCTGAAGTACTTCGGTTTTCACATCCGAAAAACTTCAGTTCTCACATCCGAAAAACTTCGGTTCTTACATCTGAAGTACTTCAGATGTAAGAACCGAAGTTTCAGATGTGTGATCCGAACCTCGACAACTAGACCTAAAGTGTTCAGATGCTCAATCTGAAAACTTCAAAGATCCATATGACCTAAACTTCGGGTCCCACACGCGAGGTTTTTTTCTCCGTGTATGGTGCTAGAGATATTCATAAGGATTAAATGAAGATGATGGATGAGTTTCAAATGAGATGATTGATTATTGATATCTATTTAATTAGTACATAAGGGTAAAGTTATCTTAAAAAGCTGAGTCTGCATTTGTAACTAGTTCCCAAGGTATAATAAAAGCATCTAAATGGCAGATACTCGCCTCACTTTGAATTGGGTACAGATATTTGGACGGAGTTAAACAGAAAGGAACCAAGCCACATCGGGATGGAACCGAGAAAAAGGTTTAAAGTTTGGCTCCTGCATAAGACTCAATGTAAAAGATAAACTTCAATTTCAATTTCTGCAAAATTTGCTCCAACAAAGACTTTGAATTTTTGGCTATAGATAGTAGAGCAGTGGTTGAGTTCAAAACCACTCATAACTCAATTTTTTCCAATATGTGGGTTGGTTCCTTTCTGCTTAACTCAGTCCATTTTGCGTGGCCCCAGAGAACGGTCCATTTTGTGGCCCTCTTTGTTACTCAAAAGTAGTTTTTTAGCACCTTCCAGATTTCGTTTATTTTTCATCGCTGGGTATACGAACAGATCACTATTTTTGATGCCAGTGTAAGTGGCGTAAAATTATCGAGGCTCTGTTTTAGCTCTTGACTATTGAAATTGATTTTCCGCAATACGTCAAAACAACATGATGCTGTGCCCTTTTGACTCTCAACCGCAGATGTATGCATCAAGGGCAATTTGAAACGTATCGCTCCCCTAATTCCGTTGCACATGATGGAAATTGACGGCAACGTGGGTTGAAATACTTGCCACGGCCCGCCGGAAATGAAAGCTATCAATCTCTCGTTGGAGCTTCCAAAGTTGCCCTTATCTGGAGCGGAGGGGATTCCACGCTCGAAAGTCCCTGGGGATACTCATGGACGTTTCCCACTCTGATATGATTCCCATTGACTTTATTCCGGGTGCCTCCGCATCACCGAAGTTAAAAAAAAAAAAAAAAACTCGCTAACCGTTAGATTCATTTTGATGTGCAATAACTGCACAGTGCATCGAAATAAAAGGGATTTGAGGCATCATAAAGATCTTGAAATGTATCTCTTCCGTGAGTTTTCTCGACATACACACGGATATTGATGTTTTGGAAAGTTATCAATTTTGGAAATGATTCTCTCATGTCGTTATAAAAAGGGAAGCTTACTAGCTTTCCTTTTCATAACGACTTTGAACACAGAAAAAGAAGAGGTAGGGGTTAAGCCCCAACTGTTGGATGATATGGACATTCCCAATTGATTGTGGTAAGGCCCCGATTAAGTGTGGTAGTATCCCAATTAATTGTTGTAGTTTTCCGATAAATTAGGTCACTGACCCAAATGTTGCGGTACTACCCCAACTTGAGTTGCGGTGCTACCAAAATCAATTGGAAATGTCCATATCATCCAACAAATTTGGATAGTACCACAATTTTAGGAGATAACCCCTGACACTTTTTTTCCGTGACGTGACCAGTTAAGTTTATTTATTATGTTGTAATTTTTAAACTATAATAAAATATTCCCCATTTGTTAGGTAAAAATGAAATTTCACAACAGAAATTTGATCCCGTCAGCCGAATTTATAAAAACTTGAATTTGAGAATGCAACATGGCACATACGGTTAGTATAGGAAATTGAGACTGTAGAGATCCCATATTAAATCATTTTATATCATCAGCGTGTTGCCTTCGCACAAGGAGTTCTTTATGAAGCACTTCTAAAGAGTTGAAATATTTGAGAAAAATGGAAATTCCTGGAATTTCTGTGTCCCCTACGATTCAGGCTGAAAGTGATTGCTATTTCATTTAACTTCCGTGAACGTGAATAATACAGTGAACAATTTCTCACACAAATCTTCTCAGCACATACAGAATCGCATCGCAAGGAAGCGAGGGACGGCTTGCCCGCTTTCCCCCAGCATCAAACTCGGCTCCAGCTCCTTTTGATTAAGCATCCTCCTTCTTCTCGTTCTTCCTCGTCTTTTTTTCTCGATCTAATTCTTCATATTTTTCTCCTTAGAGATTTGGCGACAAATTTGAAAAAATAAGTTTATGGCCTCAAAATAAAACTTTTCAAGTCGAATAGTCGAAAATTGTCGGGGAAAACACCTATAAATACACTATCAGGGAGGTTTTCTAAGAACTTCGTTTTTCAAGGTACTTAGTAGCTTCTTTTATCTTTGAACTCACAGTTAATTATTGATTAGGAGTGTATTTTCACGATGAATTCAGATTTTAGTAATTAAAGCCAAATTAAAAATCTATAATGTCTGTGATGTTTGTTTGATTCATACCTGACAAAAATTGGTACATAGAGACGAAATTAAGACAGGATGTTGGAGTTTTTGGCCAACGTGCGTTAAAAATCCAGCATAAAGCTGAAAAGCTCAATACAGAGAGAAAAAGCTCATATGAGCACAGTTTTTTCTCGTGCTCAAACTGTGCTCATATCAACTTTTCCCCTCTGCAGTGAGATTTTTAACTTTATGCTGAATTGTTAACGCACTTTGGCCACAAACTCCAACATTCTGTCTTACGACCCGTGCGTTCACGAAATTAAATTGGTACTTACGGGAGAGGCATTCAAGCCCTATTTCAGTCTCGGAGTTTCCAAAATGTTGCTATTACATTCAAAGAAAGTCGAAAATAACCTATATTTCTACTAATTACATATCTTTTTCGACAAGATACAAATGAATTGTATCAAATCTTTAATACGAGAGGAAAGAAGTACGTTTTCTCAACGATACTCCCTAAAACAGAAATCGTTGCTCTGAAAACTGAGGGCAATAATTATCCTGTTTATAAGTGTTCATACATTACTTTTTAATCCTAAGTAGTTTTCATTTTAGTGTGTCCACAAAGGAGCCTAATTGGACGTATTTCTATCAAACGGAACTAAGCGCCGTCGAGGGGAGAAGGGAGAGGGGGGCTTGGATTGGCAGGTGTTGCGGAAGCGATGCTACTCGTATTTCCGTCCTATACTTGCAATGCTTTTCCATGGCGCTTAGTTCCGTTTGACAGAACGCGCCATCCAGGATTCCAAAATCCTCAAAAGGAACTCAATTAGGCGCTTAGTTCCGTTTAACAGAAATACGCCCAATTACTGTATTATGTAAAAATTATCGTCTGATCAACGAGAAAACATTTTTACGCGGTCTGAGCCCTTTACATTTTTTGATCCATTCAAAAACGAATTTGAAGTGCGCACTTCACAGTTGCGTAGAATTTGGCGAGAGAATGCACGGCACATCATAAGGCAGCTTTTTCGGAAGCCTTGATTTTGTTTTTGATATTGAAAATCTTATTTTCACCATGCGCCGAGAATATAAGGCGTTTCATTACAAACTCTACTCGAAAAGTCGAGGGACAGGAGGAACGCGGAAAATTGAGTTTTTCCTATGCAGAAACGTCGGGTAAAATGTCACCTGTTTGCTTTGATCCTCCCGGAAAACGTGACGCCGCGACAGAACTCGCCTTTGATGTCAACATACGCACATTCAGAAGGCGTCATCGGGAGAAAAAGAGCAAGCGCAACAAAGATACGACTGAAAGAAAAAGAGGCGTGTTCGCTTGCCGTATTTAACCTACCAAGCGACGGATTTGAATGCTATTTTTCGAGCGTTTCCAAGAGACGTATTCCTGCTTGCGAGAGTTTTTATTTACTCTCACAAATTATTTCTGTATTTACATGAAGATAATGGAGATGTTGCGTGTGTGAGGAATTTGCGATTTGACTGTTGATTCTTATGTAAAAGTTCGCGAGAAACACGATGGTGCCTCTGGTTTTCTCTAAAATTAACTCCAACGCTCAAAAAAAGCTCTCAAATTAAGGCCAAAATGGATGGGATATCCTACGCTATCCTGAGAAGGGAGCAAATACATTGACAGGGCTGCTACTTTATTTGGGGACTCTAAAACTGAAAACACGGCATCACTGCTAATGTATTTGCTCCCTATCTTTGCATGGATAGTTTGTCTTGATGTAGAGGTGGACTCTCAGGATAGCGTGGGGGGATATCCCCTCCATTTTGGCCTCAACTTGAGAGCTTTTTTTGAGCTTGGGAGATGATTTCAGAGAAAACCAGTGGTACCATCGTGTTTCTTGCGAACTTCTACATAAGAATCAGCAGTCAAATCGCAAATTCCTCACACATGCAACAGCTCCATTTTACCAGCTAGTTCGTCTTTTCCTATAGATAGGTTTGACGTTTACATTATGTTGATGGTTTGACTGTTTTATTTTATAATTGCACTGATTAGATAATGTCACATTCGATACAATCTTCATTTTGTTTCAGGTGTTTTCAATGTTTAAGAAAAGTATACAAGATAGGCATGCCGAAAAAATGAATATTTTTCATGATAAGTCTGAATTTTACTGGAGGGACACCTTGGATTATTAAAATACCGGTGTGAAATTGCGCGCAAAATTGGGAGAATGCAATGTGGCCCGCTTTCGTTCGTTAAACAAAGTCATGATTATCCAAAATGCTCCTCCTGCTCAACACATTGCCGGCGTTTCGATGAAACTTTACTCGTTACAAAATCATTTTAATACATATTAAAATTGCAGGACCAGAATGTGGATACTAGAGAGTTTGTCACTTCGAAATAAAATGACATCCTTTGAGTGAAAATCCGTCCGTGTTTTTGATGCGCTCACGTAAAATTGTAACACGGTATGCGTGAATTTCGTCACCTAATGGTTACCGCCTTCAATTTTACCGTGATACAATTTTGCTTCACAGGCGCTCGATAAGTCGTATCATACGCCTGTCCCCTTTTACCGTGTGTTAAAGTTGTGAAGAGGCGAGTAAATTCTAATTTTGTCAAGTAAAGTTGGAAAGCTTCGGATGTAATTCTTAAAAAAAATAAAACTATTTTTGTAAACGCGAATTTTTCAATAGATTGATTGATTTCCCGCAGAATTGCTTGTATTTTGAACTAAGTTATAAAAACAACAGTCAGGTTTTGGCATTACTATGTTGCCCTGCCGGAGGTTCCTTTTTCTGATAAACCCAACCTAATATTAAAAAACTTCATGATTTAGAAGTAAGTACTATTTAGATAGTCTCATTATCTACGCAATAACCATGTTCCAGGCGTGTGTTTAAAATGTCGTTCATTTTGTATGTATAGTAATCTACTATGGTGGTGAATAACTGAAGTGTATGATAAAACTTTGAGTCCATTATAATCCTAAAAGTGCCAGAAATATTGGAGCCCATAAATTACCAGTTTCAGCTAGTTTATTTTTCCACTGCAAGAAGAATTAAAACATTGTTTAAACTCATTGCTCAGAACACAGATGCATAATGCCACGAAGCATTTTCAGAGAGAATCTTTTCAATATAAAATATGAAACTTAAAACAATATTTAGACATTCCAGACGGTACCTTCTGCTCTCATTAAACCCTCTAACCCTTCAGAGTCGGTTGATGAGCGGGCACAAAATCTTCTCAGTCATACTTCGTCCTCAACGCGGTAAAAGCTTCAATCAATTACGAGTGTATTGAAGGGTCCTACGCTTAAAGTTGCCGAAGAGGTCGTATAGTGGTTAGTTCTTCATCAAAATACTAGGAATAATCGGATATTTTCAAAAGTCTGGCAACATTGCCCTCTTAGTGCTTCCGGGCATCTAATCAGGATCGGGGATGCTTCTATCGACGGTAATAATCTTGAACATCTCAAGCGGTCTTTTACGGAGTTTTCCGCAGCATCGATGTTGAGTTACTTTTCACGTTTTTTCTCCTTAAGATGACGATATAGGTTGTGACAAAGTAAACTCGACGGATGAACGGAACGTTTGAGAAGTTTTCAAAAGTTGCAACTTAATTGGACGTTTCAATTGTGGCGCTTCTTGAAAAATCACCCCTAGCCATAGTGATTGAAGCAAGTGTATCAAGAAATTAATCCTATCCCGTTTGCCAAGCAAAGGCCTGGATTATGAGGATTGACGACGACACGAAAGCAATTAACAGTTGGAAGCCGGACGGCCTTTTTTGTCATGGGAACGGAGTTCCCCATGATATTACAATCGTTCCGTTGCTATCGCTATGGGATTCCCTATGCCTCTGCGACCTTGAGCGTTTCGCCCAGTGTTCGATTTTTGGTTGATTTTCCGATGTATCAAAAACCGTTGTATTTTTTAGCCAATCATGTCTCTACGTCAAGTTGTGTTGATTTCTAAAATTCGCTTTCAGCGAGTTTTTTTCCACCTTGAGATGTCGTGTCTGACTGGTAAATCTGCGCAGAACCACGAAGTTCCGTTTTT
>NW_017547177.1:702381-767814 GCF_001854935.1 Bemisia tabaci | reverse complement strand
ATGATGCGTATTCGGGCATATGCGTAGAGTAAAAATATCATACTTTACGCCGAAAAAACGAAACTGAAAGTTAAATGCGTTAACTTCCAAAAACCATACATAATCCAACGAAAATAAGTAATTGGTAAATAACAGCTTTCTTGTATGCAAAGAAAAAAAATTAAAAATGTTAAAAAAGAGATGTCGACACAAAATTACATAGCCCCTTCAATTCTGAAGATACTACAAACGAACTGTACCTTAAAATTTTCATATCCCAGAAGCAAAAGTTCCCATGACGAATATTGCTATCGCTAGCGATTGCAAAAACCAACTTGTTTTTTCTTTCTTTCTTTTTTTTTTTTTTTAGAAAAACGGATGTTTTTTTTTTGCTTCCTTATAGCTTCTCATCAAAGTGAGGACGTCAGGTTTGTTCATTATCAGACCATGAGACGATGAATATTTGTGCGAGCAATCTATATCGAGGATGAAACTCCCAAACCACATAGCTCGTTTGTTGTATTTAAAAATCTCCACTCCTATTTTAATTTTCCAATGAGAGCATACATATATCATCATCATTACTTGAGGTTTCTTAAGAATTTGCTTTGCCCGGAGAAGAATAATCTCAGAAGTTTTCAAGAATTGACGGCGAGAAATTCTCTATTCAAATAATGAAGTATGTCAGGAAGTCTGTAACGATGCAAACCCAGATACGTGCTTTGGAAGTTTCACTGTTGATATGCGCTAACTTCCTACGTTGATGATTGAAATAAAGAGTGCGTGCTTTCAATTGTGACTTTGCAAGTATTAGCTCATGTTTTTTTTATTTTTTAAATGAAACTAAAAGCAATTCTCGTTGAAATTTTTTTCTCTCATCCGAAAATTTCCACTCAAAATTTTAAGAAAATTTTTGACCTCAGCAGTTATTGAAGTATTTCAACAATAAAAAACACAACGAGAAAAAGATGCACGGAGATCGAACAAGACATCGAAATAAAACAAGTAGATAATCATGGTGCCAAAGTGCGTAGTGATATGAAAGCAATTTCAGACTGCAAACTAAAAATTACATTCCAATATTCGGCACAGGCAAAATTGAAATTTTAGACGTGTTTCCTGTGTTTTTCTCCTCTGTTTTGTTTTCAAGAATAAAAGGGATAGAGAAAAAAGGGGGAAAATGAAAAAAAAGATACCCGGAACAAAAAAAAAAAAAAAATCATTTCACCTCCTAATGCATACATTTTCGTATGTTTTCACACTTTAACAGTCATTTCAACTTCACTTTAGTTTCTAATCTCTAATTAAAATCAGAGAGGAAAGTTTCAGCGCTTGAAAATTATGGCACCGAAACAGACCGATGGAAACACTGCTGCAGAGTCGGCATTAATTTTACACATCAAGATGTTAATTGTAAGATATTTTGGACTAATCTGACAAACTTTGCTAAAAAATTAAAGGAAAATAAGTGCCCCCCGCGAGAACTTGGCGGACCTTCAAAATGAAAATTCGTGGATTATAATTACAGGGATGCCAAATTAGGCTGTCGGTGACAATCTGCAATCTTATTTTTTACCGAGCTCTGAAAAATTGCAGTTTCAAGCACAAGATTTTTCGGCATTCAATGGCAATTTTGATCCGATCAAACATTTCTCTGGAAACTCGCCTGCCTAAACTCACTAGAAACTCGAACTTTTTCAATCTGTGCTGGAGCCAACTCAAACAAACAGTAGGATTTAAATATTCTGCCTTAATTAATTTAGGCCTTGATTAATTTGCATAAATTTAAACGAGATAGAATCCGGCTCATCAGCCAAGGGGTGAGAGAGAGTTATATGAGCTTTCCTTCGTTGCCAATTTTGTGAGTATCGAAAAACTTTAAGGAAAGCTTTTGATTGTAAGAATGTAAATTCTAAATAGTCCATGTTAACTACATCCGAAAGGAGAAAAAAAAAAAAAAAAAAAAAAAAAAAAAAAAAAAAAAAACAAGACAAGGTCACGTTTCAGATGGCAGATACATCAATACACCTTTAGGATAATTCTCGAGTGTGTACTTGGTCAAAAAGAGAAATAAAAAGATTATAAACGATTGAATTCAAATAAATTATGCGTTGGTAATTATTTTCCAATGTTATTTTCAGGTTCAACAACGTTTTTAAGCTATTTACCTGTTTTGAAGTTCAATTGCATTTTCAAATAATTTGCATATTAAACTCAGCCGATTTAGACAGAAATAAAGTAAATTTGAGTAGTTTGAAAAGTGTATTTGAAAAGTAGTTGAAAAGTATAGTTGAAAAGTTTGAAAAATTGCAATCAAGATTGAGAATTTCCTAGTATATCAAAACTAAATTCTTTGATTACAAAGCCTCTCTGAACATCAACAAGTCGTTCAAAAATTGTGTTTATTTGCGAATATTATACTTACATTATACTTCTTTCTTTATGTACTTTACCACCGTTTAAGGCAAAACGCCGTAATTCAAATTTTGCTAGATTTTTCCAGACACAACATTCTCAATGAAAAAAAAAAACCTGCGCATCGTCATCGTGCTTCATTTCTTCAGAGTGAGTGCTAAATTATACAAATGCGGTCGCACACATACCGCGGTCATTTAGGAAGTACAAAGACAGATTCCGTGGATTTTTTTTGAATAAAATATTTTATCAAAGAACATCGAAAAAATTATGGAGTGGAATAACGACGTTCTTTGGTTTAGAGGTGGTGTACAGTTTTTTTTTTTCTAAACTTACCCACGTATTTTGGCATTTTACTTTTATTTGAGTCCAATTAAGGAGAGTAATGAATATCAAATAGAGAGGGCACATAAGATGTGCATATTTTACTGCAATGAATAAGTTTCATTACATTTTAGAGGTTCATAATTACTGAAAAGAAATGATTGCAAGGTGATCATTTCAAACTTATTTTTTTTCAAATCCAAATAAATCACCGAAATGTTTACAATGAGCGCTTTTCACGCGATCACAGTCGAGCGTCAATGTGGCGAAATCGGTGAAGATGTTGACTGCCGACCTCTAAAAGACTTTTGACAAGCAACTCCAAACGCAACTAACACCAAATTACGTCTTTTCCTTCATCCAGGACCATTTTTTTGCAAAAAAACATGGAATCAAGAATACCAGAGCGTTGGATATTAACCAACCATTTTGACGCCCCACCGTGACCGTTTAATAAGAACCATACCCTTGAACTTGTTTGTTTGATGATATGTTGAGCGAGGAAACTCAAAAAAAACCTATCTTGTGTGAAAGTTCCGAATGATAACCAAGAGAAATTTCAGAACAAACCAAAGGTAAATGAGTGTCTCTGGTTTTTGTTTAAAAATTGATTGAGATTAAAAAGTAGCTTATGCAAAGATGTAAAGTTGCCTATTCCCTTCAATCCTTTTAAGAATAGCTTTGGGTTTTGAACCCAATCTTTACGGGGCAAATGAGTAGCTCTACCCTTTAAAACGGCAGTAGTTTAACCTACCAGCCTAACTCCATCTTCCTTTACTTTCTAAAATTAGAGGGTAGGTTTTTTATTTATGCAAAAAATAATCACAGACTAAAATAGGTCTGTCGATACTCATTAATGGCAGTTCGAGGAAAATCGTTATGTCTAGACTTAACGAGCATTCAACGATAAACGTGAAAATGACGTCTTTGTGTCTTTTTCAAGAAAGTAAAAAAAAAATCAAAGATAATAGAAGGGTACGATCCAAATAAAGGCCCCTTTGATCTTGATGAAAGTGTAGAAAGTCCATAACCTGGGATTTACAAACAGTTAATTAAAGGCCACCGGAGACGGCAATACCCCGCACATGGCTCAAGCTGAGGTGTTAAGTTCATTGCCCTCTTGTGACATACCCTCAACTTCTTCTCGAACTTTATGCGACTTAAAAGTCACGCAAATCTCAGTCAGCTTGGACCTTTCCTAAAACAACCTTCTGTTGAAAAATCGTGTTGCAGTAATGCTGAAGTCAGGGTTTAAATTGTCATAGACATATTGACGTGATGAAGGATTTCGGCTTTTGTTGTATGGTTCGTTTGATTTTGTTTTTTTAATGCATGATTCAAGACATAATTTCATCATTTTCTTAATATAATTTAATCGTCTTTTATTTGACAGTTGAACGATGATCCGAAAAGTAACCAATTACCATTGTCAAGTTTTTTTAACATTTTTTTTTTTTTATTACAAAATCACAATTCATCTTTAGATTTATGCACCTTTTATTATGAGCACTTCACTATTCCCATTTTAGAATGTTTTTCAGGGCGCACAATTGATGGGAAAGGAGGAATTTACCAAAATCTTCAATAACAAATCTTTGAGCTGATTCCTTTTTTTTTTCAGGTATTGTATTCTATAATTTAAATGCTCTCATAATTTAAGGTAAACTCTCCTGTGGTTCCTAAAATTTAATCTTTGCCATTTTTTACTTATATGAGTGTGGCTTAAAAAGTACAATTTTATTTATAGTATCAAAGTACCAGTATAAAAGCGATAGTAAAAATATTGTTTCATTTTCGTAAAAACATGTCATTCAGCTCGTTTGATATAATATTTTCATGCATAAGAATTCGTGTGTAGGCGGGTTGATTTAGTTTCATATTTTAAGGCCTTTTTGCTAAAAGCCCCCCGGGACTAAATCCATTGAAGCGGCAACATGCGGTTCGATGGTGGCGCGACGCCTGCATGTTATGCAACTCTCAAAACATGTTTCGACGCCACGACGCGCCGCGTTACGGCACATCCGCAGCTGTACGCAAAAGTCCCCTCTTTTCTGTAAGAATCGGTCGACGCTGAAACCGAACGTATCCATGATCTAATGAACCCTAGAATACAGGCATTCTTACGGAACGAAGAGCTCAACATGGAACGGACTTGTTAGGATTTGCATACACAAATTCATGAACCCTCGTGGCACTAACCGCCACCCCGTTCCGTGCCACTATTCTCGCAGCGTGACTGCATTGCAATTGCTACCGCAACAAACTTTTTCGCTAGTAAGCTTTTTTATAGGGAAGGCAGCGAATAAATGGCCATGCTCCGCCCGAACTTAACCAATTAGCATTTGTTTCATTCATTTATTAATTCAATTTCATCAGGAAAGTTGAATGAGAACGATCCGCGACACGCTGGATGTTACTACACTTCCATGCTAAGGAAGAAGGCCGTATGAGCCATCATATTTGCCAAATTTTCTTCGATGAATACCGAATTTGCAGGGAAAATTGTAAATATTTTTATCTAATATTTTCAGGCAATTTCGTACGCAATTTAATCTAACATATCTGAAAATTTCAAAGAAAAATGTGCATGAATATCGTCGAAAATACATGTTTTATCTTGGGAAATTTGGCAACTCTCGAATGTTCATACGGCGTTCTTTCTTAGCACGGCAGACTACACCACTCTGCTGCTAAAGGATCGTGTATGTGTATCGTCATAATTCATTCATACCTTGAGCCGCATAGACATGCATTTACGACAAGGCTCGTCTGCAAAATGAACCTAAGCTCCTTTGACAGAATTCCGAGAGAATCATAACTATATTGAGACTACCCATGGCATTTGTACGGAGCTCATCGAGGCTTCAGAAACAGATGCACATGCAGAGGAGTTTTTTTAGCGTGCCTTATTTTTATTTTTGTGCTCTTTTCACGGTGACCTACTACCTAGGTACCTAGGTTCGTCGTTGCCTATACAGAAAAAAATAGACAAGAACGGAGCATCGGTCGCGGGAACAGAGTACTCAGTCCTCATATCGGAAGCTTCTGTGACTGGTACAAAAGAAGTGCAGGAGCCCTGTGAACAAAACTATTTTTTTCAGTATAGAGGAAAGGATGTAATTTCATTAAAAGTTTGCAAAATCGACTCGCACAAATTAATTGTTTACAAGAATCTACGACCATGTGATTTTACGGATCTTTACGTGTGCTCTTACAGAAAATATTAGTGCAATTGCTGGTGGGAAATTCTCGACGGTTAGCGAGTACAGCCACAATTCGTGAGTAGATACTTTGCGGTGTTCAAGTATAGTTACGCTTTTTTGTCCAAGGGGTTATAGCGATGAACTACGGCCTTAACAGTCAACAAAAATGGCTAGCGGGAAAGCTGCATCAATATTAATCTTCCATCATCTTGCTAAGGCGCAGGGATACAACTATTTGAACTCTCCGGAACGCGTGAGGTATCACGCCTCAATTGAAGGCGTTTTCGAATCTTCTGTATTTACATGACGAGATTTTCCAAATTGTTTTGCATTATATTGCTGATTTCAGTTCCCTTTATTATTTAGTTAAATTTCTCCTGCTTCTGAATTTTTATTTATTCTGCAAAATTTATCCATTTGCGAAATACAAGTCTGGCTTTAGCGCCCTTAAACTACGGCCGTAAAAGTCGAAACTGCAGTAGCGGCACAAGAAAACCGAAAAACCAAGCGGGGACGCTACCTCAATATTAAGCTTCCATCGCCGTGCTAAGGCGCAGGGATACAACTATTTGAACTCTCTGGAACGCGTGAGGTATCACGCCTCAAAGGAAGGCGTTTTCGAATCTTCCGTATTTACATGACGAGATTTTCCAAATTGTTTTGCATTATATTGCTGATTTGAGTTCCTTTAATTAGGTAGTTAAATTTCTCCTGCTTCTGAATTTTTATTTATTCTGCAAAAGTTATACATTTACGAAATACAAGTCTGGCTTTAGCGCCCTTAAACTACGGCCCTAACAGTCGAAACTGAAGTAGCGGCACAGGAAAACCGAAAAACCAAGCGATGACGTTACTTCAATATTAAGCTTCCATCATGGGTGTGGATGGTTGAGATTCATCGAAAAATTAATGAGCTTTTTGATGTTTCGCAGTGCAAATTGAATTCAAAATGAACCACAAGCCTGGTCGATAATGCATCGAAACTCTGCAAGAAATATTTTTGAATTTACGTATAACTCATGCATAAGAAGCGAAAAGCACACTAAAAATATTAACCACTGAGCCCCAGCTTATGACTGTTTCATTTTCCTTTGATTCTAAAACTTTATCCTGTTAAATGTGCTAATGCAACTGTCACTCCTGGACGGAGACCTCAAGTTCAAATGGATTCACAATTTGTAACTCAATCGCATTCAACGAAACGAGTACGTAGCATGGCGTCAACGATTACGGTGTCAACAAACAGTTTTTCTAAGTTTTTGTTGACACCATGAGCATCCGAAAATACAAAATTCTGATTCTTATGAAATATGATCACGGTGTCAACGATCACGACGTCAACGAAACTTAAAACTTCCCTCTATAACATCTTTCCAATTTCAAGTCTTGTTTTTCTTGTGTTATTTACTCAAACACCTAACCTAACCTAACCTAACCCAACCTTACCCGACTTTACCTTACAATACCTAACCGACTTTCACAGAACTTAACTTTCCCCGACCTTACTCTATCTAACTTTACCTAATCTAAACGACATATCCTGACCTAAACTAACTTAATCTAACTGTACGTGGCCCAAACCTCTCCTGTACACTAAATTTTCTAATTTTACTCATAAGGAAGATATTTTTCTGTGTGTTGACACCATGATCGTTGACACCATGCTCAGGGCCCATTTTAGCGTTTTACTGCCTGAGCACGACGTCAACAATCGTTGACTCCATGATCAGATTTTGGGTTTGTTGACACCATGATCGTTGACACCATGCAACGTTACCTACGAAACTCTTTCAATCTCAATTGGACGTATTTCTATCAAACGGAACTATGTGCATTATGATGTGAGCCCTGAGACCCATAAGAGTATTGTATGCATAACAGGGCTAACTTCATAATGCGCATAGTTCCGTTTGGTAGAAATACGTCCAATTGACATTTTCCTAAATGATTTTAGTAATAATGCAGCATCCGCGGTGTAGACCATTTTTTTATGCACGAAATCAAACATGGGGCTAAAGTCTCCTTTTGCTGTGATTTGCTGTGCATTTTTCGAATCTTTGAATTTGGAAGAATGACAATCAGTTTCAAACTTTGTGCGAGTCACCTTTGAAGAGCTCGATTACGTAGAAAAATGCAATCTCTCGTGTCAGACATCGTCGCTGAGAAACTTTCCCTGGCGAATATTAAATATGAATTCCGAGAAACCTCAAGAATTTAATATGTTTCTCCTCGGGAAATCTTTCAGTCTAACACAAGCCAGCTCTTTATATTAACGTCAACATAATTTTTCTTCGAACTTTTAGCAGCTCTACGACACTGGAGTTGTAAGTAACTAAATTAGTCTCCGATTTAATATTCACTTCGTTTTAGCTGCTTTCGAAAAGGCCACACTCTAAACCGTTAGTTTTATAATGAAATTTACGCTCGATTGACAGTTTTTCAAGAAGCAGTGATATTATTTCTGCCACGAATTTCCCCCTTTTCTTAGCTGGATAATAGTCGTGATTTTGTCGAGTTCTATAAGTCACACAGAATGAGAAATATCCTGATTTGGTATGATAATGGCGATTCCGGCAAGTTGGCAACACTGTTAATACTCCATTTAAATCCATTGAATGTGAAGATGCTAGGTGAGAAAGGCTGCGAGGCAGCCTCGCCCAAAATCGATTGTTCACCGCAGATAAATTTAAATGGAGAAAAAATAGTGTTGCCAAATTGCGAAAATCGCATTGTGGTATGGCGATATGCAAACAGAATGCGAGCTTACTGTAAAAGAGTCGTTTTTTCATTAGATTTGATGCAGCAGCAGTCTTAGGGTAGATTAACAGTGGTTTTCAAAATTATTTAAATAATGTCGATAACGTAGAGCCACTAAACAAATTCAGCAAATAAAGAGAATTGACTGGAGTTTGACAGTGAGGATAGTGCGACTAGAGTTTGACAGTGAGGATCAAACATTTTTCCGCAGTGAACCTCATCTTCATGACGGACGATGACCATTTTGCCCGCATTTACTGCCCCGCAAAAGGTTACACCGGGCGCGAAACAGAGTCAAGGTGAAGAAGATTGCCAATTTGCCATGGCAATTACGCGAATGTTTCCTGAATGTTCCAGACGAGCAGTTCGAATGATGCCATAATTTTGTCGTCTGGTCCGACAACTCTGAGGGCAAGAAGGCAATAAACAAGAAAACCAACAATGTCCGCGTAAACAAAACCGTCAATATTCGCCGGCCTACAAAACAACCGAGTAAACGTAAAAATAGACTCGGAGCGGCTCCTAGAGTCTGAGTACTGGAGATCCTAAAGATACGCCAACTGTGGATCAATTTAACCTCAAGGTTGCCCAATTTTCACATGCAGTAATTTATCTCCTTAAATTTTATGAGGTAAAATACCATTCTTAGAGGAACCTAGCAATCATGCTCGATGAAGCGATTGTTACAATTTGCCGGATACAAAAGGCGTTGGTATTTGGAAGCTTCACTGACGTCTGAGTATTCTCATTGTTACATAAGGAGGAGGGCTGTCTTATTGAGCTAATAATTAAAATCCTTGTTGTAGCATAGCATTAAACACAGTGCGGTCAGCAGCAGTCGACGAGTAACGCATAGCGCCTACAAGACTGAAGGAATACTTCACGCATTGCGTCAAACATAGTGCAATCAGCGAGGCGCGGCAGTAGAAGTTAAAATTATTGAACCACATTCATGTTTGTTCTTTCATAATTTTTTCGTTCATTTCTTATAAATGGAAGGCTTTGTCCACACAGAGTTAGTTTCACAGAAATTAACTATCGCGCCATGTTATCCGTGAATTTTTGTTTTAAGTGTTGACAGGACTTTCGCAAAAAATGTATCCAACGCGAGTAAACGCATCTTACGTACCCCTCTCCCTCCAGCATGTTCACTTGATGGTTTTTATTGATGTTTCAAAACGAATGAGAAGGGGGCGCTGGCGGCAAAATACAGACGGCCCATGGGCGGCAAGTAGGTAAATTCGGCCCTAAAACTTATAAAAAAATCATTAAAAAATAGAGAATGACTAACACGACACACTGGAAAAAAACATATTGGATCTAGAGTCCAGACTCTTAAAAACATCGACAAGAAAAAGTACTCTTGATTCAATCAGAATCTAGCTTAAATCAAGAACCAAGCCTCTGAATTTCAGCGGATTTCGTTTTGATTCAGGCAAAAATCCGATTGAATCAAGAGTATTTTTTCTTGTCAATGTTTTCAAGATTCTGGACTCTACATCCAATAATGTGTTTTTTTTCCACAGCCAGGTGGTTTTACTCTGAAATTAGCAAGGAGTACAGGGAGCCATTCCAGTGCCAGTTCAGCAGATTATATTCAACTGAAACTGACGGGCAAACGCGCGCTGAAAGAAACTACGCAAACGAATGAATGAACAATGGCGATAAAAACATTTTCGATCCTGACATTCAAATTCCGACGGCTCCTTGGCGTTCCTCTGGGCGGCTATAAAGTACCAATGTCGTGTCGCGCGCACTTATTGAAATATTGCGGCCTACTTGCCTACTCCTTCCCCTATCGTCGGGGGACCTCTCCGCGCACCCAGCCTCCCTCCGCAGCCATTTATCATAATTCAAAACGAGTCCAGGCTGCTCCAAACGATGAGATCGTGATCGGAAAAGCTGAGCCTCGAACAACACCCACCATTCTCTCTTGGCAAGTGCCGAGTGTTACAACTCGTTCAGAAAGGGGAGACCCGAATATCTCGGCATAAAGGAGGTTAGGAGGCTTTCACGGGGGAAATTCGATTTCGCACCTCTACCTGCCTCGATCCTCCCGACGTAATGACGTCTGTCAAATCAGAGGCTAACCCCCTCGAGAGAATGCACCATTCCGAGAGCGAATTACCATCATATTCAGATTTAACTGAGTTCCAAAAGTTTGAATGCCACTTTGCTGGAAAATGGAGGACCCGCTCCCGCTCAGCGCCTGAGAGAATTTTTGACGCGCTCCTCTAAAATCGCCTTCAAACGAGCGAGTAGGCAGTCCCAAGACGGCGGTGCTTTTCCTTCGAGTCCAGGAGCATTTCGAAGAAAATCAATTGTCGTGACTGTTTCAAAAACGAGAGACCTGGCTGATCTGCCGTGCTAAGTAAGAACGCCATGAACTTTCAGGCGTTGCCAAATTTCCTTTGATAAAACACGAATTTCCTAGTAAACTCTTGAATATTTTTCTTGTAATTTTTCAGGCAATTTTGTTCGCAAGTTCACCTGCAGCTCCTGAAAATTTCAAGGAAAAATATTCATAGCTTTCCTCCAAAATAAACATTTTATCGAAGGAAATTTGGCAACTCCCGAATGTTCATACGACGTTCTTCCTTAGCACGGCAGTGATATAGTATTATATATCCATCTCGAGTGGGAAAAATGGATTCGTCCGTGGTTCATTCAAACGGTTGTTACTCGGCTTTGTAGCATTTCATTTATCCACAAACAACGCTCTTAGAACGCTCGCTGTAATTGGTGTCTAAATATAAACAATTTTCGTGGATAAAATCGTCACGTCAATTCTCCTGAGAGTTGAAATTAAACGCATCACGGACCTTACTTCATTTACCCTACCTACATTTCCTCTCCATTGCAAATCTAATTTAACTTTTTATGACTTAAAAACTCATTCATTAGTATTCTTCTCTTGAATCATCTCACCGGATTTACAACATTCTTTTCTTTTCAGCGCAGTTCCAAAAAACCTCACGATTTTGGAGCGAAAATAAATCATAGTAATTATGAGCTCAGTCAGTTAGGAGGTAATTTATTTTAAATGATCTCATTGGGAATCAGTATGAGAAATGAGCACAAAATGCTCGATTCTGAGTATGAAAAGGGAATCAGCTGACATTCTTAACAGTACACTAGCTGCTTCAGCTCGCTACGCTCGCTTGCGCCGCTAGCCGGTGGCTTCGCCCCCTGGACCCCCAGTCACTCGCTCCGCGAGTGAATATTGGCTCGCTTCGCGAGCCAAATTTTGCTACTACGAGTAATTAAGAGGACTTCCTGGAGGAAAAATGATAAATTCAAAAACAAAAAATAAGAAAATGATAATGATAACCACCTACTTCTAGAAAAAGAAACATCTTTGAAAAATAAAAAACACTCCTTGAAAAGAAAATCAAAACACTTTGTGAAAATTTAACGGTGCGAAAGGGTGAACATTAATTACCGATTCTCTTGGAAGAAGACATGAGCTGCTGTAAAAAAGTTAATTATTAATAAAACCTGTGCTGCCGTAAAAAGGAAAATTATCTTCTGAAAAATAGACATCAAAATTAAGTAATTTTCATGTAAAAAAAAAACTATAATGATAAAATTAAGAAAGCAAAACTCTAGACGCACTACTGAGAAACCTGGACAAACCGAGAACTGATTATGAGCAATGCGACGGAGGAAATGCGTAGTAGGTGTTCCGAGTCAGACGGCATAAGAAGGGGAGTGATACTGACAAAGGACCCATGCCAGAGCAGAAGGGTGACACGTACTAACGGCAGGTAGGGATGGGTTTACGTGGAGAGGGAAACGGAAAATCAGAGGGTGGGAGGTCCCCCAACCATATGACTCGTCCAGCGGCAAAGACGAAAATGTTTCGTTATCAAATCGAGGTAAATTTTGCAACGTCGGTCGTGCAAATCGAAAAACTAAGGAATGTTGGCACGTCTACAGCCTAAGAGCTTTCATTTAAAACAAATCCGAGCAAAATCGGTCCAGTAGTTTCCGAGATCGAATTAGCACAAACTGTCCAACGTCAAAAACGCAAGCATGTCGTTATCAAATCGAGGTAAATTTTGCAACGTCGGTCACGCAAATCGAAAAACTAAGGAATGTTGGCACGTCTACAGCCTAAGAGTTTTCATTTAAAACAAATCCGAGCAAAATCGGTCCAGTAGTTTCCGAGATCGAATTAGCACAAACTGTCCAACGTCAAAAACGCAAGCATGTCGTTATCAAATCGAGGTAAATTTTGCAACGTCGGTCACGCAAATCGAAAAACTAAGGAATGTTGGCACGTCTACAGCCTAAGAGCTTTCATTTAAAACAAATCCGAGCAAAATCGGTCCAGTAGTTTCCGAGATCGAATTAGCACAAACTGCAGAGGCCAAAAAAGGCCTTAGGATATTAAATATATAGATAATAATTGAATTATACTTCCTTTATACTTAGTTAGGAGCAAAAAAAATCATTACTATTGCCTGTGTAGCAAAAATTGGCTTTTGTTGAAAAAGTTCTAAGTGTCATATCGTTCAAATAAACATGGGGTTGACTGATTTCGAGTCCAAAAAAAGTGATAACAAAGATTTTATGAAATCCTCCCCATATTAATTATATTAAATATGAAACAAGTTAATGAAAGTGATGATTATACTGAATATGCTGATAAACGACTTGAAGGAAGTCGAAGCCGAAACATTTCCTCTTTGTATTGAGGTTTATTTTCCTGTGCATGATCTTATTTTATATTATTTGTGTTATCGCTATTTACTATTTGAAAAGTTTTTCACGCAAATAGACAAGTTTTTGTCATGGGAACGGAGTTCCCCATGATATTAGAATCGTTCCGTTGCTTTATCTATGGGATTCCCTATACCTCTGCGACCTTGAGCGTTTCGCCCAGTCTCCGATTTTTGGTTGATTTTCCGATGTATCAAAAACCGTTGTATTTTTTAGCCAATCATGTCTCTACGTCAAGTTGTGTTGATTGCTAAAATTCGCTTTCAGCGAGTTTTTTTCTACCTTGAGATGTCGTGTCTGACTGGTAAATCTGCGCAGATCCACGAAGTTCCGTTTTTAGGCAAATTCTTTTTTTTGGGAGGTTCTGATTGGTTATTTTTCGCCATCAGTTTTCTGTTCGTTGGTGCAAAAGATCGCCTATCTCGTTGCTCTTGAGAAGCCGCCATCATCCCACCTCAAATTTTACAAATAAAAATAAAGAAATTATAACTATTGTGCAAGGTGGAAAACTGCTCTGGAGGACCCGTTACGGATATATGAGCCAAAATCGGAACTCGATGGATTGATTTATTCCATGAATACAGAAATATTGCCTCAGCTTACTGCCGCGATGGCAAATGCCTGCTGATATGAACCTTGAGACACATGATAGCATAGGCAATCAATGTCTCACAGAGAAAGGCGCTTAGCTCATTTCTCCAGAAGCTACGAAGACGCGAATCGCCGAATCGCTCAAGGACAACTCTTGTGATAAGTCCCGCCCATCGTCCGAGTCTTTTAAATGCTATTTTTTCTCATGCTGTCGCTGATCTGTGATAGCCTAGTTGACTGAGGCGCCTCATATTTTGATAAGGTGCGGGCAATAGGCGATCGGGAGTTCGATACCCGACGATAGGTGTTACTTTTTAATGGTTGTATTGAATGTTTTAGACCAATCATCAAAAAATAATTAATACTAGATGATAAATGTACGAACATTTTCTCGTGAGTTAATATGTTAAACAAAAATACTGGAATATACCTCCTTCATATAATCAGCCACATGTTCCCCCAAATTAATGACGTTATTTTCTTTTTTCAATAAAGTTAATTTGCATTCAACGTTCGTAAGTTAAGCAAAAAGTACCTATTGATACAAATAGGAAGACATGAAAATAGTATGTCTAACATTTCGGTTGTTTTTTTTTTATTTATTTTTTGTTTTTTTGTTTTTTCAATACAACAAATTGACTGGGACTAGAATCATTGTATCTCTGAAGACAAAAGCTAAGTTTTTTGATACAGAAATACTAATATATTCATCCTTTATATAATCAGGGAGATGTTGACACAAATATTGATGTATATTTTCTCTGTTCGCCCAAATTAATGATGGTTTTTTCTTTTTTCAATAAAATTAATTTACATTCCACGTTCTTAAAGCAATATTTTCTCCAAAATTCAGCAAAAAATAACAATTTATACCGACGCAAAAAGTAAATAAATAAATAAATAAAGCAATGACATGAAAGTAGTATAGGTAGTACACATCTAACATTTCGGTTACATCTATTTGAATGAAAAAAATGGCAACTTAGGAAGCACATAGGTCACTTATCGACGGTGAAACTACCAAACCACGTGTCTCGGTTTCCGACGTCGCAGACTTCCTGTCATACTGTATTTTTTAAATGAAAAGCTACTTAACGTCCAGTCTTGAAAATTTCCGTGATTTTTCCTCTTCGTGCGGAGAAAATTCTGTGAAAATTTCAAGGGATGATATTGATTTGGTCTACTTCAAAAAAATAAAATGTGAGCGGAGATTTTTAAACACCACAAACGAGATACGTGGTTTGGTAGTTTCACCGTCGTTATGATGCGTATTCGGGCATATGCGTAGAGTAAAAATATCATACTTTACGCCGAAAAAACGAAACTGAAAGTTAAATGCGTTAACTTCCAAAAACCATACATAATCCAACGAAAATAAATAATTGGTAAATAACAGCTTTCTTGTATGCAAAGAAAAAAAATTAAAAATGTTAAAAAAGAGATGTCGATACAAAATTACATAGCCCCTTCAATTCTGAAGATACTACAAACGAACTGTACCTTAAAATTTTCATATCCCAGAAGCAAAAGTTCCCATGACGAATATTGCTATCGCTAGCGATTGCAAAAACCAACTTGTCTTATTTAATATGACTATTGTAAAGTATAATAGGTATGTTTATAAGATAAATTGTATGCTCATGTTGACACTTTTCAGAAAATTGAGTCAGTCTGCTGCGTCAATTGCACGTGTGACAGGAGTCATCTGCCAGTGCTCGGAGAAATGAACAGATTCGCGGAAAAAAATAATAAGATTCTTCCTTGGTTCTACGTTCAATGCGCCACGTTCCATGATTAAAAAACACAGTGATGTCGCATCCATCTTAAAAACCACTCAAAAAAGTCGCCGTCAATCGTATTCGTGTATGCCCCGGTTTCACCCCCAGGAAATGATTGATACTGTACCCATTCAGATATACAATGGCACATTGTATTCGCAAAATAATGTAAAATGATAAGTCAATCATACATCAGCTCTCTCCGTAAAATATAAGTCCAATGTTAACAACAAAATAAGCCTAAGACGAATAAAAAAAATCATTCGGGCTCTTTTGAAATACATTTGAAACTTGTGAGCATCCTTTAGGTGCAATTTGACTTCAATTTTATGGTGAAAGCGACGCAACAGTCCAATCAAGAAGCAATCAGTCTCGGTCTCGCAATTACAGCGGAGCGACGGCTCGTTTTTGTTTTTAATTTATTTTTCCGGTTGATAATGAAATTGTTATTATTTTGAAACGTCCCGGGTTTTGTTTATTCCTTTTCTTTATTTGCAGCCTTTTCCCCAAATTAAGTTGTTCTTTTATTACGTGTATTTTGGCTGATTAAGTTGTTTCTCATTCAAGAAGCAAGGTTTGTTATGATTAAGAAAACCATTCAGTATATTTGCTATGCACTTTAATGATAAAACGGTAATGATATTTCATCAATTGTTTGACTTCAGTTTGACGAATACGCAATAAACCTACCAGAAACACGAATAGCAGTTTGTTAGAAATATATGCATCAAAATCTAATGTAGGGTCATATGTGACACATAATCAAAAGAGGACTGATACGTCTTCCAAGCCATAGCTTACAATCAATTTTGTACTCTAGAATTAAAACCGTTCCAGTGAAATCAGTAATTTGCAACAGTATATGGAAGATTCGTTGTGCTACTAAGATTATGCTTTTGTACATGCAATGACATCAAACACGACAAAAACATTTGTAATTATTTTTGTAGAAAAATTACCAAAAGTCTAACAAACTTTAGTTTCATACCAAAGCTCACTCGTTCTCACTGTACAAAGAAACTCCTCAAATCTTAGCATTATTCTCTCTCTATTTGCCCTACTATTTACTACTTTGAAGTTACTGAATTCCTTCCTCCACTCAAAAGAGGGTACAGACGACGCCATTCCAAGCTCATCCTAACCATCGAGAAGCTCGTATTAGTTGGGCACGCCCGCGCCCGGACGCCAACCTTTTCGCCCTTTTGCACTGACAGTTTCCAGGCGGTGGCAACAGCGCAAAAGCGAATCGTTTGGTGCTCGGTTTAATTACGGGGACAAAAGCCCCAAACAATAAGCCGTGAATCGATAATCGCAATTACTCACTCACCCCGCGCCCGGCCTTTGACTGCTCGACAACACATTCGCGTCGGGTCCTTTAGAGACACGGGAAAATTACTTGTGGCAAATGATGCACTGCAACAAAGTCGAGCTCCCTCTCATGGTTTCTGCGCTGAAAAGACGGTCATGTCAAAGTGACACGTTGAATATAAAAAGCCATTGAAAATTGAATGTGAGGCATGTGTGCTCAAAACTAAGAATTCACACTATTTGCATCCGATGTCATCATCAACCGTGCTTATTTCGTTTAATTTCCTTTTTGACGCTGGTTATTCACCTCAATCCCCCAGTGGAGGGTACGGACTCGATTAAATTGAATCGATCGGAAAATGAATACGTGAATCGATTGACACCGAATCGATCGACAAACCCGTGAATCGATCGAATTTTGTCAGTCAAATCGGTGTCGGATTGATTTACGATTTCATCTATCGAGCAAATCATGTCGATCGAATCCATACCCTCCATCTTCAATGCCATGCGCTTTGGAACCCCCAAACGCTGCCCCTAAAAAAAAACTTACTATACCAGCAAACATAAAGAGCACACGTTGAGTGGCGGGTATCGGTGAGGATGATGGCAGAGCCCTTAAAACGCGTTCAAATTCAATCAAATAAAAGTGAAAGTGAGTTATAAATATATTTATTTTTTACAAATTAAACTTATGTGTCATAAGTGTTTCTACCTACTACCAGCGTCGGTCACAATTTATTTACGGGATAAAAACCCCCAATTTATAGATTTTGGACGGGAAGAAAGGGTAGAAACTTGTGAACTTCCAACCTCTCATCATTTTGAATGTTTTTTAAGTCAAATTTTTTTTTTCGGTCTCTGAACACGTCCATAAATTGGATGTATTTCTGTCAAACGGAACTATGTGCATTGAGACATGATCCCCGAGACTCATAATACTATATGCATAACACGGCTGACGTCATAATGCACATAGTTCCTTTTAACAGTAATACGTCCAATGAAGTGGTGAGTCCGTTAAGACGAACTGCCGCTGAAGTCAAATTTTTTGTCGGTAGGTACCTGCTCAGTTCAATCTAACGAGCTTTCACTGTACCTGGCACCAAACACCGTAAAAATTCTATTAAAAAAATGGTATATTTTGTAAAAAATTTAATGCACGCACGATATGTGCATTCTCCAAACGAAGCCAAAATTTCATTCGTCCCTGCTTTTACGTGAGTTTAGATGACCCTAATATATTCATCCCTTCGCATGTCTCGTTTAAATGATCCCCCGGAACAGCTTTCAATCCTAGCGTTTCGAACAGCCGAGCCAGCAACAGCCCAGAAGACATCAAGGCAAATGATTCTCTTTGTTCTACCGTCACTTTCACTCTTATCACGTAGTTCGGCTCATTTTTCACCGCGATATGTCTACCCCGATTCCTGCTCCTGACTGTTCAAGATGCAAACCTCTCCAGGGGATTCAAGACACGCTGCGCTCCTTCTCGCTCCGTGCATATCAACCATTGCCTTAACTGGGATATTTGCTTTTACTCCGCGGGAAGCACCTGAAACGATACGCGCTCTGTAAACAGTGAGACGTACCCGAACTAAGTTTTTCTTATCTTGGGCATTAATTGTTGAGACGTGGCAAGCCGAAACGACGACGCGCTATCGCGAGACACCCCGAATCCGGGAAGGAAGCCCCAAGTTCAGGGATACGCCTTCGTCTTCCCGGATTTCAAGGAAGCCGCCTCGCTTCGCTACCGTGCTAAGGAAGAACGCCGTATGAAACTTCGGGCGTTGCCAAATTTCCTTTGATAAAACGCTAATTTTCTGGAAAACTTATAAATATTTTCGCTCCAATTTTTCAGATAATTTTGTTCGCAGTTTTAGCTAAAGTTCCTGAAAATTTCAAGGAAGAATATTGATAACTTTCTTCGAAAATAAACAATTTATTGAGGGAAATTTGGCAACTCTCGAGGGTTCATACGGCGTTCTTCCTCAGCACGGCAGTTTTCGACTACGGTCTTACGAGATTATATCTAGGAAATCGCTACCTGGTTTCACTCGTGGAGAGAGCGTTACTGTGATACAGAGGAACATCGTTTGAGTCTCAGACCGTTGCTGAATTCCCTTAGATCACTAACGAATTTCAGGGAAGCTTTTGAATATTTTCCGACAGAATAGAATTTGCAGGTGTTTGAAATTTTGCGAATTTCATCTTTAAATTGTCACTGCTAGGAAAACTGAGTACAAGGATATACTTGGTTTCTAAATTGGACAGACAGACTAAAATGGTAGTACAGATCGAAACGCATAGGTGAGGAGAGCCGGGAGAGGAAAACACAGATGCTAGAACTTAAATCTTGGGAAAATCGGCAAGAAAGGGGGTTTATTAAGAAATTTGGGGGCTTTCACCTTACACTCTTACTCAGACTAATTTGATCATTTTTTGAGTACAAAATGAGGTGTTTCTTGGAGCATGATAGTCATTTGGATTTTTCTCGTATCGTTTACGCCCGTTTCTTCTTCCTCAGGTCCAGTCCACTTAGCTAAGTACCATAATCCTGAATTCTGATTGGTAAATTTCATGTGGCTTCTCGACCGATTTCAAGTTTCCCCAGGTTATCCGACTAAAAAGAAAAGGGTGAAGGGTGTGCCATAGTCCTTGTCAAAAACGTGCAGTAGGAGAAGAATTCTCTTTCTATAAAGTAAGAATAAGTAGCTGCCCGAGCTGCTTTTGTCAAAAAAATGAGCGTGGAATCCACTCGGAAACAAAACACAAGTGTGACAAACAGAGGTAGCTTTGATTGGAATCAATTAATTGATCGACCTTAAAATCAAATCAGACAGAAACTCCGCCAGTAATTGCTGAACTTTGATTTTCCCTCCGATAGAAATCCGATTAAATGGTGTTTTGTCACCTCGTTTTCAGTTGGGCACTCGTAAAAACGAAGCGACGAGAATGCAATCTATAACGGCAAGAATGTGCTCTCTGAGCGCCGCACAGTGGAGCGAGCAACTAGAAGAGGTCGAATATGGAATTTTTGGCTAAAGCATCAAATTTTGATGTTTAATTCGTCACATTTTAAATTTTAAGGGGTGCCTCCACAAGAGAATTTCACGAAAAAACCATCGGAACCACTTTTAGAGCTTCGGAGTCTTATATAAACGGAGTTAAAAGCTGGTTAAATTTCCGAATTTTATCCGACCTCTCGTATTTACTAGATCCAGTGAGCGGCGTGATGCAGCCGGGCGTTTTATTTTCAATCGAATGACATGTTTCCAAATCCCCGAATGCAACAGTTCCGAGCGGTTGTTCCACTTGCGCGCGTCCTTTGACAAGTTAAATCAACTCAAAATTGTATAAAACAAATAGATTCGCGGTGGACCGAACCGGATATGTTTAGAAAGCATTTAGTCGCGGGACGGCGGAGGGAAAAAACGACAGAGATATGCGCTAAAATCTGCCAATCGGATTATGCACATTGAGCTTCGATCAAAAGCATGGACTGAGGACCTCAAATTGAAAAACAATCGAGAGAAGCATGAACATGAATGGACTCGTTAAAAAATGGTGGATAGCATTTTGACAGTTGAAATTGGATGTGTAGATTGTTTTATCAATTCCACATTAGCCGACCATGGATAAAATATCATGCGGACCTTACACGGAAAAGAGAGTACAGGGTTGTTGGATGATATAGACATTTCCAATTAATTTTGGCGGTACCCCAATAACTTAGGTTACTGAACCCAAATGTTGCGGCACTACCACCATTCATTGGAAATGTTAATTTCATCCAACAAATTGAAGGAGTACCAGTTTTAGAGAACAACCACTAACACTTCTTTTTTCGTGCACTATTGGGCTACTGAATTGTGTTTCCCTGTCTGAGGGTTGCAAGTCATACAGTGTATCTAACACTGGTAAAAAAAAAACCTCTTGGTTCAAGAGTGCAGTTTCTTGTCGCCGGATTTAAGAGTCTGGACTCTTGTTTCAATGCAAAATCCGCTTGTATCAATGCAAAATCCGCTTAAATCAATGCAAAATCCGCTTGAAACAAGAGTTCAAGACTCTTAAATCCGGCGACAAGAAACTACACTCTTAAGTCAATGCAATGCGGCATTGATCCAAGAGGTTTTTTTTACCAGTGAAACGTCAAGTTTTAAGACAAACATTAATAATGATATTGCCTTCTAAAAGAGAAAACTCTTTATGCGAACACCCCATATGTGACAAAGCTCCCAAATGCAATTGGGCAACTAACAACGCAATATCTCTTCTGCCCTGTCGGCAACCCTTCATGGGGTGTCCCTGTCGCCCCCTTCCCGAGGGCACCTATAATTAATTTTATTATTATTAATTCTATAACGTAGCGAATTCTTTCGTCACTGACACGCTCCTTTCGTTAGATGGTCGCCGCTAAAAATGCATTTTATTTGCATTCAATATAGCTTGGGTTCGCTTTGTTTAAATCTAGATCGAAAGTCAATTGGGGTTTCAAAGAATTGTCAGAAATCGCGGCTTAAAGTACTAATATTTGCAACGCGGAAGTGCAGCTTCACACCGTACATATATGCTAGCGTTATTTAACGCAGAACAAATATGAGCAATGAACAACCACCACTGTGTTTGCACCCCGTATTTAATTGGCGCTGCCTTCATGTTCATGTAAACGTGATGAAACCTGCCACGCTCCAACTTTCATGATCGCAGCGTGAATGAATCCATGATTTACGGAAGTTGCAAAATTAATCCCATTTGTTAACTGTTGTATAGTTCAGCAGATTTTTACATGTCCGGGTCTAGAGGTTATATTTTAAGCTTTGCAAATCATGAAGTATTATTACTGCAGTAACAGGACGTTTTCATGTCTCTACGAGCACAAAATTCATCAAGATTTTTTCTCCACATGGTGTCTTTTGCTCCAAATCAACAGCGAGACTGCAGAAATACGTGTGCCAGTTGCTCTGTTTAGAGATCTCCGCTACTATTTTATTTTTTTAGAGGAGACCAATTAGCCAACATCATGGCTTTAAATTTTCTTAGAATATTTTTTACAAAGAGAGGAAAAATCACTGATATTTTAAAAAATTGACGTTCAGTAGTTTTCCACGTATAAAACAAAGTATGACAGGAATTCTGCAACGCTGCACACCAAGATACGCATTTCTGCAGTTTCACCATCGGATTTTATTCCTGATGGTTCCAAAGGGGGAAAAAGAACATCCAAGAGAAAACAGAGAAAGAGCGATATATTCTGTAGGATCTCTTCGTGGTATCATTGGAACTTATTTTAATACTCTGCAATTTTGACGTACGTGTCAAATCCATTCTAGGGTATCCACTTTTTTAATTAAAATCTCTTACTGGACGCTTTTCTTTTTCAACATCAAAAGAACCACACATTGCAGCACCAAGGCCTTTCCACCAGTATTTTTTCCGATTGATCGAAACCACGGAGAGGGGGAGGAGCATTTTTTCCAGTTACATTGCTGTCAGATTTGATTAAAATATCTTTTTCGATGAATTCAGTTTAAATACAGCCCGTGATTTCGCTAACGCTGTGCGGCATCTTCGGTTCGGGTACGTCCCCTGTCGAGGGATGAAAAATGATTCGGTGGTTACTCTCTCATTGATACTCGGTAGGTTGAAAAGCGGACGTTTATGTCGTATGCACTGTTGCCGCTTTTCGCCTGAGTTCATGATTGTTTACATGGCGCTGTACACGGAGAAAGTGGAAACATGTTGGCGCCCCCCGTTCTCGCCCCCGGAACTCCTGTCCGATAAAACGCTGAGACAAAGCCCATCGACCGGAAAATCACGCTAATGACGTTTTTAGCCGTGACGTCATATCAGAACATCGCTTTTTTTTAAACGCATTTTCAGTGGCACGATACGTTGAAGCCTTTCTGGCGTGTCAGTGACAGTACGGTTACAGTAGCGAGTCCTACATTGTCCGAGAGTGTAACCAGACATTTTTTTACAACGGTGTTATTCGATTGGAAAATCTTGTTTCTGCTGACCTACCCTTGGCATGGAGTTGACCTTTTTATTAGCACTTGTCAACTTTGAAACTCGTTGCCACGTAATTGTATAATTTCGTCACTTCCTGGTCACTTTTATTCTCGGTCCATTTGAAATGGAACAAGCCACGGCGCCTTCAATTTTACAGATGCAACACGGACATCAATCAAGCACGAATAGTTGTATCTCTGCGCCGTCTTCAACGCGCATCAATTCCCTTGCTCTATTTTCATGTTTTGTTAGTTTCGTTCGTCTAATTTGAATTAGTGAGATGGAAAACACACCAATTTGGAAAAAAGTAAAATATTCGGGGAGCACAAAAAGTGCGTATAGCAGGCGAAGAAGTTACTTTAAGAAAAAGCTTTTTGGTGCCAAAGGATACTGCACAAGTAAATGTCGTGCTTGGAACAAATTGCCGAATTACAGTATTCCTGCGACAATAGCACTATGTTTATAATGTTTTTTGTCGAATATAATACTTTATATGTTTGAATAGATGTGACTGATACGATGAACAACATTCGATGGTAAAAATATTGAAATTTTTAAATGTAGTCTGTTTGTGCGGAGAAATGGGAAAATCTTCAATTTATATTTGGTCTTGTTGAGAAGCGCGAGATTGACAGGTCACAGGGTGGTCACTAAGGTTCGACCTAACCTGCCGCACGCGGACATAAATCATTCCGAATGAAAGACAACTAAAGAGCTGTGATAAATGATACAGAAGTCAGCATCTGGCTGAATACAAAATCCTAGCGTCTTATGAATTGAGTGGAGGATTACAATTCAGTTAAACAAAACGGGGAAGTGGAACTGGAACGTCCCACATTTTTCATTTGAAGCTATCTACGATAGAAAACGCTCCCTCAGACTTGTGATAGACGTCACTTGAAAATCGAGGGTGAAATTAGAAAACTCCGTACCGCTTTTGGTAACTGTTTCTATAGAAGCAATTTCAGTTTTCAGTCGGATTTTATTGTTATATTTTTAGTTTTTTATAGGCTAATCGAACCTTTTCAATAAGGAAATTGTAATAAAATTGTTTCTCGTTCAGTTTTCAATAATGGTCTTAACAAATTGATTTATAAATATTTGAGTTTCCTCGTTTTTTTCCTAGAGCAACAAAGCGCTTCGTGCTGCGTTATGCATGCTGTTATGCGTTCCTTGCCCTCCCCCTACATTTTCATCAACTTACAATATTCAGTATTTATAGGACGATTAGTACAAATTTCAGGATCTAAAATCAATTTCTGCCTCTGTAAAAGCGTCGGAAGTAAGAAATGTGTAGTTACTTGTCTCCTAAACAAAAATATATGCCCAGGTGCAACTCTCCCTGAGTTCGGTATTACCTACCTTCTTTATCCATGAAGAATACATCTAGTTTGGTTCAAAAACAAATCACCACTGTTTTTATTGCAAAAAAGAACAAAGAAGAAAGAAAGGGTTTAAAAAATTACTCTTTCAGTTTGATTTCAAGGGATTCATCTGATTTTCATAAATTTGTTTTTTCCATATTATATTTCCATTCTTTTGCAGTGCCTCATAATGAGAAAAATAATATAAATATTTTTTAAAGAGGGACCGAATAATATCCTCTTCAAAAAGAGCAATGACATTCTTCAGGACGACTACAATAAAATCCGACGCCGAATAATGAATTCGAGTAGTAACGATAGAGGAGACAGCTCAAGCTTCAAGTCCGGAGGCAAACATTCCGGAGGCAGGCAATATCCGCGTTTCTCCTGTAGATATTACTCATTCATAAGAACAGAGGCCTGGACTTAAAAATCAGAGTTTTCCGCCCCTGGCAATTGAATCGCGATGCGGAGAAAAGTGAAAGAAAGTCTACCCCAACTTCGAAGTTTTCGCCAAGTATCTGAGCGGAGCATCGAGAGGCGGGGGCATTAAGATATGAGGTTGCCGGAGGGCGTATTCTAATATTAATATTTCGCGCTTTATGCCAGCTACTTTGGGCGGAAATCCCAATGAGCCATCTGGCATTATTCGAGTCGGGGTGGATTTTTTTAATTTACTCTCATGTGGGAGCGGCGTGGCGGGAAAGGGTGGCAGGTATTCGCTCCATCCCGACTCTCGGAAAACCCACGTGTATTCTCTTCATAAGCGCGGAATACAAAATGAGAAAAATAAGTTAGCGTCTTTCAATTGAATCTTAACGCAGCGTTAGTCACCGACCGAGTTGATAAAAACCTCTGAAAAATACGCGGGACACAACGGGGGACGCGGGGTTATTCCGTCCCTTCCGACAACCGCGAAGCAGCCTCGGGATGAGAGGGAATTTAAATAGAGCCATAAATATTTTCCTTCGACGTTTATATGCCATCGTTCTTGTGTCTTTGAGGATCGCTCCTTCGCGCCCCGATCGGGAATAAATTGGCAAATGAGCTCGAGTGAGAGGCGAACGGGGGAGGGTGGGGGGGGAAAATATGAGTTTTCATAGGAGATCAGACGTTAATGTGTTCCTGGAAAGCTCGAGGCGCAGAAAGGGTGGTTGAGATACAACTTTGAGCAAAAAGTTGAGCGCGATCTTGATTTTATCGACACGAAAGTATTTAAAGTAATTTAACTCGTGGAAGCGGGCATTGGGAATTGCGCGCCACCGAGTCTGGTGTTTCAAGGAGCGATTTCAAACGCGAGGATAATCTTTGCAGATTATCGTCGATTAATCAAACTGAAGTCAGTTTTATTTTGCACCCACTTTTAAGTTCCTTAACGGTTATTTGACAAAGTAGGAGTAGTGGAACATATTGCGTTTCGAGGAATTTTAATAGAACGGAAAACGAAAGACTCGTCGTCAAATCACGCAGACCAAGTCTCAGAGGTACGAGATTTGGTTGACGCTCCGCAGCTCGTGACAAGATTTAAAAAACGGGTAAAAAGGCTAATTTTCACGAATCAAAGCGAAACATTTCTGCTGAAAACTCAGCTTTCCTCAGTTAGATAAAATAGTAAACAAGCAGTTCCAACGCCAAAGCGTCGGAGGGCGCTTCTTTAACACTGCGCATGCGAGGAACGTTTTCATACGGCCAAGCGAGAGTATTGCGGACGGACGATGTATAACAAATTGCCTACGTGAAGATGGTCCGGCAGCAACATACCCGCCGCTAGTCTCTGGAAAACAATAGAAAATAGTAGTTGCGTACGTTGCCAGCGAGCGCGCTGCGAGCGCATCTGTTTCAATTACCTAGCATCGAGTCGGGCCTCTAACTTTCTATTCTCTCTGACATAACCTTAAACCTTCAACCCAGAGCCGCAAACAGCTGACGCTTGACGATGCTGCGCCGAGAGAATGAACCAATCACAAAATAGCACAGTAATACGTCACTAAAATGAAGAGATCACATGACTGTTCGTGATTTTTTCGAATCAATCTGAAACTACAACCTCGAATATGAGGCATTTAAGCATAACGAAGCCCCAAAATAGTTTAACCAGGTAATACGTCCGTGCGAGATTGTTATGCTTAAAAGCAAAACATTTCACGAAAACTTTTACGAATACCAGATGCAGAAAAAAATCAAATTTTCCCGGGTGTACCAGAATGGCGTCATTACCCATAAGGCAAAACGGTATGTAGTATAGTACATGTTACATCGGGGGAGTCGAACGGCTGGAAAGGGCGCATCTGGTACCCAGAAGCGCCCAAAAGGAAAATGGTAAAAATCTAAAATAGCACCTGGCTGTACCTTTCAGAACGAGAATATTGTTATGAAAGAAATTTTGATAACACAGTTAACACCAGTGATCCCAAGCGTACGGATTTATCCGTGCCGCGCGGACATTTCCTACACCGACACGGACCGCGTACGGACCAAAACCTAATGGGAAAACGCTTCCCTATCTTGTTCAGTCCGTACGCGTGACGTCACAGAATGACGCTCGGCCAATAGCAGCACGGAGAGCGGAGAGCGTACGGATCTCGCATACGGAGCACCCGGGAACACTGGTTAACACGCAGTTAACTCGCTTTGAAAGGTACAGCCAGGTACCTTTTTAGATTTTTACCATTTTTCTTTGTACTATTTTATCCAACTGAGGAAGGCTGAGTTTTCAGCCGAGACGGTTTGGTTTTATTCGTGAAAATTAGCCTTGTTACCCGCTTTTTACATTGTCTTTTTTTTTAATGTTTCAGAGGGTACCAACTAGCTGATTATTTAATTTAATAGACAAAGCGATAGCCATTAAAAGACAGAGGGAAAATGGGGGGGGGGGAATCCTACTGGCGGAAGCGGGTGGTTGCAATGCGGACAAAGGAGGTTGATAATTGACTAGTTATCGGCAACCGACGAGAGACCCCACAGCTAGTCCAGTAATTTCCCCCTTACTCCATAAAAACCACCTGTTTTAATTATCAATACTTCAAAAAGAAATTACTCAACTCTCTTGCTGACATATTTCACTTTCAGCCTTTATTGAAGCTCAAACAAGATTGAATGAAATTCATAATTTCGAATTTATAGACCTCGTCTCATGGCAACGGTGGATTTCGTGGCTTTCCCACCTCCATGGCTACAGCCGCCACCGATGTCAGAATCTCCGAACTTGCGAGAGGAGTCACGGTGGCACACGTCGTCGCTCCTCTGACTTAAGGGCGTATCTCGTTTTTTACTTGAGCCCTGTTCTCCATATAAACCCATGCTTTCTGGGGCTCATGTGCAAATCGAGATACGCCCTTACGTCAGAGGAACGACAACGTAAGGCTGGGGCGGAGCCTAAGCCGAATTTAATATTCGCAACCGACTGCCTTTCGCCACCCAATTCCAGGACCCGTGACCTCAGGCGACATTACATCGCTCTACGTGCAGCCAGACCATTCATCTCGGGACCCTGAGCATCCTCTCGGGCCATTCTTCGCGCATCTTGACTCTCTACACTTCACACCGAGGCACCAAGTTCCGAGCGAGCACTCTCACTTTGACGGAGTACGTGTTATTATTGCATTCACCCTCTCCGGTATACATGTATTCTTGTGTGTACGTGACGATGAAAGTTTCGCCCCGCAAATGTTCTGGTTTCAGCAATTTTTTGCGCCGAATGGAAGGCAGACAATCAGCTTGTTCGAGCGAGTTCGGCAGAGAGGAATCTAGAGCATTGCGCTGTGGCTAACTTCTTCAATACCCACAAATAACTCCAAAACCCCCCCGCAAAGGCAGGGATTCTCATGTATACAGAAACATTTTCTGTTACAAAGCACACTTTTTTGCGTGTGATTATTGGTTTTTCATTCTTTTGAGCTCTTTCGGAAAATACATCATAACACGGTTGATGGAGACTTTTTATTAAGAGTAATGTCTCAAAGTCCAACGGAGGGGCTTGGAGAACAAAGCGCTTAAGTGCAATTTTTAAAAAAATTGAGATCTCAAGTTAAACTAGTCTTCATGCATATTCTGTGAAAAAGGCGCTCCAAAATTCCAATATTTAAGCAACAAAAAGTCAGTTTGAACTTTCTTTTCGACGTAATAATCCATGCAATTTCGAAACTTCAAGCACGTAATTCTCGGAATAGCAAAAACTGCACTTATGCGCCTTGTCCTCCAAGCCTCTCAACTGCTGTCCAAGAGTTCTTGATTTCATGAACAGACCACGATCTGAAGCGACGCGAAGCGCCTTGGAGGTTGGGCCGCACAGTGGCTAGGGTGGGTCCCCTAGTGACATATAACACTTTTGGAAAAAGGACAAATTCACAGGTATTAAATCGAACGTGTCGCAGAGAAGACAGTTACTCAGTCCTCAATTTATATCTCCTGTTCCTGCTCACACAAAATAAACTGCCTTCAAATCACCGTTCAGGCAATTTTACTTACACATTCGTGCACTTGATTGTATTATGAATCGAAATCAATAATGCAGCACTCTATTTATTTTAGAAAGGCGTGCATGACTTTTTGTCTTGTGACAACTGCAAGTTAAAACGTTTGTCTTTACGGAGGGGGGGGGGGGTGCTGGAATGTGCCCCCTACGCGGCCCAACCCCCATGAGCATATTGTGCCATCTGAGACCCGATTTGCGGGTTCCTCGAGAGTTCATGTGAATTGAGCCGACTTTTTGAGGACAAACTCCACGCAAAAATCATGAAAATCAGCCCGGTGGATTTTAAGAACGAACTGGGACAGCAAATGAAGATTTATATTATATAAATGGGAGAATCCACACTTTATCACGTGTCATAAAAAAACCCAGATTAAATTTCCAAAATCTAATTTGAATGGGCTCATTCAGGGACTAACGCCTGTCGAAAGTCGCAAAAATAATTGAAATTGGCCCAGTAGAACGGTGTAGCGAACCGTGATCAAAATTGAAAATTTGGGAAACAGAGAGCTTACAGGTAGTAATGATAGCTCACATCGTTTTTATTGGCGTATACATTCAGTGGTCAACCGTTCTTTAGATTTGAGCACCGTGGCAACAGCAGATAAGAATGATAAGGCACGTCTCGAAGGATACGTGGCTCACGTATTAAGTACGCTTCCCCCAAAGTTCAGTTACACGACCGCAGGCGACGGGCGTTTAGAGTTTCCTGACACTTATGAATACTTACGCAGCATCTCGCGAGCGTGCACCCCTAAAATTATACTCCACTTGACGAATGAAACTTTCACTGTGATTCAATTGAAAGAGCCAAACTCCCTCCTCGACTAAGGGTGAAATAATTTTCCAAGGATATCACAATTACGTGTTCGAGCATCCTTGACATGGTTGTTATAATTTCGGTTGATGGAACTCTCATGAGGGTGACGGATATCGATTAGAGGGGTAATGAATCCGTGTTCTTATAAGTATTTATGACTGCACGAAATCTATTTTATAAGCTCCGAGACCTTCTAAATTTGCGTAACTGGTAACGTTTAGTTCCAGCATTCTACCGGGCCGATTTGCATGATTTTTGCGGCTATCGACAGACAATTGTCTCTAGATGAGCCCGCTTTATTCAGATTTTGAAAATATGGCCTAGGTTTATATTATAGTACGTAGTAAAGTTGCTAATTCTCCCTTTAACCAATGTAATTTATTATTTTTTGTCATAGCTTGTTTGAACGTTCTACTGAGCTGATTTCCATGATTTTTGCGATTATCAACAGGTGATGATCCCTGAATGAGCCCGCTGTAATCAGAATTTGAAAATAGGACACAGGTTTTTTAATTAGAGGAGACCAGAAAGCTTAGAAAGGGGTGCAAAATTTGAAACTCCCGCCAATTTTTTTTGTCGTTCTTTTGTCGACGCGGGCCTAAGAGAACGCGAAGCGCCCTCTGGGGGCTGGACCGCGTAGCGGCCAGGGGGCATAGCACCTTAGTAATCTAATATGATGGGGATACGAAACTCTCTTCCATTAATTTTAAAACCCTTCAAATTTAATTCAAACAATCACGTCATTCTGAACGTACGCTAAGATTTGCATTTCTTCGAACTCGCATCTGAGACATTGTATTTTATGTAGCTCGGTTTCTAGAGTCATGCTCATGTTGATGCTTGTGTGATATTTGATAAGTGCCTATGGCATGTACATATTTTTTCTATAAAATTGGAGAAGGAGTCCACCTTCACTTTTATGTATGAAAATTTTAATCAACGCCTCATACAAGAAATTCCAGTGAGAGTTGAAAAAAAATTAAAATGGGAAATAATGTAGAACACATTCCTTAACGGAAATGAGGGGCATCTACTCAAAATTAGATACAATTGTTAAAGATTTGAGCTTTATTAAGTAATGCTATTTTAATACATGGTAATCTGACTTACCTCGTGATGATCCATTCTGTGGCAACGCAAGTATTCATCCAATCCATTTAATTATATTCTGCCCTGTAACACAAGATAATTTCTCTTCAGAATTCAATTCTTATGTTGCTATTCTACAAATGCGCCCTAAGGCAGAGAAAAGGCAGTTCCTCGTTAGTTTCTCATCAGCTAAGTGAAAATACTACCAAAAATGACTTTCTTTCATTCTCTTTACGCTGAATCAGGGAGGCGAAGAAATAAAAACCGCCAACCATGGTAAATTATGTGTACAATTATAGTCCCTGGTTATCCAAAAAAAATAAATGAAGCATCTAAAAACTGTCAAGTCGTGTATAGAATCATCTAAATTGAAAATTAACCTTCAAAGATACACGCAAAATTATGCGCAATAAATGACAGAGTTGTAGCTCTCAAATGTCATTTCTCTCACGAAAGAACGTAACTCCATTTCAATGTTGCCAAATTTCCCCTCAAAAATTACATACTCACATGACATATGTACGAGGGGGGACCCAAAAAAAACCGGAATTTTGCTGTAACTTGGCAACAATGGAAAATATTCGGGTTCCACCGTTAAGAAGTGTAACTAGGAGCTATGAGGAGTCACTAGGCCAAATTTCAACATCGTAGCACATTTTCTTTTCATTTTGGCGAGACTTGGCTTCAGGGGTGTTTGGCGACTTCGTAGTTTTTTAAGATAGGTGATTTTCATGGGCTATGTGTGGCTAAACTCTGTCAATTTTTGGAGTGAATGTTGCAGGGAACATGATTTACCTATAACATAAGTGAAAACATGTTTTTCTTCGTTTTAAAGTGTAATTTATTGTTCGAACGTAGGCTGAACGCCAGGCGGCCGTCACCGGCTAGCGCGCAAAATAGGGGATCAATTCGGCAACAACGCGTTTTATGCCAAAATTTTTCACAGCAATGTTCTGAATATTTCTGTATTACATCCAAGTGATATCTGCTAGTAGACAAAACGATATTTAACCATGTTCATTCACAAAAACGCGATTTATTTCATGTTTTCATCGGTTCTAGCTGATGGCGATAGCGGTTTAGAGCCGTACAGGGGTTTCGGGCGATACAGACCATTTTGAAACTGAAAAACCGTACTTACACTGAACTTTTTGATAAAGCTTGTCCTTCAGAAGCAGCACTTTAAAAGGTTAACGGAGAAAGCCGTATTTTTATCGAGCAAGAGAGAAAAATTTGAGCTCTAAGTGTTGTTATTGAAATTGACCCATCTTAAAAAACTACGAAGTCGCCAAACACCCCTGAAGCCAAGTCTCGCCAAAATGGAAAGAAAATGTGCTACGATGTTGAAATTTGGTCTAGTGACTCTTCATAGCTCCTAGTTACACCTCCTAGCGGTGGAACCTGAATATTTTCCATTGTTGCCAAGTTACAGCAAAATTCCGGTTTTTTTTGGGTCCCCCCTCGTATGGAATTTCAAACAGAAAATTTCACCATTTTTTCCTCAGATTCAACGCAAAAATCAGAAAAATTATGGTTAATAATTGCACAGGTACACTTTTGTAAAATAAATTGATTATTTGAATCAAATCGGCAACCATGGTATGGAATTACGTTCCTTCATCCGGAAGACGACGAAATGATTCACTGAGAATTTTTTGAGATCATCATTCGCATATTGATTATATTTCTTATTATAGAAGGTATAAATAACTACTCGAAACTTTTCATCTTCCTTATTAATCCCTTTTTAATTACTTTGATCTACAGAGCTTCTTAAAATGTACTGCGACGCTCCAAGAAGTCCGCATCCATCTCGTCTCACAATCAGTCACGACGTATTTGAGACACGTATCAGAGCAGAGTCAATTGATCCTCAGCTCAGTTTTACACTAACACTATTTTACTCTGGATCAAGACATTAGGGGATTTAGATGACTCTGGATGTGCACAACGGCCTAATTAAGGTGCAATTAGTCTCCCGCAGCATTCTGAAAAGGCTGAAAAGGCCGCGCAAGTCATTCAGGCAATTAGCCGAGTAATTTGAGAACTTGGGGAAATCCGGGCTCCGCTAATGAAATACAAATGGAAAGTGTACCCGTATACTGCTTGTTTCATTAAAGTTGCGAGTTAAATATTAATCAAAGTTGAGTCACCTGTATACCTCTGCAAGCTTTTAATTTAGTCGGCGGCGAAACGCCCCGAACTGAAGTTTTCTTTGCTCAGCTTTTTGAAGTTCGAGATTTGTAGGAAACCGAAAACACCATTGTCTCAATTTTCCACCTTCAGGTTTGCCAAGATTGTTTTTGCGCACCTAGTTTTACGTCTGTTGCACATCTGGCACTTACTAATTCGGTTTCGAGAAACTGCTAACAAAGCCCATCTTGGGTGAACTTTTCCCACGACGAAAATAAAATTAAGTACGAAGTCGTAAATAATGAGGAGGAGACAAAGAGGTTGGAGAAATGGAACGATATGTAATGCCGAAATTCAAGTTGTATTAAAGCAAACCCAATGCTTGAAAATTAATGGAATTTTACAAGTTTCGAATCTTGAGAGGGGTGTAATGAAGTTGGAAATTGATCGGAACAACATTTTTAGTCGGAAATGAGATAAAAACAAATTAATGAAGTGCGCGGTATCAAGGGCATGTGCGTTTCAGAATTTTGGATGAAATATTGATTGATGAGCAACGTGTTAAGTATGTTTTCTCAAGTGAGAAGACTCATGTAACCGTGTACATGTTTATCCTGACCGATGAAGAGGAAGAAAAAAAAAATATTTCCTCAGAGGCAATTTGACAATTTTTGAATGCTCATAAAATATTTTCCCTCAGCACGGTAGTGTAGTTTGTTGACTTTTGAAAAAAAAAAAACCACATCCATTCCCTTACCTGAAATTTTCATTAAAACCAATAAACCGTCTGCAAACTGCAAACCCGCCCAAGTGAGACTAGACATTTCAAATGTAGGACTGAGAACGCTGAGTATGCAGAGTCCTCGTAAAAATAGATTCCCCTTCATTGGATGGTGTAGGCAAAACGCGTTGCCACAAGCAATAACAGTGGTGTCAAAAGTTGCGTTTCTCAAGACCGGAACTAGGCGTCAAAGAACCCACGCGCCGCGCGTCGCAGCGTCGCGCGTCGGTTCGCTAGCCTGATAATTGAGAAGTAACAGCCTCAGCCGCTCCGCCGCCAACTTTGTAGTGTTGACGCCTTTTGGCCTCAGAAAATGAGGCATAAGTGAAAGTGATACACCGTCACGAACTATTTACTTGGAACGTGAAAGAGCCTCGCCAAGTTTAGCCCCTTTTTTTTATACCCGAGTTGGTCAATCGGACGGTGCTCAAATGAAGGCCTATGGTAAGGCAAACTTCCATGCAAGGTTTCAACTTGAAGTGACCCCTCGTTTAGGCTGTACAGCGTTGCCAATTTTCCAGTTTCATGTGCCAAAATCAAGGATATTGGACTATTAGTTCGGTGCATAAGTAGACTAGTACACCCAAGTTGGTCAACGGAACAAGGCCTAAACGAAAGCTTATGGTAAGGCAAACTTCCAGGAAAAGTTTCAACTTGAAGTGACCCCTGGTTTAGGCTGTACAGCGTTGCCAATTTTTCATTTTTATGCGCTATACTCAAGGAATACTGGATTCATCATGGTTGAACGGACTAGTATACCCGAGTTGGTCAACGAGACAAAGCTCAAACGAAACCTTATGATAAGGCAAACTTCCATGCAAAGTTTCAATTTGAAGTGAAATCTCGTTTAGGCTGTACAGCGTCGCCAATTTTCCATTTTTATGTGCTAAAATCAAGGAACTCGGGACTAATAGTCGAGTGCATCATAATTAAACAGACTAGTACATCGGTCTACGAGCTGAATACTACCCTGAGATTGAATAGAAGCGCAACTAAAGGCAATCGTGAACTTTCCGAAGCAGTGTTGCCAATTTATTATTAATTTTTTAACATAAAATTAGGGTTTTTTCGAGATTTTTGACGCTGTACAGCCTGAACGAGGTTTCACTTCAAAGTGAAACTTTTCCTGGAAGTTTGCCTTACCATAAGCTTTCGTTTGAGCCTTGTCTCGTTGACCAACTCGGGTATACTAGTCCGTTCAACCATGATGAATCCAGTATTCCTTGAGTATAGCGCATAAAAATGAAAAATTGGCAACGCTGTACAGCCTAAACAAGGTTTCACTTCAAAGTGAAACTTTTCCTGGAAGTTTGCCTTACCATAAGCTTTCGTTTAGGCCTTGTCTCGTTGACCAACTCGGGTATACTAGTCTGTTCAACCATGATGAATCCAGTATTCCTTGAGTATCGCGCATAAAAATTAAAAATTGGCAACGCTGTACAGCCTAAACGAGGGGTCACTTCAAGTTGAAACTTTGCATGGAAGTTTGCCTTACCATAGGCTTTCATTTGAGCACTGTCCGGTTGACCAACTCGGGTATAAAAAAAGGGGCTAAAAAACACCACTTTTTGGCGAGGCTCTTTTAATGTCATTGCTCCAACTTCTAAGGGAGAGTTTTATTGTACTCTTTACTTCACTAAAAGGTTAATATTTCTCCCTCTACAGACGTTTGTCTGTTGTTTTGCTGTATTATATGTTGTTATTATATTATGTTTATTGACATTTTGAATTACGGTCTCGTTTCCAGTAATTCATGATTATTAAAAAAGAAAATGTCAATTTATCACCTAAAGTTCCGTGAACTTACGTTACTCCTTCGAAAATGGATGATGTTTCTTTTCTTGCATCACCAGCAAAGGACTGAGGTAGAAATTTCCATGTTCCATTTGAAGTATCATTTGAAGTATCAATTGATAGAAGTCATATGGCCATTCATAGTGTTATTTTTACCACTACAAGTGTAAAATGATGACTCAATGGTAAAAATAAGCTCTATTATTGATGTTAACCACGACTGATAATTAAGACTTTTCATGAAACACCACAAATTTGGTAATTTCAACTAAAATTTGTTTGGTCTCACAATTGCTTAACCTCCAAACTGATGCTTGTATAGTGACCATTGACTCATAGAGTAAGACGAAAAGAAAATGAAAAAAAAAATGCAACAATTGTAGAAGCTAAAGGATTTTAGGGTGCAATTTTTAGGGAACAATTTTGTCTTTGTAAGTAACAAATGCTATACTCAAAAGCCTATCGGTGTGTGGTATGCCAAGGTCAAATCTGCAATGGACGAATGTAAATATTTCGACAGAAATCATTTTCAAAAATCTTCAACAGCACTGACTGATGGAATCTCCTGCAGGTACAATCTACTATAATTTTTTGTTATCTTTACTATGATGGGTAAGCACGGCTAGGCGGGTTGCGGCGGGAATTGAGGGGAATGTGGTTGGTCAAAGGGCTGATTTCTTACGAATCCCTCTTTTACGGTCCATTGTGTCATTGATATTTCAGAATTATGTTGGTAAGCTATCTAGAAATCGTCACTCTTAGGATGCCTGCACGTTGGATTTCTGATCAGTGCCCCAACTCTTTAATTATAATTCCGCCGATAAGGATTAAAAGAAAAACGCAGTGAATTCTTTCTTTACGAAAATTATTATTTTAGTTTTGATATTTTGGTCATAATTCAGAGTTCAAAAGCAAGAGGTTAAAATTAAAACTTCAATGTACACGTATATTCTGCGGATACTTTCCAGAAGACAAAAACTGCGTGTTGATTTTTTAATTGTAGCCTTACTATGAAACGGGCCTGCACAACTTTATTGTACCGCTTTAACTTGGTTCCGAGAAAAACTGCCACCACGACCTTGGAGCTCAGAAGCAAATGAAGGTACCTCGGGACTTTTAGACTGTAGACATACTGGAAAGCAAAAGGCGTTATAACCACTTCTCGCATATGACGACTTTGATGTGTATATTGTAAAGTTTATAATGATACACCCACGTCCTACATCTTGCAAAACGCAATTATAATTATAGAACCAGGAGTTTATCTAAAAACTTTTGTTTGCGCGGGTTGAGAATGTTTTCGTAGAATCAAAAGTAGTAATTAGTATCCTCTTCGCGCTCACCTTCCTCATGAAACTTTTGATTCTCCTAAAAAAAAAAATCGATGATTTGAGTACTTGTTTGAGTCATGTAAAACGGTTTATTATTACTTTTATAAAAAAAAAATTCTTCAAATTTTAGACCAGCTTAAATTCAATGTAGTTATCGTAGTCTTTCTGAGAGAGGAAATCTCTTAACTCGTTGATTAAACTGGTTTGACTGATCATCGTTTTTTTTTTTCAACCGACGAAAGTTCACGCCGTTGTAATTTAAGAGTGAAACTTTACCTGCGGGATAGGGAGATTCAAGCCAGTAGTCTCCAGCCAGAGATTAGAGGCCGAGCGGAGATAATATTTTACACGTTTCAAAGCACTTGAGAATGATTGACAAGCGACTGTCAAGGAGCGTATCTACAAGTCCGACTTGGGGCCTTATCGAAGCACACAAAATATGATGTGGATTTTTAATAAAAACGAGTAAAATATGGAGCAGATAACTCACCGAAGGTGTGCTGCCCACACACTGACCAACCTCATGACCCAAATCGCTTTCCTTGGGCTTTGCATATCGAAAAAAAGTTCTCGCGAGGGGAAGATGATTGTAGGGGTTATCACAAAAAATTGATGCAGGAATTTCAAAATTTCCAGTGCGTAAAGAAATAAAGAAACTTCACTCGAACGATTCAAAAAACCCTCGAAATTGCAGTGGTGGTAAAATAATTGTGCCGCACGATAGAAAAGAGTCGCCACTAGCTGATTTCAAGTTATTCTAGAAGGCGCGAAATACTCTAATGCACAGAATGTTCGACCGGCCCTCTCCGCGTCGTAGAATTCGCGGAGACTGAAGATAACCTCATGTTTCTGATAAACAAACGCTGAGGGGAATCCGTGTTCGGCACCGGTGAGGCTACCTGCGCGCTCGATTCAATTTCACGCACTCTTTAATTAATTGGGGTCAATTAACGCGATATGAGCATTAGATTAAAACGAACTCCAGTGTTTCCTTTCCATTTCTATATTCAAATTTTATGGTTTTGGACGTTAGGACTGTGTAAAGCGATTAAAGACCGCACACAATGAGATACCCTTACTACAATTAAGTGCGTGTAGTAATTTTTTGTCGACCGTACTCCATTTAATGATGCTTACTCTAATCTTTTTTTGCGTGATTTTTGAAGGCCAGTTGAGTCCCTTTATACTGAGAGTCAAGACACTCCCCCCTCCCCACATGGAGTCACAGACGGGAATAAAGATTACACAAATTGGCAGTTTTTTGTAATCTTTGATCGGTTCATTCCCAAATTCCTTTCTCCGTTCCTTCTCGGTTTCAAGACATTTCGTCAACGATTTTTTGTCCAGTAGTTCACGCCTACACGTAAAATAAGCAACAGTGACTTGGTCCAAGCGTTATATTTTAGTCGGTATGTAAAATTAGATTGACAATATGGAAATGAGAAATTGAGAGAGAAGGAGGTGTTATGACTTGCTATGAAATGTTATTACTTCCTCCTTTTGAATCATCTTCTTAAATTGTCATTGGTGAATATTAGGTTTTATTTCTATCCTTAAAATATTGAATGTACAATATACCTTATATATGTATAGGTATTTTTCCCATTTTTTCTTTACGCGCAATTATCACTTCATTTTGAAAACATTTATACATGTATTTTTAAACCGTGACAAATATTTTTAAAACCTTTTCCAAGCGACATTGATCTCAATGAGCCGCAATTGTGCCGACAGAGACAGCAAAAATGAATAAAAGAGGGGGAAAAAACCAAGAAGCACGCAATCTTTAGTTTTAACCCATGTGTACATCGATCTTTTAGAGTCAAATGCGTCAAATTTTGAGCGTTTGGTTGCGCGTACACCTCGCTGCAGCACAATAAAAGCACAAAATGTAAAATAAATAATTAAAGTGCTTTGGAAATCATTAAATTTGACACGGAGCCACCAATATTTAAAAAAAACACACACACATTATACTATTATTCTTCTTTGATAAATTAATACATATTTTTTTCCAATAAATTTGAATGAGAATAATCAACGCAGAGTGTGCAAACATTTCAAAATCATGAGTTAAAAAACGCTGACTATGCGAGTATAAATATTAAAGCCTAATAGAGCGGAGTGGCGTGCTGCCAGCGCTAGAGGTTCACTGGCTCCTACAAACCTAAGTGGATACTTCTCGCATTGCACAATGCTTGAAGTATCCACTTAGGTTTGTAGGCGCCAATGCGCACTTTGCGCTGGCCGCCCGCCCGCCGTGCGGCAGTGCCTGAAGACACTATTTCACAACAGAGGTGTTGTACAGTATTATACGAAATTGAACGTATTAAGAATGACAGGCATCCTTTAAAAGTACAGATCTTTCCTCGCAAAATAAAGCAAGATACATATCGTACACAGGAAAAATCTAAGAGCCTTTAGCTGAGGAAAATCAAGAGGTTCATCCGGTTCAGGTAAAAAAAGGTGGGAATTTCTTGAAAGATAATAAAGTCCTGTTACACCAAAGAGGTGTAGAGAGTTTTAAGGAATTTTGTCTCATGGAATCGACGCTCCCCCATTTTTGCCAAAACTCTTAACTATATATTATTCTCCGTTGGACCAAACAGACAAAACAAAAAAACAAGCAAACCCTCATTCTTCCAAGACATTATACATTTTCATCCAAAAACGTCGTGAGCAATTGTCGTTTGTATTTACATGTGGACCAATTAACTTTGGGTCTCAACTGGCACGTGAACCAAAGCTCCGTGCCGAAAAAATGCGTGGACGTAAATTACTGGAAAAAAAGGTGCGCGGACAAAAAATCGTTGACGAAATGTCCTGTAACCGTTGCTCATCAATTATCGTTATCAATTTTTCCGTTTGCTCCTTGTCGAACCCGTTCCCCGGTCCATTCTACATTATAATATTTGCAATCGGTGAAAATGTAATCTTTATTCTCGTTTGTGACACTGTGGAGGCCTAAAATACGGGAACCAATTAGAAATGGATTCACATTGTCTTGACTCTCAGTATAAAGGGACTCTTGTATTGACTTGTAGAGTTGCTGACCATTCCAGTCCTCCAATTGGACGCATTTCTGCCAAACGGAACTATGTGCATTGTGACGTGAGCTCTGCTATGCATATAATCTTATGCACTGAGAAAAAGCTATGGTTTATAAACCTATTAGTGGTAAATATGGAACACCTATAATAGTCGTAAATAAACTAATGATTCTCGGTCTGTGAACCATACTAAGGTCTCTGTACCTAATTAAGGTACAGAGACCATAACTAAGGTATATGTGCTATTATTATATGTAGAGGTACTACTATTAGTGGTGTTCCATATTTACCTCTAATAGGTTTATAAGCCATAGTTTTTTCTCAGTGTGGGTCTCGGGGCTCATGTCTTAATGCACATCGTTCTGTCTGGCAGAAAATACGTCCAATTATCAGAGACCTGAGAATCAAGAGGCATCACTTCTCAACAAGGATCCTCAGCCATTCTGTTGTGCGAAGGAAGAACGCCGTATGAACATTCGAGAGTTGCCAAATTTCCTTCGATGAAACGTTTATTTTTTAGGAAAGTTATGGATATTTTTCCTCGAAAGTTTCGGAAACTTTAGGTGAAATTGCAAACAACGATATCTGAATAATTAGAGGAAAAATATTCATAAGTTTACAAGGAAATTCATATTTTAGAAATGGAAATTTGGCAACGCCGGAAGGTTTATGCGGTGTTCTCGCTTAGCACGGCAGCATTGGGGGTGAGTTTTCCGGATGTTTGGATTGATCATAACGGAAATCAGTGCGTGGCAGTCGCACGGAGGAGTGAGAGGGGCAGCGTAAATTGAGTGAAACGTGGCGGACATAAGATACTGGTACGAGGAGCTCTGTGCGTCCGAAGGGGGCGAGGGCGGGCCTTTAATTAATCAACAAAGGGCCGCATGTACTAAAGTCTGGAAATGGGTCACACCATCAGCACCAGGAAACGTGTGTTAATCGACCTAATCGAAAGCCGATATCCGCCCTGTTCTTGGTCGTCGTCCCCGTCGCTTTGCAGAATCACAACCATCAGTTGTTACTTGCAGCGAGTTTCCTCCAAGCTCTCTCTCTACGACCCTCCTTCCCCCTTCTCCATACGTCTCCAAATGAGTTTTTACTTGAGACACTTTTTGTCGCAAGTCCGCTACTGGAATGGATCACGCCCAACTTTTTAGCGATTCGGGTGCAATGGAGAAGCACTCGAAAAGGTCTGAAAGTTTTCTTGCACGATTTTTCATTCACATTTTGCGGAGGACATGATTCTTCGGGTGCAATTTCAAGAATTTCGAATAGAAATCCCAATGCATATAAATCCGGAGCCCATTTTGACTACATTTTCTACATTTTTTAAAAAAGAGAAAGACAAGTTTCAAACCGACAAAAACGTCAATGTCTCCCCTCTATGACACTACAAGTAACTAAAAAAAAATATCGGTATTAGATACGGTAATAACGTGAGTTTTTCTACCCAATTTACAATACAGAGCTGAGGGGATGGCTTTGTCATGGGAGCTTTTACAATGAAATCATATCATCCAGGTGGTGAAACCTCGTGCGCCGCATGCACCGTGGAAACTTGGGCACTACTCTTGGATTGGCCTGATGATGAAGGCTATTAGCTGCGTTCATCAACTCCTCATAAGTCCGAGCCGCTCTATTGTGTGCCTCTTGAAATGTAGACTCCATTCAGTCTTTTGTGCTTTGTTGGTGGCCTATATTGCCATGTTCACGAGGGTTCTGTACTGAAACTGAAGCAAAAATAAGGCAAAAACAGACCCGATTATAGATGATGAGCTTCTTTTCCAAATGAAATCAAAGTGTACTTTTCTAAATATATTTTCCCTGTACGTTTTGACTGGTTGTCATTTTAGAGAAAGTTTTGTTTATTTCATTTTTATTTTGTTTTCAGGCTCGATTTACAATGGCACCGAAAATTTCAGAATGGGAGCAGTTCTATGAAATTGATGATTAAAGTCTCATAATTGACACCAATCTTTGATACGGCTTTTCAATTATAATTTCATAAATATAATTTTTGTTTATCTTTTTATTTACATGATTAGGGTATTAGTTAGGAGAGAAAAAATGGGAGCAAAATGCGAAACCCGCCTGCATTGACCGCACCATAAGGATGGAACTAAATTTAAACGTAAAATTCACTCAAGCATTGAAGTATGCCGATTAGTGCACTACTAGGAGCGCAGAAGATCTCCGAGCGCCTTCATTGAATAGTGTATGCAACGCGGACATCCGTCAAGCGCGAACAGTTGCATCCACATCTTGACGTCGTTTCCTGCTCTACGACGGATTTCTTTTGGGCACTGCAGATGTGGGCACACATTTTCATATGTTGCTGAGGGACAGTTATGGTTGTGTGTGTTTAGAATTTTTCATCACCTGAACCTCTCACTGTTTTGAAACATTTTCGAGAAATGAACATCCACGGCTGTGAATTTGCTACTTTTTAGTTCAAATGTACAACATTGGTCGAGCATTAGCATGGTTACTTTCAGGCAAATGTTCGTAATTAGTCTTTTCATCCTTTGACTGTTTGCTTTGGAGCTCCGTTCCTCCTCCCGTAAAAGGTTGCCAGATTGCTCGGAACAAAAAGTCGCATTCAGTGAATAAAAAGTCTAGCATTCCCGCACAACTTGGCAGGTTGGGTTCCGACAAAAGCCTGCACATAACCGCAATATCTTCCCATCAGCCATGTGCGGCCATAACTTTTATACCTCGGAGCGAAAGGAACTAGGTATTCAATCGTAGAATGCTTGTTTTTTCAAATGAGTTGCGCTGGTAGCGTCGCACAAAGGAAATAAGTCGGGTGGCGGGAGCCTGCCTTTTGCGCCCAGTTAAAAATTACTTTTGCTAATTGAAATCACCCCCCCCCCCCCCACTCCAAATATGTTTTTTATACGAGCTAAGATTTTAGAGAGGTCACTTTATGCTTCATCAAATCTGAAAATTTGGACTCTTTCCTGACAATATATTGATAAACTTAAAAGAAAAAAAATCGAAGAAAATACTCCAGCCTTTGTCCTCCAGGGAAATAAATGCTGCTCAAAGATCTGTTTAAATACATTGAGACATGGAAACTAATTTGAATTTTATTTCAATAGGTCGCTCATATAAGAAATACATCGACACCTAGGTTTGTGGATAGCAAAAAGGAACTTGGTGAAATTGACTTTTGATATTCATGGTACCCTATGTTAAAATTGTATACGATTGCAACACTATACATCGATATTTCTGTAGATGTGTTACAGGCAGCCAGCAATCGCCAGCAGTTAGCAAGTGGTATTCGTACTAACTTCGAAAATCGCAAAAATTTGCATTGATACAGTGAAGCTTTCATCGGTAAAACGACAGACAAAAACATCATCTCGGATTGAAATTCCTTCGAACTATGGTGATACTCCCCACTTTACTAGGCAGTCGACGAAAACCCCGAATGAGGCCACTGATGTCACTCCATACACTCGCGAGTGTGTCGGCCGTTATTATGCACTCGAAAAGAATGAAAAACGTCTGTTTGAATACCAAGAATAATATAAAGTGAATTTCTTCTTATGTTTCTTTACTTCTACACGTTGCCATTTTTATATTCAACATAAATAGATTGCTAATTGCCTGCAAGAGATATTTCGTTTCATACAACATTGATGGGTAATTTCCAGTTAATGTTGTAAGGTTTGTATGCGATGGCTGGCGCCGAGGATGTAAACGGGTAAACTATTCAACATGAAATCCAACGAGATCCAGATTTTCTTTTCAATGGATTTGGACCCTTTTCAACACAACGCCACATTAAATAATTTATATTTCATCGTCTGATGCTGGTGTAAATACTCGCAAAAGCATGGCTCTGTCAGCTTTTCATCGAAACAGAAACACGAGGAAACTCCGGTGTGAGCGGTTTCACAAGAGGTTAGCAAGGATAGAAGCGCGTTTGACAGGCAGTCCGTAAGCGGCTTTTCCGTTTACTTCCACTACCGCACGCCGCGCTGCGCCGCGCCGCGTCGCGGCCGTGTCGTCGTTGAGGAGCTTAGTGCCCGAGAAATGTGGGCGGTCACTTTCCCGACAGGACCTGTTGCTTCTCAACACTATCACGAAAGTGCCTGTTCCTATAGACGTTCCTCATTTATGTAACATTGAATTATTGGCAATTAGGAATTTTTTTGATGAATGACATTCGGGGCTACCTTCACTGAGAAAGAGGCATAGAAAGACAGAATATGTAGCATAAAGCATGAATATGTAGACCGAGTTCAAATGGACTATATTTTGACTCATTGTCAGTTTAGAAACAACGTATGTACCCTTAGTTTCCCTAAGCAGATGCGTGTTTTTAGGATGAGTAAGGAATGGAGATGTTGCATGCGTAAGGAATTTGCGATTTGACTGTTGATTCTTATGTAAAAGTTTGCGAGAAACACGATGGGTCCACTGGTTTTCTCTGAAATCAACTCTCAAGCTCAAAAACAGCTCTCAAGTTGAGGCCAAAATGGAGGGGATATCCCACGCTACCCTGAGAGTCCACCTCTACATTAAGATGAACTCTCCATTCAAAAGATAGGGAACAAATACATAAGCAGGGATGCCGGGTTTTCAGTCTTAGAGCCCCCAAATAAATGGCAGGCGGGAGGCCTGTCATAATGTATTTGCTCCCTATCTTTGCATGGAGAGTTCGTCTTGATGTAGAGTTGGACTCTCAGGATAGCGTGGGATATCCCCTCCATTTTGTCCTCAACTTGAGAGCTTTTTTTGAGCTTGGGAGTTGATTTCAGGGAAAACCAGTGGCACCATCGTGTTTCTCGCGAACTTTTACATAAGAATCTACAGTCAAATCGCAAATTCCTCACACATGCAACATCTTCACTATCGGCAATTAGGAGTTTTTTTGATGAATGACATTCGGGGCTACCTTCACCGAGAAAGGGGCATGGAAAGACAGAATATGTAGCATAATGCATGCATATGTAGACCGAGTTCAAATGGACTACATTTTGACTCATTGTCAGTTTAGAAACAACGTATGTACCCTTAGTTTTCCCTAAGCACATGCTTGTCTTTAAGGATGAGTCAGGAATTGTAATTCCTAATCTCAAAATGCAGTCCAAATGAAACAAACCAAGTTTCATAAAGTCTGAACGGAAGAAAGGGAGATTTAAAATTTAATATCTTCCCAGGAATCAATGTTACGGGCAAAGTTGAACAAATTTGCTCATGCTCAAAATATTGTCTCCAGCTTTGAGTTTTCGACTTACGGAAATTCACGACCAATTGAATTTAAAACTTTTCTCGATTTTTTTTCCACACGTAATTTAGTGCATTTCTGCTGGACTCGGTGCTTACGGCACGTACGTGTCGATTCTAAAATGAGCTAAAACTTGTAGCCCTAAATTTCAAACTGTGATCCAATTACATGGTGAATCCTAGTGAGGCCCTGCAGACCGGTCATTTACTTCTGCATGTCTCTTGTATATTACTATTTTGACCAAAAAGTGCGAGGACGTAAGTGGGAACTGCGAAAATCATCGATTGAAAAATGACCTTTTCCATGAGAGGAGGAAGTCAACGATCTATTTACGGCCTACTCTTACCAAAATTATCACTAACCTAAAAATCAAGTAGACCTTCAATGAAACATCTCAACTCTTTTCCCGCGGTGTTCCGAATTAAACGCCTCGCCGAAATGTCTACTGTCTCATTATCAGATTCGAGTATTCAAATTAAATATATTCCACAGTGACCGCATTTGAATAAAGTGCCTGATGAGCAAGCGCTTGTTTATGTACAAGCTGAATGATGTAATTTCGCCCATGCCGATCTCCTCCGTTTTTCGTAATTTTTAAGGGTAAGGAACAAGTAATTGTGGTTCAAATCGACCTGACGATATGGCACATGAGCGAGGACGCCTGCAAGATTACCATTATTATATTCGCTGAATACGTCGCTTCGCTGACATAAGGGCGTAACTACACATTGAGATGAGCCCGGAAAAGCATCGAGTTGTATGAACGACAGGGTTCATAGCAGAGTGTAGTTACGCCCTTATGTCAGGGGGGTGACGAATAGTCGTGTCCAACCACCCTCAACCGGCCGCGCCACCAATTGCCCTGCCAATGATACACCACCATCCACTTTAAACAACCTCAATTCCCAAACCATATTCCTTAACCCCCCGCCCCCTCTTGTTCACGGTCTGTTCGTTTCACGCTCCCTCTACAACGCCTCATTCGCCCAATTTCCAGTCTTAACGTCTTCTTGTGAGACTTTTACCTCCATTGTGTGAGTTGCTGTTTTCTCGTTTGCCGTGGTAAGAGCTATTTCTTGCCTTAGCAATTAAGGCAAAAGTCAATGAAGGCGTTGTTCCGAAAATTAACTTCAAGATTTTCCGCTGGTACCTTTTTTTTCCTTTAAAGTTCTCATGCATAATTGGACGCATTTACAAGAAAAACGTGAGACCCCTCACGTTCCCCTAAAATTGTGGTGCAACCCCAATTTGTTGGATGATATGGACATTTCCTATTAAGCGTGGCAGCATCGCGACTCAAGTCGGAGTAGTATCGCAACCAGTGGCGTGGCGTGCTTTCCGATATATCGATTGATCGGTCATTTAAACCTATGGAAAAGTATCGATGAACAGGGTGTTCGCAGCGAACTCCTTAATAATCGATTATTTACCACAGCTTCAAATGGGGAAATATCGATAGATCGCAAAGCACGCCACGCCACTGATCGCAAAATTCAAGTTAGTAACCTAATATATTGGGGTACCACCACAATTAAATGGGGTGCGAATTAGGGACCGGGGGGGGAGGAGGGGATAAGGTGTGCTCGTAAAATCTGGATAAGAAACGATGTTAAATTGGGTGTGATTCCTTTTGGCAAATTGGGAAAGTGGGAATTAAGATTAAATGAAATGGAACTAAGCGGCAAAATATGCTAACCCATGAGCCGCAGGCATGTGACAACAGCCTTATGGACAGGGCTCATGAGTTAAAGTGATCCATTGGGAATCTTGTCGTCTCCGTCGCCAAAACTGACGTCACTGCTGCTTCATAATTCCCATTCATTCTTCAGGCCCTTAAGTAACATCACACTCCATCTTTCCTACCCGTCTCTTCTTCCTTTTAGCATGAATACGTCCAATTATAACTGAATTTAACAAAAAAGTCATGAGACTTGGTTTCGGCTATAATACATGGATCATCTCAAAAAGAATTTTAAGAAAAATAAATAGCAGATTTTGAAAGGAAATTTGCCATTCTGTAAACAGCCTGAATAAACCAATCAGGTGAATATTGTAGGTGATGTTTTCTCTACTTGCTTACTGTTATATCTTAAGATGATTAGATAGAAGCGCACGTCATCATTGATTGACAAGGATTAAAACATGAGCAATAAATCTAATATAATAAGTGATATGGTAGATTTTTTAGTTAACGTGTCACGTGTCATTTTGCAACTACGTGGGAGAGGGGGGGGCGGGGGAGCCACAAGTCAATTGTGATAAAGATATTTTAATTTTAAGCGTGCCAGTAGGGCTCGCTTTTTGAAATCACTCGGATGTACCATAGTACAGCACACAGATCAACCAATGCTATTCAACGGGTCGTCCAAATACTTTTTTCCTCGCACCCGTTTCTTTGTCTTTGAACCATTACACTGTCAAGCCCTGATGGTCTTTTACCAAAAAATCTAATGAACTGCTAGTTGGAAACCCTTGAGAACATTTTGCTGTCAAAACCGTATTATTCAATTTGACAGAAACCTCATAGGAGCTTTCTTACGCTCGGAGGACTCAACTCTAGAACCTTCTTTCCCGCCAAAACTCTATAGCCAATGAGCGTCTTGCACTGTAAGTGCAATCTGTGATGAGCCTCGTGACTCATTATACTATGTACTAACCATGGCCCCTGCCAAAATCCACTTAAACCACTTCAGTTATCTCGCGATATAGCTTTGGGTGTCCGGTTTCGAGCAAGGCAATAAAAGACGGCGAGGCGATTAACCGATTAACCATTCACCGTGATGCCAGGATCCTCCAAATTTTCTCAAAAATTGTTTTCCGTCCATTTAGCGAGTTTTTCTTTACTTTCCGTTGAAGTACAAATAAAAAGAGACCTCATTTGTACAAATCGGCCGAATAGGAGAGAAGTTACAGTTCGAAATCCAAAGAGATTAACTGAACGCGATTTCGATGCACGACAGTTCGCCCAAATCACGGTCGTGCGCAAATGCCGCATATCAGCTTAAAATCAAGATAATTGGACGGAATCTTTAAAATTAATTTACATTCAACGTTCATGACTCAATATTTTCTCCCAAATTTAGCAAAAAGTACCAATTGATGCAAAAAGCAAAGACGTGAAAATAAGAGGTATTTGTCCAACATTTCAGTTATTCGGCACGCTTTTCCAACATACTCATGTTGGATTTTTTCTTCTTGTTTTTTTTTTATGACGTGTCATGTTGATTGATTTAATCGACTCCTCATCTATTCCGAGTTGTGGAAAATAATACTTATAAAAAATAGCACAAATATCTATCAGAAGCAGTTGAATCAATACTCAGGATATTTTCAAAACAGTTCTTGGCAGCCATAGTGTAACACATTGTCCTAGAAATTTGCGCCTTTAAAATTTGCTTAGATAATCATGCTGTGGTGGATGCCTGCGTTCTTATCCGCGATTACAACAAAGAGTCCTAAAAAATCCACTGAAAACTGAGAGTAATCATGCATGCGAAAAAGTACATCCTGATGTGTCTGTTCCGTTCCGCCAAACCTCCGAAAGTTATGTAACAGAATTCTGACCTTTGATTAGTTGAGGAGCATGTCGCATTAAAATATCGGTTGAGCAGCCGATCTTAAGCCCCGGTATCCTCATGATTGACGAACAGCGGGGTACACATGCAGTAATCATTTGCCCAGAAAAAATCATGACTTAGGGGACACAGTATGCAAACGAGTGAATTAATAAAACTGACTGGCAAAATATTCCTTTCGGTGCGCCTCTTTCCTTTTCTCACCTTGCCTTGTTTTGAAACGTGGTTAAACTTTCACGGAATGAAATCACGAGTCAATGATGGAAATTACTGGCATCTTTTCAACAAAGCAAGTGACTAAGTTTTTAGCGTGTAAGCGAGCTCGTGGAAGTAAAGATCAATATTTTGTAAAATTTTGAGTAAACTGTAATACTTGCCGACCACCTAGGCTACACCGAAAAAAAAGTGAAGATGATTTAACACTTTAGATGTAAGAAAAGTGTGCGAGAACTTATAAAATGCTGAATTAACCGCCACAAGTAGTTAGTTTTACATCCTGGCATTGCTAAAGCAACTGCTGTGGCGGGTAATTCAGCATTTTATAAGTTCTCGCACATGTTTTTTTACTTCCAGAATGTTAAATAAACTTCACTTTTTTTTCAGCGTATGCAGCTTAGTTCGCGCTGCCTGGTAAAAATGATTTAACTCGTCAATCCCATGGATTTTACACACACAATAGGGAGGATAAAAGGAAAAAAATAAAATAAAATGAAATAAATAAATGAATTCATGGTGAGCTTATGTGAAAGCTTTGTATTGGGCTTTCGGTTCAAGCCTCACGACCGAACTGCAGATATTACAAATCCGTTAAAAGCAAATTGCAAACCAAGAATAATGTAAAGACTTTTAAGTAAAATTCAACCGTAAATCCATTCCGTCGTTAAAGTTAACATCTCCTTTTAAATGGCAGTAAACGCGCGGTCGTAACTAGCGTCATTATTAAAGTTTGACTTTCTTATGCTCGTTGCTGAAGTATAGACTTTTAAAAGCAATTATCTCATTATTCGACTTTGAGCTGTAAAGTTCAGATTTGAATTGATCATTCTAAAAATTTCGAAAAATGTTCCTATACTATGCTCCTCTCGTGCAGAAAGAGATACCATCGAGAGTGTCAAGGCTTTTGGTCAAACGGTTTATACTGATGTCAACGAGAAAATTGAAATTTTAGCTAGAACGCACAAACGTATATCGACGGTGAAAGTCGGCAATCACATAATTCGTTTGCGGTGTCTGTAAATTTCCGCCTCTACGTCATTTTTTTAAAGGAGAGTAAATTGACATTATTTCTTGAAGTTTTTGCAGAATTTTCTTCACATTGAGAAGAAAAATCATGACAGTTTTAAAGAATTGCCGTTGAGTACACTCAAAAATACCTCCGGCCGTGCGAGCCGAAAGTAATGGACCCGGAGCACGGACTGTACGGGCTATATACAGCTACCGTCCGTTCCGCGTCCGGGGGCCGGAGTACTCCGGGCGCCGAACGCCCGGACCACTCCGGACGCGCAGCCCGGAATTCGCGGCTGTGAAGGTCATTCACCGATGGCTTCCATAGCCGCGAATTCCGGGCTATCAAAACACGGAATGCTCCGGGCAGACGCTAATTTTTTTATCTAGGTACATACTTCTTTGTTAATAGTTCATGACAATTTAATTTCAGGAATGTAATGGATGCATCACTGACTGAGAAAGATTCAGATCAGATTCAGATTTCATTTATTAATAAATAAAATAAATGAAATCTGAATCTGATCTGAATCTTTCTCAGTCAGTGATGTATCCATCACATTCCTGAAATTAAATTGTTATGAACTATTAACAAAGAAGTATATACCTATTTTAAAAAAAAAGAAAGAAAGAAAAGGAGCATATGAACGTTAGCTTGTTGATCATGTTTGAGATATCAAGAGAGATTTGAACTTCTTGGCTGATAGTTCAGCAAGTTTGAGAAAAGAGATAAGTAATTCTCTTATTGAGTAAGCAAAGCAGCACATGAATGTTAGCTTATTCATCTTGTAAAAAAATCGAGAGAGATTTTCAAAAACCTAACTTTAATGTTGCAAGCCTTCCTAGAAAAAAATAAAGCACTCTGATTTTTAGATACCAGAATGAACTTGGCTTGGAAGTATTCGGCTGATTCTTAACTTTGCAAAATATACCTTGGAATTTATTTTTAGGGCAAAGATGAGTAAAGTTCATAGATTTGAAACAGTTGCCTATTGCTTACTAAGTCTGTGAAATACTTGTCAATGTTTCATGGATAAAACAAACAAAAAATTGGAAAATTATTCCTCTCAGCCATCAATATTCAATTAACTGGGTACAACGTTATGGAAATAGTCCAACCACTGAGACATGAAGGAACAAATTTAGATGGATCAAAAATTCTTGCTACCTATTTTAGTTGTAGAATAGACTGCCGAAGGTGATAAATTTCTAAAACTCATTGCAGCGAAAATGCAAACTGAAAAATCATTTTTATCACTTGGCAGCCCGTTCTCAATAAATGTAATTACTTTCACTCAATGAGAATTCAGAATTTGTCAAAAACAAGAAATCCCTCGATAAAAAATACGAATGCAAAGTAGGAAATCACCTAAATGATTAACAAAGGAAAACCACTGGCGTAGGTCTAGGTACTTACTTACAGATTTTTACTTCTTACGACTAGAAGAGCTTCAGAATCTTGAAAATGAGGTTGAGACTATTTCAAGGTGTAAATTCAGTAGTAAAAGTTGACAAAACTTCAAGATATAACTCTCCGCAATAACTACCGGATACAATTTCCACAAAATATTAGCGAAGAAATATACCACCGAAAATTGTCACACTTGTTAAAATTATAGATCTTCCCTTCAGCAAACTGAAGCGCGATTCACACAGGATTTTACCACTATTACAGTAACACTGAGCTCCCTAGAATTGGGATATGGAATCAGAGAGATTATTCACGGTAACAACGTTCGAGCTTGCTCTCACTATTAGATAATTTGCGCAGGATAGGTTCTACATTTTACGGGTACAGTTTCCGCTATCAAACAGCTGTTTTTGTAACAGAGAGGGGAGATGTCAGAGACTGCAATACTACTCACAGTTGAAAACATTTATGAGTTAGAGATTAGATCGAAATGGAATAAAAACTGTATCCTCTTACACAGGCAGAACAAAGCAATTAAGTGACAGAATATAGTTCGGAATAAATGGACATTCTCGTGCCTACATTATCAGTATTTTAGTGTGGCGATAATTTACTCTGTGGGAAGATGCGTGGCAGGTAATTGATTCCTTTTCTTTGATTTAAGTTCTTTCCCTTAGTAGGGGGAAAATAAGTGAATTGCAAACGAACTTACAGGAGAGGGTATGAGCTCAGTGTACTGGTACCAAAACTGACAATTTTAACTTCATTCCCGTCGCATTTCTGGAAGTATTTGACAAGCGTTATCACACAGAACTTTAGAATCAATCGTGCACCACACAGAATCAAGAAAATAGATTGAAAACCTCCAAAATTAAACGAAAAACGAACACACGTAATGAGCGGTGACCAGCAATGACAAAGCAATTTAGAGACTAACCTCAATAAACAACGCTGAGTGGTGGCTTCGATCGCTCCCGAATATGTCGAAGGCTGGCGGCAACTTTAAATTCACGCACTGAATAAAATTGACGTAAAACATTATAATTTTCTGCGAATTTGCACCCCGTCTCAATTTTAATCCGATGGCGACGCCATTTTCCCGAACACTGAGTAACGGACTATCGGACTCCGGCCGGGCAGGTCGAAAATTCTGACCGTGGAAGCCGGAGCTTCCGGCTGGGCAGTAACCGATCGACCGACCTCGGAGCCCGTAGTACCCCTGGCGGACTCCGGCTTCTGTGCCCAGAAATTACGTTCTCACGACCCGGTAACATCGGAGTCACCAACATCGAGAACAACCGGGTCCAGTCGCCGGAGTTTTTTTTTTTTTGAGTGTAGTTTTCCATTTAAAAAATAAAGTATGACAGGAAGTCTGCGACGTCGCAAACCGAGTTATGTGATTGCCGACTTGCACCGTCGATATGTCTAACATTCATAGCAGAGTTACAAGACCAAAATCACAGATTTCATTCTCAGAGAGGGATGAAAAGTTAACAGAGTTATAATACTTTCAGCAATCTGAAAATGGTAACCATCATAACTTCCATCTAAACTGCGGTCGAAATCTTGTATAATAAAACCTCACTTGGTTGGCTCGTATGCTCACGATATAAAAATGACACCAAATACATCCTATATAAAACGAATGTTAATATATCTCCGAGATGAGGAACGGAATCGATGTCATAATATCAAGCGTCGCGTTGTCAGTTGGTCTCCCTCACATGCACGACATCGGGCCAGCATCTGACCAACTTTATGAAAAAGTGGGTTAGCGTGACAAAACCACTTGACCGGCCCTTGTTTGCTCAGATTCTCGGGCCGGGGTACGAAAGAAAAACAAATGCCTCCCTCGAGAAAGTCCCCTTTTTCGAGGTATTATTAGATGATGGGAGTGCACTCGAAATTCACTGAGGAATATGCAGGGGGTATTTTATGATTTGAAAGGACTGCCAAGGGACTTTTAGCGCTCGTCGTAAATAAGTAATATCCCGGGGCTCTTCCCCTCGGAAGGGACACTCGCTGTCCTCCCTTTTTAAGCGGTCCTTTGCGCGTAAATTTCGGGACTTTAACAACCCACCAAGCTTGGCCAATAAAAGCGACACAATTATTACCCATAATTCTTTACATCCGTTCAGCAACACCACATGGCAGTTAAGCGGGCCTTCTGCTCGCGTGGCTCTCGAAAAACAGGGTGGAGCGAAATGCCCAGAAACCTTTGCCGTAATATTGTAAATGTGGCATGTTCTTTACGAAAATCGTCTGTTTGAATTGAATTTAAGATTCATGACGACGAGCAGCCTCTTATTACTTTCTCTGAAAATTCCGCTACGCGTTTATATGTTTTCACGGTTTTACTTCCGGATTTCGTATGATATTTAGGGCCTGAAAAGGGCGCTTTTATGAGCACCTAACACTTAATTTTTGGGCGTTGAGATGCATGCTTTGTTTGAATCACACAAAACTTGAAATATAAATGAGGACCTTTTATCCCCTATTCAATTTATATTCCGTTCAAAAAAGCAAGTGTGAGAGAGATATCACGTAAAATACGTTTGCGGAAGAAACGCACTTTGAAAGTATGATAGAAGATTTATATCTTCACCATCTTCGTGGGCCTGAATTTATACTTCTAAATCTAAACTTTAATAACAGCTTATCTTCTGTCGCACTTTGAAAGAACGTGCACCTCTTTGGCGTGGCCTCTATTTGCAAAGTATTAAAAATATGTCAAAATAGTCAAATTCGTTAACCACCTGGATCAGTGGTGTATTGGTTGTAGCACTGGCCCTATTATCAGGAGATTTCGGGTTCAATTTTTAGCGAGGCGATCCGGGAGATTGTCTCAAAGAACGGTTGCCTGGGACTGGTTGATGGCTGGGAACTGATTTTGAGTTTAGAGTGGATTTAACTCTAAGCGCAGGATTACCTTCAAGGGTGCTTTAAGTAATTTCAAAAGAAAGTAATAGAAGAAAAAGTAATTACTACCAGAACTTAATTACGTTCATATGAAAGTCAACTTGCATTACAAATCTGGTATGGTCGCAGGAAATCTAGCCATGCTTATTGTTTTGTGTAGAAGAAAAGTCATCAATGGTTGAACATGTTTGATAGCTTAAGTAAAATGTCTGCATCCATTTTATTCTCTTTTTTTGACATCTTCATGAGTTATCACAATTGAAGTTAAGGTAAGACGCAAAGTGAATTATTAATGCCGCGAATCGAAAGGTTTCGGGAACTGCGAATTCATTTTACATTTTTGTCGATAACTGCCACGTGCTGAAATCGCCGCTAACGACTGCCACGCGCTATATTGTCTACCACTCGTTATTCGGCCCTTAGCCTGAAATTACTTCCTCAAAAGTTTTCAAAATAGACGTCTTCTGAGATACTAACATGGGAACTTATAAAAGGACCACAACGGGAAAAAGACATGCAAATTAAATACAAAGGATATCATTGATATATTCGATTACAGGAACAAATATGTTACGTTATTTTACCTTGATTCCTTGAGCGTAGGTTTCGAGGGCCACATACTAAAGCTGCCGCCATGAGTATAAGTGAACGGGGAGAACTGATCGTATACGCAATGAAGCACAAAAGTTGTCACTATTTGAAATATTTCGGATTTTGTTAAAATATTAAAACGTCACGGAAAAAAGTTTACGAAAATACAGATAACCACCGGCTGCGTCATCGTCCCGATGACACACTTCAGCACAACACGATGTAACTATTGACCAACACAATTCAATTAATGCAATTTACTGAATATTGAATATTTTTTGAATAAATTATAAATTGAATCAAGTGCAATACTTTCCCTGCAGCGTTCTATAACTCACGCACAGAGCGTGGCATTTCACTAATTATTTCACCTCACAATTATTTGGATGAAGTTATATGTATGCAATAAGGATGTGCCTACAACCTTGAGATTCCGTGCAAAGTTAAACTAAAACATGAATGCAAGTATACGCTTATACAGTACTCAATATGCGATTTCTTTTCACTCAGGATCAAGTGCAATGTCTAATCAAAATATTTCCTTTTCTGGGTGGAGGTGTCCGATTATTTTTTTTTTTTTTTTTTTTTTTTTTTTTTTTTTTTTTTTGCAAAAATGCAATGTACGCCCCCCTTCTCCCCTTTTCAAAGTTATTTCCAAATCACTTACGTAAAATTTTTATTTTACTGCGTTTTTGTACGGAAAGTAACTCGCATGCATATACATTTTTTTACTCGTCAGTTTTAACACATTCGTTCTTTCATATCGTTGCCCCTCTGACGTGAGGGCAAGGGCACTATGACGGTAAAACTGCAAAAATCGATGGTGTAAGTCGGCAATCACACAACTCGTTTGCGGTGTCTGAAAATCTCCGCCTCTTTGGTATTTATTTAAAGGAGAACAAAGTGACATCGTTTTTTGAAGTTTATGCAGAATTTTCTTCGCACAGAGAAGAACAATAATGGCAGTTTTAAAGAATTTCCGTTGAGTAGTTTTCCGTTTAAAAAAATAAAGTATGATAGGGAGTCTGCGACGTCGCAAACCGAGTTCTGTGATTGCCGACTTACACCGTCGAAATGTAAATCTCGGTTGCGATATTTCGAAAACCCTGCAACAATTTTAATTTCTAAAAGGTGAGCAAACTGACATCATGACTTGAAGTTTTCACAGAGTAAGTATATTTTAAAATCAGAGGAAAAATCACCGAACTTGTAAAGAAAATGACGTTTAGTAGTTTTCCATGTAGATAATAAAGTATGACAGGAAGTCTGCAACGCCTTAAATGAGCTATGCATTTCTAAAATTCTACTATGGGTATCTCTATTTCCGTAAGCGCAACGGGAAGCATCGAGTTATTCGGGAAACAGCGCTCAAAAGAAAATTGAGGTACGCCCTAACGTTAGATAGTGTTTTAGAATTAAGTAGTGTCCCTCTTCAGTTTAAATAATACAGTAGTAAAGTTCAAAATCATACTGACTAAAATTAAAAGTAACTTCAACGAGTAAAAGAAAATGCATGTATGTATCAGAGACAAGAGACCCTCCACTGGCCTCCTAGCGACAGGTGGAAGATTTTACTTTCGGGGATTCAACAGTTCCTTATGGACAATTATTAGGGAGCAACAGTCATCACCTCAATTTCGGCTGTTGACCTACCTACATGGTCAATGATGAGCTTCGGGTGACGTCATGAGCCAAACAAGTTTCGCAAACTTCGACCATTTTCGACTTGTTTGCGAAACGAAACTGCCAACACGTTGTTAAACATCAACCATGTAGGTAAGTCAACAGTAGAATGCTGAAGTCCCGAAAGTAAAAGCTTCCACAATGGCCAAGATACTAGTGGAGGGTCTCTTGTCTCTGGTATGTATAAAGCCGCTTTTACAGCGCTCTCTGGTGCTCTGCGACTCCTAGCCGCCAAAGTTCCTTATCCTCCCAAATAAAGTAAAAGAAGTCCGAGTAAGAGAAAATACAGGTTTGAAAGCTGGCTGCAAGTGAGTTCTTCTCATGATGTTTCAAAAATTATGTGTGTATGATAGACATTCTAAAAACTTACACACATTTAATGAGAGGTTGAAATATTGGCCAACATTTTTAGGATAATTATTTTGAGAGCCTTTTTTACCCATTCATACTAACGAATTCGGATTGAAACGGAAGAAAAAATGCATTCTCTAAATTCTCCCCTCTTTACATTTGCACCCCAATCACGAATGATTTTAAAGTAAACAACGCGCTTGAGGAAATCGAGGAATAAACAAATCCCCCGAAGGAAAATTCTTATCTCTACTGATATAGATAACACAAATATTAAGTAAATAATTCATATGTAGAATCAAAATTCATTCTACCTCCGTTCTCGCCTTGGGGATGTGAAAGTTTCAAAGTTTTCTCTTGATTTCCCTCGGCCTTTGTTTGCCTTAAGCCAATCTTCACCCCCTCGAAGAGAAATGCAATCGTCATTTTTCATGTTTTTTCTTCATGAGAATTATGCGAAAATTCACCCCTCAATACCACATTATGCGAGAAATATAATTTGATTAGGGAAACGACTTCACCTAAAATTTATCAGCGGAAATAAATGAAACCGTTATTGGATCTCCAAGAGTACGACCCAAAGACGTGAAATGTCGCAGATGAAACAACGAAACCGTGATATATTAGAGGCCAGAGGAGATAGATTTTTTGGGTGGATCAGCTGGTTTTTTTTTTTAGGAGAGATCGCGTTTGGAATGTAAGAATGTATGAGATCATGGACGCCCAACAGACTATCGTTTACATATCATTCAGTATGGTCATGTGCTGAGAGAGTTAGATGATTTTAACGTAGATTTTAGCCCTCCCAGGATAGGCCGTAAAGGGCTCCCAATCAGCCGTTGGAAGGGTGGAATTGAAAACGAAATGTTCCGACGCAAGATTCCCGCAGGTTCGTGGTTTTGATAGGGATTAAAGGTGGCAAGGGGTTGTAGAGCGCTAGAAGGCGATATAAAAGCGGCGTAAACGAATACGTAGATTGCTAAATATTTGATTTATGAATTATTACATAATCGTCGTATCTGCTTTATTTTAGGACTTCTGTCTTAGGAATGTGAACACATTTTGAGTAATTGGTCTTACTGCACATTCAACATACATTTGGCACGTATCCCAAATTAAAGACACGCGCGATTGAAGTGTCGTTGCATCTCAGCCTCTCTTGGTTCTTCAAGCAACTATCATTCTCAGGCAGGTGCAGTCATCATTTAATTGTTTCTTTTAATAGTTCCCGTTTGAAGATTAATTTGCACAGCACTCAGGCCTTTGATCTTTGCTTATTTTATTGTAGAGAATATCCTTCGCCACGTAGTTTTTAAAGTTCAGATAATCCTAGTCCATATTTCATTTGAACTGCTCAAAAGTATGGAAACCATTGTTTTCTTGGTTTTTACAAAAAGTACGCTTACGTGATTATATCGAACATGCATTGCTCATCACTTTAAATGTGTCTCAAAATTCTAAAAGCACCACGCCAAACGACACATTAAAAATATCATGAAAATATTCCATTAAATTATGAAAAGGAATAATCAAGGACCTGGTCTAACACTTTATTATTTACATGTCCTCCCAAGATATATTTATGCCTAAAGACCTTCAATAAAATTTAAAATATATATTCACCAATTATGTAAAAATAAAATTTCAATGAGAATCCAGTGAACCACTTTTGATTTTAATTCTGACGCCAAGGGAGATTAAACAAATATAATTATTGAAATTCATCCTGCTGCAACTTACTGTAAATTATTTTAATTTTGAATAAAATCAGATGATTTTTCGGTTTTGAAAAATAGATTTAAAAATGAAAAAAATCCGTCGTATTAGCCTAGGGTTTCGTGTGAGGACCGTTCGAATGTTCCACTCTTATTTCCGCTCGAAGTCGGAGCTCGGAGCCCGCAGCGAAGTTATTTTAAAACACGTGCGTTTAAAGTCCGTCCATTCGGCGAACTCGGAAGAAAACTTAGAAACATGATGAACGAAAGAGGAGAATGTTTTTGGCATTATATCCAACCCAATTACATTCGAGATCTGTTCCACGAGCGAAAGAACCGCGTATGTGGGAGGCGCGAGTTGGCGCGCGATCGCGTAATCCGCCAGCGAAAACCACCGAAGCGACGATACCTCTGGACGCGGGCATGAGTAAGACTGACGAACCAAGTCAGCCGCCCGGCGCCTTCAGCGCCCGCTCATGCGTCCCGCAACACCCGGGAAAGCGGACCCGGGTTGCCGTGATTCGAATGCCGTCGAGCGCCGAGTGTGTTGTTTGTTCCCGGGGGCCCCCGACTAAATCCTTCGGATTATTTTCATCTCCGAAGACGGGAATACTGCCGTGCTGAGGATAAACGCCGTATGAACCTTTGGGCGTTGCCAAATTCCCTTTGATAAAACGCTAATTTGCTGGAAATCCTATAAATATTTTCGCTCCAATTTTACAGATAGTTTTGTTCGCAATTTCAGCTATACTCCTGAAAATTTCATGGTAACATATTGATAGCTTTCTTCAAAAATGAACAATTTATTGAGGAAAATTTGGCAACGCTCGAATGTTCATACGGCGTTCTTCCTCAGCACAGCAGAATAAAAGGCTTGCGAACGAATGGATCCTAATTCCGCGCTGAAACGCCCTCCTTCCCGGAGAAAAGTGGGCCCGTTTAATTCGGACGTAATTAAGTTTATTCATTTTTCACACTTCCTCCTTTATTTAAATTAATGTAATTTTAAATTTAAAATACCAAATATTTTGAATGGGATACGTCCCAGCATGCCCGAGATAATGAAGGAATTAATCCCCAGGCGGGTTTTCCCCGTTTTAATTTTTTAAAAAAATTAATTGGTCTCTGGAGGAGCAATTGGGCGCGCTTGTATTTCATGTATTTTACCTAACTGTTTCCCATGATCGAAATTTGCTTTTCTGCGATACAAAATGTTTAAAGGATCAGTTTCCCGTAATTTTTCAAGATCAAGCATTTTATCAGATGCTGTGGGTAAGTTTTGTACTTAATTTTAAAAAAAGAAGAAAAAAAAACGAATTTTAAGTATATCAAAGCTTTTTATCTACAAATTATCGTCAGGGTATAGACAAATACAACTATATCAAGCAGTAAAGCAAGATTACGGATCGGCCATACCCCCAATTCTCATTTAACTTCAAAATCTCCAGTTCTTTTTTGCTTTCTATGTCAACATTCTCCTCCGCACACTCGACCATATTTTGCTACCTTGCCCAAAAACCTATGCTACGCGCATCAAAATTCAAAATTACTTTTCCTCCAAACATACATCTTTCAAGCTCTGATGATCCAGAAGTAACTGCCGAAATTATGAAGCTCCTCGAACGAGTAAATCTTAAAATTTCAGGTAAATTCCTACTCTCCAAACACTCTAAAATTAGGTTCAATTTTCGTAGTTCGTATGAATTTCGTACCACGTTCATACAAAGGAAAATCGCATTTATTCAGTTAACAAATGCTTTTATGAGCAAAAAGTCTGAATAATCCTTAAAAATATTTAGAGAATGTTCTTGATATGTCTTTTAATCAAGGCATTATATACTCATTTATGCTACCAGGGTCAGATCACCGTGATCAGGACGTTATTTAATAGCGTCAGTTCTCTTAAGCACGGTTTACGACTTGAAGTAGGGAATTAAATTATCATCGTAATACGGCGCAGCTGTTAATTAAAGATTACTAAAAACAGGAGCATAGTGATCCGCTTAGACTTCAACGAAAAAGCTGGCTAAAATACCCTGTGAAGCTCCGCACTATTCTCTTAGAATGACGAAAATTTAAATATTTGGAATATTTTAAAATTAAAGCTGGATTATTACTGACACTTTGGGAGAAAGCGTAGTTTTTGATAACAAAATTTACCCTCCAACTGTGAACACATTACCCTTGTAATTGTGATGGATGGAAAGTGTAGGATATTCAAAGTGTGCGTGTAGAAAGTCGCGACTTTCATTTGCCATACTATTACATATCAATCAGTAAAATAGGGGCAATGGAAATTCTTCAAAAATCACGGGTCGTTTTACACCACACCACAAACATCGAGTCACCTTTTAAACGGAATCTCATGACTCTTAATATTGTGATCAGTCATTTCTTGTTTTCGATCAATGGGCCTGTTGCAAACTTTTGCCAGAGAAAAAATAAGTATTGCTCCTTACAGAGAATGTCTCATAAATCACGATGAGCGCATTGGCAAAGTTTGAAATGCACTCCTTCCCTTCACAATCTGCGTGAGAAATTTGCGTTTTTTTAAGCTTCCCGCTTCAAAAAAAACGATACTACGACACAGGTGAAAATTTCGTTAATGGAGTCGTTCCATTCAACTCCTGTGCAATAGTGTTCTACAAATTATTCAACATGGCCGACACCAATCCACCGAAAAACATGTGCCTGGACAAGATTCTAACCATTTGTTAACAACCCAGCGTATTTACATTCACGATTTCTTCGCGTTGATGAAGATCCGCTTTGGTTGACCTTATGCTCCAGTGGCGTGGCTTGCTTTGCGATATATCGATTGATCTACCATTTAAACCTATGGAAATGAATCGATAAATAGGGTGTTCGCAGCGAACACCTTGATAATCGATTCTTTACCATAGCTTCAAATGGGGAAATATCGATAATCGATCATTCACGCCACGCCACTGTTATGCTCCCGATTGCGATTTTCGCGCGGAAGCGTCGGCTATGTTGGGTATTTCTAATGTAGAAGGGTTGAACGGAACGACTCCTCTAACGAAATATTCACCTGTGCCGTAGTATCGTTTTTGAAGCAGGAAGCTAAAAAACGCAATTTTTTTAGGCAGATTGTAAAGTTAGGAGTTCATTTCAAACTTTGCCAATGCGCTCATCGTGATTTTTGAGACACTCACCGATAAAAACAACTCTTATTTTTCCTTTAGTAAAGGTTTGCAATAGGCCCATTTCGTTTTATCAGAACCTATCTTCAATTAATGGTGGCTGACGGACAGATCAATTTGCTAGTACCTAAATATAGTGAACTTGATGGGCAAACTTTTTATTTTGAAGACACTCATCTTGACATTCAGCAGCTATCAAATTTTCGGCTCTGATTTTTATTGGCCATGAAAATTTGCAAAATTCTGAACAACCCATATCTTTTTTAACACTTTTTAGCACTGAATTGAAAAATTACAACAGTTTAATTGTCCATGCACCCACATACGCCGGATTACTAATCGATCAGACCCATTCAAAACATCAATATGGAAGGTGCCGAATGGGCGTGCAGTCAAAATTGACACCTCCATGCATCTCAAACCAACATATTGGGTTATAATTTCCCATGGGTACCAACAAGACTTCAACCATCCTTCTAGCTCAAATGGTTGCGACAAGATGTTCTTATCAACATTTCCTCCCAACTGCATGTCGGCGGGGAAACAAGACCCTGCAGTACCAGTCGGATTGCGGGTGGATAAAATACGAGCATCAATTGGATTGCATTTTGCACTAAGGAACCACTGTCTCTGACTCTTCCATAGAAGCACCTTTCTGCATAGGGATACGAAGGTTTCATTCACCAATCGTTGACATTTTGTCAACGACTTTTTGTCTGCGCACCTTTTTTGTCCAGTAGTTTACGCCTACACGTAAAATAAGCAAGAGTAACTTGGTCCAAGCGTTTTATTTTAGTCGGTATGTAAAATTTTATTGACAATATGAAATTGAGAGAGAAGGAGGTGTGGTTATGGTTGCTCATTTTCTAAATGAAATGTTACTTTCTCCTTTTGATTCATCTTTTTAAATTGTCATTGGTGAATATATGGTTTTATTTCAAATATTCGATGTACAATATACCTTACATATGTATAGGTACTTTTTTAATTTTTTAATTTTTTTTAAAGAAATTATTACTTCATTTTGAAAACATTTATAACTTTAAAACGTAACAAATATTTGTAAAACCTTTTCCAAGCGACATTAGTCTCAATGAGCCGCAGTTGTGCCGACACAGACTGCAAACATGAATAAAAGAGGAAAAAAAACCAAGAAGCACGCAATCTTTAGTTTTAACCCATATGTACATCGATCTTTTAGAGTCAAATACGTCAAATTTTGAGCGTTTGGTTGCGCGTACTCCTCGCTGCAGCAAAGTAAAAGCACAAAATGTAAAATAAAAAATTTAAAGTGCTTTGAAAATCATTAAATTTGACACGGAACCACCAATATTTAAAAAAACACATTATATTATTACTCTCCTTTGATAAATTGATACATCTTTTTTTTTCATCAATTTAAATGAGAATAATCAACGCAGAGTGTGCAAACATTTCAAAATCATCAGTTAAAAAACGCTGACTATGCGAGTATAAATATTAGAGCCTAACAGAGTGGAGCGGCGTGCTGCCAGATCTAGAGGCTCACTGGCGCCTACAAACCTAAGTGGATACTTCACGCATTGCACAATGCTTGAAGTATCCACTTAGGTTTGTAGGCGCCAATGCGCGTTTCGCGCTGACCGCCCGCCCGCCGTGCGGCGGTGCCTGAAGCAACTATTTCACAACAGAGGTGTTGCACCTCTGTTGGTATAACCACCACCTCTGAGGTATAACAAGGTGGGAATTTCTTGGAAGATAATTAAGTCCTGTTGCACCAAAGAGGTGTAGAGAGTTGTAGTAAATTTTGTCTAATAGAATTGACGCTCCCTCATTTTTACCAAAAATCTCAATTATATATTATTCTCCGTTGGATAAAAAAAAAAAAAAAAAAAAAAAAAAAAAAAAAAAAAAAAAAAAAAAAAAAAAAAAAAAAAAAAAAAAAAAAATTACAAGCAACCCCTCATTCTTTCAAGACATTATGCATTTTCATCCAAAAACGTCGTGAGCAATTATCGTTTGTATTTACATGTGGACCAATTAACTTTGGGTCTCAATTGGCACGTGAACCAAAACCTCCGTGCCGAACAAACGCGTGGACGTAAATTACTGGAAAAAACAGGTGCGCGGACAAAAAATCGTTGACGAAATGTCCTATGACCGATACGAATGGCATATATGCTGCTTCTAAAAGGAGCCAGATATAGTGGTTCCTTATTTCAAAATGTGGTCCAATTATAATTGTGCGCCAAGGCAGCTTTTGACTTTTGACTTCAGTGACACCTAGTAGTGGAGGCGAGCATTTTACCTCTCAAACCGTAAATTTTACATGAAACCATCTCGCTGCTGCGTGCGAACAGTACACGTCAAAAGCGACTTACATGTTCTACAGCAACGCTCTTCATCTAAGGAGGCACTGATAGCAATTAAGGCATCCTCATGTCATTTAACACTCAACAGTTTGTTTTCTAATATCATTATTTTTCAGTTATTTAAGGTATTTTATTGATTTATCGTAAGCCAAAAGTTTTTTGTTTGTTCTTGAAACTGTAGATGAATGAAACTTCAAATTTTGGATCGCTCTAAAATGAATGAATCGCATCGCGAACGGTGGATGTTAAACTGCTCCTTAAGAATGACCCATGTATGGCCAAGTAAATGGTCCAAAAGATCCTGGGCGTAAAAGCTAAAATCAACTGTCAAAAATCAATAATGATTTGACTCTTTTTCATTAGAAGATGAAGAAGAAGTATTTTATAGGAACGATTATGGAATTTTCTTTCTTTCTATCCACACAATCATCAACCATCGCTGTTGTATTCACTCCACACCCTTCCATTTTTGCCGACTTTGGCACCGATGAAAACATAAACAAGCAGTTCCAACGCCCAAGCGTTGAAGGGCGCTTCTTTGTCAAAGCATATTACTACCAACTTATGTACCCGAAGACTGACGAAGCTGGAATTTAAAGTGGGATTCATTAACCGCAAAACCCTTCAAAACTTCAGATCGACCGCGAAGACCTGAAACTTTCCACAAGCACTTTGTGATGAATTTTAGTCGGTGGCGAATGGAAACATAAAGGATTCACTGTAAATCAGACGACGGGAAAGAGCGGCGGAACCTCTAAAGCTGGTGCGTCAACGCAATCTAGCGGACAGCGGCGTCGCGACGCCGCGAGGTAGGGCGCGCAGGTCGCGGGGGAGCGGGGCCGCGTGAAGAGGAGTTCAGCAATGGGGAGGGGAAGCGCGGGTCGCGGGGAAGAGACTAAGAGAGGGACCGGCCGGCCGGCGGTGACATCGGCGCTGGCTGGACCCATCCATATTCACGGCGTGAACGCAGGCAGCGCTAATGTCTCCGCTAACTGGAGTTGGGGGTCCTTATTCATTCTCTTGGTCCATGACATAACCTTAAACCTTCCGCTCAATGCCGCAAACAGCTGACGTGTCGATGCTGCGCCAAGAAAATGCACCAATCACAAAGTAGCACAGTAATACGTCACTAAAATGAAGAGATCACGTGACTGTTCGTAATATTTTCAAATCGATCTGAAAGTACTGCCTCGGATATAAGTATTTAAAGCATAAGGAGGCCCTAAAATACTTTAACCAGGTAATACGTCCGTGCGAGATTGTTATGCTTAAAAGCAAAACA